>OX101784.1:38923039-38963039 GCA_944452715.1 Ophion slaviceki
CTTTCATACTGATTAATAATCTTTTTACAAATTTTGTTTCAGATAATATTTACGGCCACAACCGTGTACACCGTGAGGACTCCTTTTTTTCGAAGACATTTTCAACTGTTAAAACAATGTAAAAAAAAATACACGTTTAAAATTTGATTTTCTGTTCTCTATGAGTGCTTTGATGTGGCATAAAAATATCAGACTGATTAGCGTATTTTAACCATTGAAAAACAATCGCGAGAATCAGCTTTTTTTCGACCCGTTACACTATAATGATCCCTTAAATGGGTTTTTCTCGAAACGATGATTTCCAAAACGGTGTTTCCATTTCTCGACTTCTAATGAACGGTTTGACTTGAAAATGGCTACACTTAGTTTAACGTAATAGTAGTTTAGTGTTGACCGACTTTTTCTTCATAACATTTTTTATTCCGTAGCTATTAGCAATAATGTCTCCTTTTTTTTAATCTAGACAAAATTCAACATTTTTTAAAAATGGTTGAAACACGATATCAAAAAATATCTCGGTCAAATCTCAACCAGAATGATCTATTTTGAGGAGAAACTCGTTTTTTTTTTTGCTACAGATCAGCCGGGTGGCCAAAATCAAGTACACCATTGAGCCTCACACGTTCAAAAGTCCTTCACGAGTTTGTTCATAACTTCTTTAATTATTAATATTTTTAATGAAATTTGGTACACAACTTCGTTAATGTTCATACTAATAAACGTCCAAACGATTTTTCAATCTTCCTTTTTTTTTCAGAATCAATTTTTTTCAATAACTCTGATTTGGTCACGGTAGCCTAACCCCTTGGAGGTTCATTATCGTATTCGTTGAACTTTTTTCCTTCTATACGTGTTTATCCCTGGGGAAAGAAAGGATTGAATATTCACGATCAATGGAGTCGAGGTCTCCGGTTTTTTTTATTGTTGTTGTTATCACGAATACGTTACGCAGGAAAAACCCACCGTTATGATCATGCAGTGGTTTTCCTTGACGGCGCCGCAACATCCGAAGAACGACACCAGGAAGACTATGATACCTACGATGATCATGAGCACCGGTGCGGCGAAGAACCAATTGTCCACAAAATTACTGTATCCATTGTACAGGCCGAGTATCACACCGCCCACAGATATGAACACGATACCAGTTATCTACGGACATTAAGGTAAAAAATTAATCACACGTTACGAGGATTTCTAAATACGTGTATACGTGTATATGGGAAGGGGATATCTTCAACCGGTTACGTATAATGTTGGTTGGATTGGCACATTCGACTAGTTTGTCGACGCTCTCTCAATATTTTTTATACGCTCCTTTAAGGACTTACATCTGGTTGAGATTTTTTTTAAATCGGTTTTTAGTTTTCGGCAAATTCTCAAAATACAACATTGAAAAAAAATGCTCTGACTACTCAAAGTCGATCCGTTCAAAATTGAATGCGTTAACTTTAAAAGCGTTTTTTTTACTTTTTCAAAATCAGTGACCACGATATCTCGAAAATCACTGTACCGATGACGTTGAAGTGTGCATCGTTGGAACGAAACGTTATCTTTTTCTTTTTTCACTTCTTTATTTTTATCGTCAGCCAAAGCGTTTTTTAAAAATTGAGGTCGTCAATTTCTAATAAGAATACGTGGAAAAGTTTCAGCGATTTTGACGCCTAGACCGGTAAAAAAAATGTAAGTTACTAAGAAGAATTCATTTTCTTCAACGAAAGAATTCAAACTTCAACGTTATCTGCACCGATCGACTTGAAATTCACAATACATATCGAAAAGCAGTGCTTGAACAAAGAAATATTTTTTTCGACGCATAGTTTTTTTTTATCGACGAAAATAGAGCGTTTTTCCAACGAAAACCGATACTTTCAATTTGGACTGAGGCCATTTTTACAAAAATCAATTTTTCATTAAATCCTTTGTACAAGACTTAGGTAATGTCATGCAAGAACGAAATGCCGGGTAAGGTTCCGAAAATCCCCAACCTCCGATCGCGCTGAAATTTTGGAGACCTCCCTTTTAATATTTTAAGACAACCCCTAGAGGGATTTTTTACGACGCGCAATAGTTTTTGGGTTTGAGTTTGTTTGTTGGGCTCTGTTTTTGTTTGCTTGTTTGGGTTTGTTTGTTTGCGTTTGTTTGTTGCTTTAGGTTTGTTTGTTTGTTTGGGTATTTTTGTTTCGACAAAACAAAGAGCGCGATAACATATGTAGGTATAAACGGAGACGTAGCAGATATACTATTGCGAGTCGCCAAAAATCCCTTTAGGAATTGCCTTAGAATATTAAAAAGGAAGGTTTGTGCAAAATTTCAGCTCGATCGGAGGGGAGAAAGTTTTCGGAACCTTACCCTTTAAAAAAACTTTAAAATTCAATATCTCGAAAACAATTGCGAGTCGCCAAAAATCCCTTTAGGGGTTGTCTTAAAATATTAAAAGGAAGGTTTGTGCAAAATTTCAGCTCGATTCGAGGTTCCGGGTTTTCGGAACCCTACCCAAACCATGCTCTTTAATGTTAAACAAAAAAATTGAAAAACTGCACACTTTTTCCAAAAAAAATCACGGAAATTCGTCTTATTTCCGGCCACGAGCTAGGTGTAACCCATTAAGATGCGAACAGAATGGTCCTGGAAATGACTTTTAAATAGATATGCTTACACATTTATGTAAACGCAATTTCGAGGACATTGAGATTTACATAATGTTGAGTTTCGAGACAATAGGCCATATGTACAGTACGATATACAACAGTGGGGAATAGACCAAAGTTACCCAATCGCTTTTGAAAAAGAAAATGCATTCGTGAGCTTATCACCAAGTTCAAAAGTTATCCGGTGTTTTTTCCTCGGTGCAAACGATAATTTTTTTCTCGCGACGTGGACACGTCGAAACGTTTGCAGTTTTACGATGGAATTTACCGAATCCTTGGTACACGATAAGAAATCTCTTGTTTCATTGAACAGACTTTAATCGTCTGAGCTTAATTAGCGAACAGAGCGAATCGGTCGGATTGGATCGACTCAACTTTTAATACCAGAGTAATCAATTTTGTTCTGCGATTCGATGAAAAATTTGGAATAAAAATGTTTACTACGAACCGAATAAATTCTGTTTTTCGACTCAATAAAAAAAAATATCGTAAATATTTTGATACAAAAGCAATAAATTTTGTTTTTCCACTCGATCAAAATTTTACAAAACCAACATTCTCATACGGAAAAAATAAATTTTGTTTTTCAGTACGAGAAAGATCATCTCATCCTTTTTAATATTCGTTTTCTATATGATGGTGAAGTTTGCACTGTTTGAATGCAATGAAAATTCATTCTTTTTGATTCCCCAAATTTTTCTCTGGCCGATTTAGACCATGAAAAACACTTTGTCATTTATTGTTTCATGCGGAAGTTTTTTTTTATACATTTCAAATATACATGAAAAGATAACTCGATTTTGTATCAATATTTTGATACAAAAGAAGTAAATTTTGTTTTTCCACTCGATCAAAATTTTACAAAACCAACATTCTCATACGGAAAAAATAAATTTTGTTTTTCAGTACAATAAAGATCATCTCATCCTTTTTAATATTCGTTTTCTATATGATGGTGAAGTTCGCACTGTTTGAATGCAACGAAAATTCATTCTTTTTGATTCCCCAAATTTTTCTCTGGCCGATTTAAACCATGAAAAACACTTTGTCATTTATTGTTTCATGCGGAAGTTTTTTTATATACATTTCAAATGTACATGAAAAGATAACTCGATTTTGCTGGGCTCACTTGTTTTTTCCCTTCTAAAAAAATTTCCGAAAAAAAGCTTTATTGGACCTTCTAATTCCTTCTAATAAAGGTTTAAAAATCGTTCGTCGCTTGTGGCAATCCAAATCGGAAAGGAAGGTCAAACATATGGTGCAGGAATTGCAGATTGAAGTTAAACTTACGATTACAACGATATAACTGTTAATATATCTTTAAACGCGTTTTTGTCGAAAGTATATTTTTCGAAACGGTGTACACGATTTCTCATCATCTAACCAACGGCTTGACTTAAAATTTGATGCACTTATTCAGTGCAATCGTAGTTTAGTCTTGGCTGACGTTTTTCTTCTCAACTTTTTTTTCCCATTATTTATTAACAACAATGTGATTCTTCATCGAAAAACCAAAAAAGAATCTACACTTTCTTGATGATTGAAACACGATAACATACAAAACCTCCGTCAAGTCTTAGCCAATATTATGTATTTTTAAAAAACTCGTTTTTGTTTTGTTTCAAATCAACTGGGTGGCCAAAATCAAGTACACCGTGAGCCCCTCACGTTCAAAGGTCCTTCACGAGATCGTTTGTAACTTCTTTAATCATTAATATTGTTTAATGAAATTTGGTACCCAACTTTGTTAATGTACATACAAATAAATGACCGAATAATTTATCAATCTTACTTATTCCTTCAAAATTAATTTTTTAAATAACCCTCATTTTCAACTATTTTTTAAACTCTGATTTCCATACTGTGACTCAAGGGGGGATATACATTTAGACAGGAAAAAAATAAGCAATATTGAGGGATTTTTTAAACTAAGAAATAATTGTTCTACAATTATCAAAGTTTAGGTATACTTTAATAGTATATTTAAAAACACAGAACAATTTTTTAAAATTAATTCTCCATCAAAATGACGGAGCTGTGGGAGAGTTCTACAGCAAAAAAGTTCAAACATTTTTTCAGTTAGAACATGTATAGTTACTATGTGACGGTAATTTAAATGAAGAAAATGCAAATTCCAGAAAATGGAACGGATTTATAAAAAAAATCAACATTTCACGCAACTTTTCTGTAAAATGTGGATTAAAAAAGTAGGTTTCTTTTCCAATTTTTCAAAAACAATTCTCGTCAACTAGAAGGTACCAATATTATCAATATTTCTACTAAGTTTTAACTCAATCGGCTTAATAGTTTTTGAGTAATCCTGCGCGCCAATTTCGATAATGCAATTTTGAGATAAACGCGTTTGAAGTTCACGCCCGCTCCGAATCCGAGCTGTGAGGCACAGCGTTGACGGGCTGTAACGTATGAAGTTTTTCGAATTTCGCTTCGAAACTTTGGGAAAATATTCTACATATATAGTTCAATCGTTTAAAGAGAAAAAAAAAGAAATCGATTTATTGGCCGTTGTAAATGTATATCCCGCCTCAAACGACGTAATATCATTTTCCCACCTTATCACGAACGAGATTGTTAACGAGCGTCTTTGCACCTTTTCATCCACGAATCTGACAGATCCTAAAGTGGCTCCACCGGCTGATAATCGCTGGATCGTTACTTGCGATACGAACATATCCGAGGTTGCTTTATTGACCCTCGCTCGATTCGATTGATCACTAAAGTATCGACACAACAATGGCGATGCGTGCAAAGTATTCGCGTGCGCGGAGAAACGAACGATTATTTGCAAAGCTCGATACGAAGGTGCGGCTTCGACAGATAAAATATAAATATGCAAAAGTAAAGATAATCCCTCGGTTCCCTCGCCTCCTCAACATCCTACGCGCTACGTACACTGCTCGTTCCCACCGATCTATCTCGCGTCGTGCCCTCGAGTAGAGAAATAATGAAAGGGAAATTCTTGCGTTCAATTACTGTACTGTAATATGAATATTGAGGAAGTACAATTGAAGTTCTGACAAGCTGTCCATTGAAATTTCCAGAGATGTAAATTTATTGAGTTTACGGTGGTTGACTATAAATAAGTAGGTATAATGATTCTATTTCCATTTATTTCTTTTTTCAATGCGTTTTTTTGTTCACCCTTCTAGAGATCCAGTAGAAAAAAACTTAGTATCGAATAGATATTTATATAATAAAATCCGTTTTGTCTACGGTATTGAAGTTTGCATCTTTGGAATGCAACGAAATTTTTTTGAATTTCCTAACGCCCAATTTTTGTCGACACATTGAGGGTCAAATTGTAATGACGGTGTAAAATTTTCAAAACATCGGTTTTTTTTTTGCATTATTCGATAGTATAGATGATTATAAAAATGCGGTTCAATTTTGGGACGAAGTTCGAATAATTTTGGTCGCTACAGCCTTTCTCAGAGAAAGTGATTCGAACAGGGGACCTGGTTAAACTTTAAACGAGCTTTTCTCGAAATGTCGTTTTTCAAAACGGTGTACACTCTGAAAGGAAGAGTTTTCAAGCTATCCGTCTCAAATTTTGACACAACATTCTTCACGCCATTTTTTATCTTGCTATGGACATTTTTTTTTTAATCTTCATATTTTTTTTAACGAAAAACTGTCGAAAAAATAGGCTAAGTTCGATAGTTTTTTTCAAACCGCCGATATTTTGTCAATTTTGATTTTAAAATGCGTCCATAGCAAGAAAACGGCTTTCATACTGTTTAATAAGCTTTTTACAAATTTTGTTCCCGATAATATTTACGACCACAACCCTGTACACCGTGAGGACTCTTTTTTCTTCAAACACATGTTCAACCGTCAAAAAAATATTTAAAAAAAATAAAAATAATCATTTAAAAATTTATTTTCTGTTCTGCATCAGGGCTTTGATTTGACATAAAAAAGCAGACTGATTAGCGTGTTTGAACCATCGAAAAAAAATCGCGTAAATAAGCTATTTTTTTACCCGTTAGACTGTAATTCCTTAAGGCTACAAAAATCACGGAAATATTTTTGAAGAACCTTACTAGGTATCCGTGATTTAAACCTACCAAAAAAGAGTTCAGATAGTAATCAAAATGACGGGGAAAAAAATAAATAATTTTCGTTGCATTCGGACGATTTAAACTTCAACATGGATTTTCTCTTATTCCCGACTGAGTTTCTTACTCACTAGATGATCTTCGACATAGTTGTTTTTTTGCGATTTTTCCGATTCCATAAACCCGCGTGCCATTTTTTGGCGGATTGCAATCAAAATTTCGTCTTGGTGACTCGAAATGGCAGTTTTCTTATTTCCTGAGCTCCAGCGTATACCCTTGCGGATTTTTACGTATTACCCTTTTCAATTGAAGCCTTTCCTATCACTCCCTACCTGCACCATAAGTGCAGGTACGGAGTTTGCATGGTTGGAATGCAATGAAAGGTAACTTTTCTTGAATTGCTCACATTTTTTTCTATTGATTTTAATTATAATGAACATGAAGAAATTAAAAAAAAATGCCACAATTCCGTTTCATTCCAACGATGCCAACTTTAAAGAATTAGGCTACTGTGATTTTTTTTTAAATCGATAGTTTACACCGATAGAACGGCTAGTTAAATTTTAAACGCGCTTTTCTCAAAACTATGTTTTCCGAAACGGTGTACACGATTTCTCGACATCTAATCAACGGATTGACTTCAAATTTCGTACACTTATTCAGTGTAATTGTCGTTTAGTCTTGATCGACATTTTTCTTCTTAACATTGGTTTTTTTTTCATTGGTTGTTAACAATAATGTCATTTTTCCTCGAAAAAGCTTTAAAAAATTCAAAACAATTTTTAATGATTGAAACACGATAACAAAAAAAAGCTCGGTCAAGTCTTGGCCAGAATGATCTATTTTAAGAAAAAAATCTTTTTTTTCCTTCAGCTCAACCGGGTGGTCAAAATCAAGTACACCGTTGAGCCCCTTACGTTCAAGGGCCCTTCACGAGATTGTTTGTAACTTCTTTAATCATTAATATTTTTTTCTATCAAATTTAATACACACTCTGTTAATGTACATACAAATAAATGTCTGAACGAATTTTTCCATCATCTTACTTATGTCTTTAAAATTAATTTGTTCAAGTAACCATTTTCGGGTCGTCACAGTAGCCTAACCCCTTAACGCGACTCGCACTCCGCTAATCTACCCTAACTTCCGTTCCGTTCACAGCCGTCTTAAGCGACACTATCCACCAAGTCAACCACCAATCCACCACTATCCAATCCACAGCATGACCAGGACGTGATAGCAAAAAAAAAACTAAACGACCTATTGAATCAAACCAAAGTTTTTTTCTTCAGTATGAAAATCTCTTCTAAGTGAATTACAAAAGTCGTTGAAAAAGTGTTTTTAAATAATTTTTATAGCACGTTAAAGTATTTTTTTCAACACATTTTTCTTTCAAACCTGAGAAAAGTTATAATATCACGATTTTTTCCGCATTTTCTTAATTCACCCAGAAAAAAATGTACGGCAATTGAAAAATTTATTGGTTTATTTGGTTCAGTCAAGAATTACGAGCTCCATCCAACCGAATGGAGCCTGCAGTGGCAAGGGGGCGTCCATTAATTACGTGAGGCGTTTAGGGGGTCGAGCGAAATCTCACCCAATCTCACGTGGGGGAGAGGGGGGCTTCGGCAAATATCACGTAATTTTAGTAATTTTAGTAATTTTAGTTATCACGTAATTTTTATCACGTAGGGTGAGTCTCCCTACTACTTTACATGGTGGAGTAAATGGTACTACAACCGCAGTTACTTCTACTGCAATTTATTTTCCGTGAACGTATGCATTTTGAAAAATCTCACGTGAGATTAGGGGAGGGGGGGGGAGAGGGTCGAGCAAAATCTCACATCTCACCAGGGGGAGAGGGGGGTCGAAAAATCGCCAAAATCACCTCACGTAATTAATGGATGCCCCCCAAGACGTACATGAAGTAGGCTGATAAATCTGCAGTCATTTATTGTTTCGTGTTGAACATTTTTTTTCTATATTTCGAAAATACACGAAAAGATACCTCAATGGTTACTGGGCTCACTGGTTGTTTTTCCCTTCTAAAAAATTCCCGAAAAAAACGCTTTTTTGGACCTTCTTATTCAGGCTCCCGCTTTAACTGGAAGTACCGCCGGAGCCGAACCCCAACCGCGCATCCACTATTTAGCGGAAAAAGCAGGCCGATATAAAAGAAAGCTCCACAGATTACAGATTGAAAACGACTAGATTTGAGAAATTTTGTTTTTACATGTGTGGAAGTAAAGGGTGTCTCAAAATGACCTGACATTTTAATTTATCAATAAAACGTATTATTGATTTTAAAAGTACGAATATTTTTATTTTAATATAAGGTACAAACATTGAGGTTACGTGTGGAACACAATATCCGATAAATAGCCGCCTTGTCCCTGTTTGCAAACGTTCACTCTTATGACAAAATTTTTCCGTTCAGAGAAGCCCAAAGAAAGAAGTCCAATGGCGTCAAATCGCACGCTCTTGGTGGGGCAAATTCACATCGCTGCGGCGCGAGATAAAACGACCATGAATCTTCGTCTGCGATAACTATGCAGTAGCAATGCAGCAAATGACAATTTCTATGCGTTGCTCGATCATATAATTCTCCATGACTAAACATCAATACTTCCTGATGCCAGTTGTCAAAGTTTAGTACACCATGTTGGCCACAAAAAAAAATGGCGCGCAATTTAAAATGTCAGGTCACTTTGAGACACCCTTTACAAGGATGAATTTTCATTGGACAAACTGAAAAAGGGTGAATTCCATTATTTATTGTGTGAAGATTCACTGAGCTATCATTTTTCGTTAAATAAATATTATTTTCATCTTGTTCCTCCACAGTATACGCCGAAATACAGTTTAGGATGCATCAATCGCCAAGTTAGGAAAAACCTTGTACCCCGCCATTTTTTGCTATTTAACGCAAGGTTTTTTTTCGCGTTTTCAAAGACGAGGGATGTTTTTATTTTTCTTTTCGACATTCGTCGAATGTTCAAGGCCGATCGGCATTTCTTCTAATTCGAGTGTTAGTCTGTGAATTCGTCGCAAGTTTGAATAGTCAATCAAGACACCGATAGTGGGCGCGGGCTAGTTACGTCCTTTCAGACTCTGCAGAAAAAATAATCGAAAAATTATTACGGGTAATTCAACGTAATGGATTTACGATACGATGTTTCTTTTATAGCTTATTGATACATCATTATAGCACGGCGTAGACGAGGGAGGCGGGGGCGGGGGTGAGAGCATGGACTATCGGAGCTTTTTCCATTGCAGGTATTACTTCGATATCAACAAGTTGACTCGGAACACCGGTATTTCAATATTTTCCTATATTTATGGGAAACCTCGATAAATAACGTTAGAAGGTTGAAAGTGAAGATGGAAGTTGTAGAAATAATAGTGTATAGCTAAGCAAAACCACAGTATTTATTTAAAAAAACCCATTTTTATTGAGATTTTCATTAATTATACATTTCTAAACACACTCTGCCATGTTCTTAAATATATCCAACCCGACATAAAATGAATAAACAAACGAAAAACAAAAAATAGGAACTTTTATGCAAATAAAAAAAGTAGTAAACAAGTCAAATTTAAATTGGGAAGTTTTGTGAACATCAGCGCGGTAGTAGCTACCAGAATGCAAACAAATGGCATAGCTTGTGGCAGACAGGCAACAGCATGGTCGCTTTAAGGGGCCAGTCCAATCAGAAAATTTCAAAAAAATCGAAAGCAAGCAAGATTTGAAGAAATCGGCGATGATTTTTTTAAAATGTATTTCAAGACTTTATTTATCAAGCCCAACAACTTTTGTATTTATATCTTTTATAAAATCCTTTAAAAAATCGCGAAAATAGCATTTTTGTGGCTCCAGAGTGGACTGGCTCCTCAATTAGCGAGATTGAGATTGTTGAAACAATTGCCGCAAAAAGGAGAGCATCTGAAGTGTCATCTTTCAGATACAACCTTATCTCATTGCAGGTGTAAGCCGCGGAAAAAAGGCCCCTTCTGATTCCACACTCGCGGATTAGTATAAGTTGACAGTTCGGAAATATTTAACGTAGGGAGTCATATTTTAAGGCTGTTAAACGTAGTAAAAAAAAGCAAGAAAAAGTAACTTAAATAGAAAAATAACAATTGTAGTGATATTGGGAGTACAAATAAGTCTCCGCCGTTTGACAAAAGATGGCCCCACCAGGAGGTTATGGTTGAAATGTTCAGATGTAAAACGTCATATCGTAAGGTTGGACATCTGGCAAGACCATAACCTTGAAATATTAACGATTTTGTATCAGCATCGCATAGTTTTTTTCGTGCGAAAATGTCGAGTTTTGAGCCGAATAAGCGCCATTTGCGCACTGAAAAAAAAAACCAATTGAATCAAAAAAATATGGTTGATTCAAATAAATGTCTGATCGCAGAATGCCAACGATATATGAGATTGTTACAATACTATAAAATACTGGAAAATGTGATTGATTCGAATAACATATTATTTTATTTGAAAATCTCGTGTTCTCTGAATATCTACATTATCCTTCAAATAAAATTATATTCTATTGAAATAATTCTATATACAATCCGTAGATGTATGGATGAAATAATTAAGCGGTTGCTACAACATTTTTTATTTGGTACAAAAATATAATCAATAGAATGAATTATTTTTTTACTACATCGAAACGAATATGCCATGAGAGGTAAGTTTTTCAATTTGTTTTTAATCTTAAATAAGAAGTAAGCATTAGAATGATCATTCGCGATAATAGTGGAGAGGAGAATATCAGATATCCAATGAAATATCCATGGAGAGAACATCGGATATTCAATTGATAAGAACAGATATTACACGTTTATCTTAGCCACAGGCCAAGAAGCGTTTAAGGGGTTACCCCCACTTGCGATTTTGAAAAAATCGATTTTTTTTATTGCATCTTTTTGAAGTATAAGTATCCGGGCCCATACTTCTGTATGGGCCCGGAATAGATGACTCTATGTAAGTTTACAAAAAAAAATATTTTCTTCGTGTAAACTGAAATTGAAACTTTAAAAGCATTTTTCTCAAAATGGCATTTCTGAAGTCGGTGACCAAGATTACTCGAACACTAATGAACCGATCTTCTTGAAATTTTGCAGGCTTATTTAATACATAAAAATGTAGTCTTTAATCGTTCGATTTTTTTTTCGTTAAAATCGAACCATTAACTTTGACTGTCCGCCATTTTGTGAAAAATGAATATTTTTTAAAATCCTTCGATTAAAGACTAGTTTATACTTATATTTGACTAAATCCATCCGCATTTTTTTTTCAGATGATCCACTTCGCCGCAATGTTGGTCACCGCCAACCGTGTATATAAAAACATTATTTCATTGACGGCCATTTGCCACTAAACAATGTAATATTTTTCAATAAAAAAATTACTGAAAGTTCTTCAAGATGTGTTCCCTAAGATGGTATATTGATCGATTAAAAAAGTTTTGTAGTTTTCTTTTAAAAAATTCATGAAAAAGGCCTTTTTTTTGCGCTACAAGTGGGGGTAACGCCTTAAGTAGATTTTCGGTTCGCGCTACGCTTACGAGACACGAGCGCGCGTGCGGCTTCTAGCGGTTATTCCGAGAACCACGGGTTTCCTCACACCTATAATTTCGGTGGCGCTCGACCATGATTTGGTTGAATTTTTTTCAACCAAATGTGCAAGAAACAAATTTTTATTTTCGCAAAATTTTTTAACCAATTCAGACATTTTCTTAACATTTTTCAATCAAAATAAAATATTAATATTTTAACGAATAATGTTCTTAAAAATCAATATAGGATATGGTGAAAAAAATAAAATAACATATTTACTCAATAGAAATTTTATCTGAATCAAACGAGCGAAATTCAATTTTTCTTGTGTACTCGAATCAACAATATTCATGTTATGAATAGAAACGCTTTTTTGTTCATTGCAGAAAATGCATTCAAAAGCATATAATTTGTTCGCGATAATTTTTTAGATAGTTTCAATAATATATTGTTCTCGGCTAACAATATATCTTTTAAATGAAAAAAACTTTTAATTTTATCATGTTATTAAAGTCAATAGCGTTTTGTTTGGACTAATAAATCCGATTATTTACACCAACAATTTTACAATTGAATCAACGAAATTTCATTCAATAACACCTACGATATTTCATCAATGATTTTCTTTCTCAGTGCAGGAACTTTATAACTCTTCTTTACTTCTTTAATTTGAAGAAATCTGCAGCTGAGGCGCATCGATTGCTTGTAGAAGCATATGGTGAGGCTGCTTCAAGTGAGAGTAGTTGTCGTGAGTGGTTTCAAAAGTTTAAGAACGGTGAGTTTGACGTCGAAGACAAAGAACGTAGCGGAAGGCCGAAACGAAGACGCAGAATTGGACGCATCATTGGAGGGAAATTCGTGCCAAACGCAAGAGTACCCGCAAATGACGCTTATTCGGCTCAAAACTCGACATTTTCGCACGAAAATAATTATGTGATGCAGATACAAAATCTCTAATATTTCAAGGTTATGGTCTTGGCAGATGTCCAACCTTACGACATGACGTTTTACATCGGACAATTTCAACCATAACCTCCTGGTGGGGCCATCTTTCGTCAAACGTCGGAGACTTATTTGTACACCCAATATTTTAATGTTTTCAACTCTGATATCGAAATATCGGTATTGTTCGAGTACAATATCGGTTTTTTAATAGCGGATTTTTGGTCCGATATTCCGATAATACCGAAAAACCAATATCCATGCTCTAAGGGGAATGATTTATTCTTTAGATGAATGAATTCCTGACAATTTCAAAAAATGAAGCAATTTCGCAGCGTTATCATCATGTCTCGTTACGTGTGACAAAGTCGTTCGACGAGCTGGATTTGCGATTCGTCACGGGCTGACAGCGTCATCGTCACGATGTCCGAAGATACGCCAGCGGAGAGCGAGACAGATAGAGAGAGCTAGAGAGAGGGAGGGAGAGAGAGAGGGAGAGAGAGAGGGAGAGAGAGAGAGGGAGAGAGAGAGAGAGGGAGAGAGGGAGAGAGAGAGGGAGAGAGAGAGGGAGAGAGAGGGAGAGAGAGAGAGGGAGAGAGAGAGAGAGGGAGAGAGAGAGGGAGGGAGAGAGAGAGAGAGAGAGAGAGAGAGAGAAAGGTGAGGCTGCAACAGCTTCGCCTCACTTGCGCATTTCTTGCGAGCCGTTTATCTCTACAAGATCTCCCGAGTCTAAAGACCTCTGCATCGAAATACCCGCATGGAAAAAAAAATTAATCATCGTTCCTGCTGCTGCGAAAGTGATTCATATTGGAAGTTACATTTTCAACATCAATATGTAGAGATCGAATAAAGAGCTACCACACAAATAATACTTTTAAAATAAAAACTGCGTAGTTTTTCAAGAAATTCTTCGTAAAAAGTTATTTTATTACCATTATCATTACTATTACTATAATAATCGTCGATATTATTGTTAATAATGATCAAAATGAAGACAATAACGACAAACAATAATGAAAATAATGAAGATTTTTAAAAATGCTGTTTAAAAAAAATTATTTGTAAAAAGTTACTTTCTCAGCATTGTCATTATTATTATTATGAGATTTTATTGCTTGGGGCCACACTTCCTCAGACAATTATTATTATTAATGAAAGTGCTACAATAATAATAATATTTTTTTATAATAATAATAATCATTAATATTCTCATTATTACGGTACTTTTAATAATAAATGATTCTTTTTGTATTCTTCATGCCAAAAGCGTAAACAATTTTAGATTTCGCTACATTTCCCAGTCGCAATAATCAAAATCATCAAGATCCGTAATAATAAGATCAATCGTAAAATTTATTAGGTTATTCGTAAATTATCAGTAGGTCGAAACCAATCCGGTTATTGAATTCCCTAAACGAATTTCTTCAAAGACGCGATCCAGTTAAATCGCTTCTTCGCACCCGAAAATAGAAGATTCGCCTCATTTGAAAAAAATCCTCAGACCCATTGTCAACATCGAAAACATACTCGGCCGTTCGACGCTACGAGATAAATTCGTACTACGTTGTAACTTGTAATACTTTGAACCAAATTTGTTGATAGAAACTCGTTCATTCGCGGGATTTTTTCATAGCCATTTTGACATTTTTTTACGTCGTAGAGGGCTGAACAAAACTCATTGCAGTGGCGCTCGCGTCGCGAGGTGTCATGGCCGCTCGAAGTGGACAATTTCCGCACGATCGATACGACGGAAGTAGAACTCATCGATTTCGCACCATTGCGAATTAGAAATAAAATAATTTCGGCATCATTGTGAATTAGAAATAAAATGATTTCGACATCATTGTGAATTAGAAATAAAATGATTTCATTTACTGCTGTAACGTATTCTAAAATTATTTGCGCACGATTGTACAGTGAGCGGCCATCTTGACGACCTAACCTACAACTTCTATAAATGGAACAGCCATTGAGAGTAAATGGGGCATCAATATATTTGGTAATTTCGGAGATTTGGGGATTTCCAGCAAAGAGAGCGTAAATTTAAGAATGCCACACGTTTCGAACGCTCTCCCCCAGTAGACGTACGTAGACCCCGTAACGAAAATAGCTTCTGTCCCGTCTTACGTGTATACACACGCATATGCATATATATATGGAGTATTCCGGCTCGATCCACAAGGAACATGACTTAAGGGGTACGGCCACAGTAGATTTTTCAAAACATCGATTTTTTCGCCAAAACGGTGCTTTATCATCATAAGAATAAGTTACTATTCGATTTGTAGCAAGAACATTTTTTTTTCACCGACTTTGAGCGTATAAGGTAAGCCCAACTCTGGCACGGCCATAAAGTACCTAAAACTTTACACGCACTTTTCTCGAAACAACTTTTTTTCAATTTGCGTGACAAATAACTTCAACAATTTTCACTCGATTTACTTCAAATTTAAAAGTTAAGTTCCTAATTGCATTTTGCAGAGAAGTACGTACGGAATTTCTGATTAATCGGAAAATTTTCATTTCACGAACAGTT
The DNA here is from genome assembly GCA_944452715.1 of Ophion slaviceki. Lineage (NCBI taxonomy): Eukaryota > Metazoa > Arthropoda > Insecta > Hymenoptera > Ichneumonidae > Ophion > Ophion slaviceki. The sequence continues at coordinate 38,938,819 of OX101784.1, forward strand.
TCATACGAAATTTTTCACTGAAAATTCAGTCAAATACCTACAACTCAATTCAAATACCTACAACTTTTGAATGAAACAATATTTTTTAAATTCCGTACGTACTTCTCTAGGTATTCTGATGTAGATTGACGAGAATTTTTGTTTTTTATTCTAGGTAAAAAAATGTGGATGCTAAATGTCACGCCGCGAAGCGCGTAAAAAAAAGATAACAAAAGAAAATATTAGTAGTCGGCTATTTTGTACATCGAAAAAAAATATATATGTTCTAACAGCTTGACATTCATACTAAATAGATGTGTAATTAATTTTATGAGTGAATCACTTTTTCGTACGAAAAAAAAAATTGTTAAATTCGCACATGATTTTATACCCATTACTGTGGCCTAACCCCTTAAGGTAGAACGAGCGCGCGCACTTGATTTCTAGATTTTGTTCAAATTTTAACCAGACATTGTTCATATCATTATGCATGTTTCAGTGAAATTTCAGAACAGTCGACTATTTAGATTGGGAGATAATAGGTTTTAAAATTGCCATTTTCAACACTGCAGGGTCTGCATTGACCGAAAGTCAGGTCACATAATTCGTCGTACCATTTTATTCTATTTATAAATTTGAAAAAAAAAAATTATGTTTAGATAGCAAACTAGTTAGGGAAAGAGTGAAAAAAGTTTGGATTGCCTTTACTATTCAGTTTTGCTAAAAACGTTCAGTAAAGACAGAATAATTCTCCGTAAAAAAATATTTGTCCCCTATAATAAGAAGACATATAGCAACACCGCTGAACAGTATTGTTGAATGTTTCGAGAGAAAAAAATTATCGTGTTCCTAAAGTTAAAAACTTTCATTATAAAAAAATATTTGCGTTATATATATATTAATATTTTATATTGTTTATGTTATCTTCATTAACAAATAAAAGTGGTGGTTAATTCATAACTAATTAAAAACTTCGTTCGATTAAAAATTACTTCCAAATAAAAATTTATGTTGCAGTATTATTTTAAATATGCCGCGCCAACTTACGTCATTGGATACGTGAAACGATGCGGTATTGCCATATGTCTTGTTATTATAGGGGACAAATATTTTTTACGGAAAATTATTCTGTCTAAATTTCAATGCCGACCCTGCAGTGTTAAAAGTAGCAATTTTTAAACCCATTATCTCCCAATCTAAATAGTCGACTGTTCTGAAATTTCACTCAAACATGCATAATGATATGAACAATGTGTGGTTTAAATTTGAACAAAATCTGTAGAATCCAAGAGAGCGCGCTCGTTCTACCTTAAGTGTCTCCAATTTTGTCGAAACTCATATATGTGATGAAGAATTAAAAACTATTAGACACGTATTTTTTTTTATCTGCGGCAAAACGTTTTTAAGGGAGGAAACAAACCCTCAAAGAAAGGTGTGTCACCCGTTAATTTCATTTTGTTCTTCAATTATTCTATAGTGGATCTTTTATCGCTTTACATTAGAAGAATTTTGCAAAACCACCCCTTGACATGCCTTTCTTCGAGGGGTGGTTTCCTCCCTTAAAACTGTTTTTCCGCAGATAAAAAAAATACGTGTCTAATATTTTTCAATGCTTTATCACATATATGAGTTTCAACGAAATCGACGGACACTTAATTGATGTTCCTCGTCGGACAACTATTTCCCTACAACGTTGACGTTTGCATCGTTGGAATGCAACTAAAATACATTTTTTTTTTCGATTTCGCAAATTCCTTTTGGTAGATTTAAGCTACGTGAATCATGCAAACATTTTTTCGGATTTTTATTTAGCTATCTACGACGAATCTGCAAAATGTAATTACGAATTATACTGAAAATGGGAAATTAAAAAGCATTTTCGTTGCATTTCAACGAAACGTCAACTCCATTATTTCCCTCACCATCGTTGATTATAAATTTCCATAGTGTAAACCCTTACTCCTGGTGGCAAAACGCTGAATTTTCTGCAAATTTTTTTCCCTCAACTCTTGCCCTTTTGCGGCTGCAAAAAAGCGAACAGCCCACTCGGGCCGTTTTTTTAATTCTGAATGAATTTAGATACATTTTAGACCTGTTTTGTGCCTTTTTCACCAAAGTTCAACTTGTACTCCCAATGTTTACTTTTTTTCGCTGAAATTTAAGGGGTTGCCCCCACTTGCGATTTTGAAAAAATCGATTTTTTTTATTGCATTTTTTTGAAGTATAAGTATCCGGGCCCATACTTCTGTATTGGCCCGAAATAGATGACTCTATGTAAGTTTACAACAAAAAATATTTTCTTCGTGTAAACTGAAATTGAAACTTTAAACGCGTTTTTCTCAAAATGGCATTTCTGAAGTCGGTGACCAAGATTACTCGAACACTAATGAACCGATCTTGAAATTTTGCAGGCTTATTTAATACATAAAAATGTAGTCTTTAATCGTTCGATTTTTTTTTCGATAAAATCGAACCATTAACTTTGACTGTCCGCCATTTTGTGAAAAATGAATATTTTTTAAAATTCTTCGATTAAAGACTAGTTTATACTTATATTTGACTAAATCCATCCGCATTTTTTTTCAGATGATCCACTTCGCCGCAATGTTGGTCACCGCAAACCGTGTATATAAAAACATTATTTCATTGACGGCCATTTGCCACTAAACAATGTAATATTTTTAAATAAAAAAATTACTGAAAGTTCTTCAAGATGTGTTCTTTAAGATGGTATATTGATCGATTAAAAAAGTTTTGTAGTTTTCTTTAAAAAAATTCATGAAAAAGGCCTTTTTTGCGCTACAAGTGGGGGCAACGCCTTAATGAATTTTGGGGATGATTATTCGATAGGTTGGAAGTTAGGAGAGTACTTGTTCGGTCTTGCAACTAAAATAAATAAAAAATATGGCTTCAGGTGCAATTGGGTAGGATGTATTCCATTCTGAATTCATCTTTAAGGAGTTAGGCTACTGTGAAAATGACAAACACTCGTTCGCGCTTAATGCAACTCAAATTGAAAGCGCAGGTCCAACGTACGGTGCACGAATCGTAGATTAAACGTAAACTTATTATTACAACGATAGAACTGCTAATAAAACTTTAAACGCGTTTTTTTCGAAACCGTGTACACGATCTCTTGCCATCTAATGAACGGATTAACTTGACATTTTGTACACTTATTCAATGTCATCGTAGTTTAGTCTTGACCGATGTTTTTCTTCTTAACATTTTTTCACTAGTCATTAACAATAATGATTTCATTTTTGCTCGAAATATCGAAAGAGAAATTCGAATTTTCTGTCCATCTTGATTTTGAACGGATTGACCTGAAATTCGGTACCCTTATTCAGTGTAATAGTAGTTTAGATTTGACGGATGTTTTTCTTATTGACCTTTTTTATTAACCTTTTTCTTATTAACCAGTTGTTAACAGTAATGTTTTCATTCTTTCGCGAAAAATCGAGAAAAAAAAGTATTTTTTTGTCGACGATTGAAACACGGGAACAAAAATGCTCGGTTAAGTCTTAGCCAATATAATTTATTTTTGAGATTAAAAAACTCGTTTTGTTCGTTTCAGATAAACCGGTTGGCCAAAATCAAGTACACCATTGAGCCCGGCACAAATAAATGTCCGATCGATTTTTCAATCATCGCATTGCTTAAAAATTATTTTTTTACATAACCCTAATTGGCGGGTCGTCACATTATCCTAACCCCTTAATCATCCTAAATCATATTTTTGCTATGCCATCTATCCTTTGTTATATATGCTGTATCATCTGGTTCTCCCCCCCCCCCCGTCCTTTTTCTTTTCTTGTCTTTTTCGTTATGCTAGTAATATGAATTTACCTGAACGGAAAGGCTTCGATTTATTTATTGAGTTGATCTCAATCCTTTCCCGAGCATTATATACGTTACATACATTCTTCCTATTTCGAAAACACATTTTTTTTATCATTTATGAAGTTTTTTTACTCGCCATACCGAAAAAGTACTCGTCTGACGTCCATATCGTCGAACAATCATCCCCAATTAAAATAGTAAACATCGGAAGCACAATTTGAGCTTTGGTGGAAAAAATATGAGGCTGAAGTTTGCATCGTTGGAATGCAATAAAAATCAATGCTTCAAAATTCCTTAAATTTTTTTGGCAGTATCCAAAAATCACTCCACCTATAAAAAAAGATATTGTACAATAATATAAAAAAAATAAAGAATAAAATGTAAAAAAAGAACTTTCGTTGCGTTCCACCTAAACTTCAACATCACGAAAAATGCACACGTAATTAGATACGTGTTTTGTGTATTTTTTGTCTTTTTTAATTCGCTGAATTAAATTTGATTTTTTTTCAAAATTTTCCATTTTGAATTTTTTCAAAATTTTCCTTTTTGAAATGGTTGTCGAAATTTTCCATTTTGAAACTTTCTCCAAATTTTGCTTTTTGGAATTTTTCCAAATTTTCCATTTTAATTTTTTTTTACAAATTTTGCGTTTCCAAATTTTTATCCGTTTTCCTTTTTAAATTTTTTCCAAATTTTTCATTTTTATTTGTTTTCCAAATGTTCAATTTTGATTTTTTTTTCAAATTGTCCATTTTGGAATTTTTCCGTTTTCCATTTTCAATTTTTTCAATTTTTTTTCAAATCTTCCATTTTCATTTTTTTTCTTTCAAATTTTCCATTTCGAAATTGTTTCCAAATTGTCTATTTTAAAATTTTTCCAAATTGTCCATTTTAAAAAATTCCAAATTGTCCATTTTGAAATTTTTCCAAATTGTCAATTTTGAAATTTTTTCACATTGTCCATTTTCAATTTTTTCCAAATTGTCCAATTTGATTTTTTTCCAAATTTTCCATGTTGAATTTTTTTCCGAATTTTAAAAACATTCAGTGGACTTTAATTTTTGAGCCAGAATACCCCATACATATCCGTCCCGTGAGTTTCCCCGTTCGGCCCCCTTTTTTTCCCTCATTGTACCGTTGCGAGTTTATCGAGCGACCCAGCTCCGTCCTTCTCCGTCTCCCGCTTTCCGCGTCTTTCCGAGGGAAACGCGCTCGCCTACGAACGTTTCCCCCGTGTGTACGTTATATAGCAAGGTGAACATCGTTCGTCAAAGCGCTGCTCACGGTTTTTATCCGCCCTGACAACGGCCGCGCGTTCTCGTATGCTTCAAATCCTTCATAAACCGCAATGTAGTGTCTCCTTGTCCTGTCTTCTCGGTTGCTCGAAGGTGTATTACGTGCGCACGATGTAAATTCAATCGAAACGGCGCTCTCGCAGCCTTGCACGCGATTCGAAGATTGCCGCTACAGTGTGCACGTAAGTGAGCGTGTATAGGCGAGACGTAGGCTAGCCAACTATATTTTACCTTCGACCAACAGACGGACAACGGGCATAGCGGATTTACACGGGGCAAAAAGTCTCTCGGGCTTTATTAAACGAGGACACGACGGAGTTCAATTTCGCGGTGTCTTTGTGCTACTCCATCGAGTCTAGGGACAACCACGTCACAAGGGACAATCGTCGGGCCATAACGGTCGAAAAATTGCATTTTCCAAAAATATTTTTATTCGATACTATCACTTTTCAGCTATATTCCCTGAAAAGTTCATTTAAATATTCGTAAAATTGAATGCGCTGCAATTTCTAACAATCGGCCGAGCGAGCGGTAGCAGCATCATACTTCAAACTTCAAACGCGTTTTTCTCCCAGCACTTTCTTCAAATTCGATGGATATATCTCAAGAACCACTCGATGTTGTTCTCAAATTTACAGGAGAAACGATGAGAAACATTTAAAGATCGTTGACGATCGCACTTTTTAAAAATCAATTTGCATTTTTCAATACTTACGTAAAAATGACTTTATTGTTAACTCGAATAACCCGTTTGGTTTTAGATTTCGGATTATTATTTTTCTGTATTTTTTGGTGATTTTTTCCACACCCTCAATACATGTACCCTTGTGTTAAAAAAATGTGTTTATTTTCACCAACCGTTCCCAGAAAAAGAAATACGGAATTTGCCATTTTTTTTCGGGTCTCTAGGTAGGCCCATAAGTCGCGAGATTTGGCGTCGGATAGAAAATTCGCCAATTGCGACGAATCGCCGACCGGAAACGATACGCGAATCGTATGATTAAAAAATGTATTATAACCTCTTTGAAACATCGCGGTCTATTTTGATGTGTCAATTTTCTCCGGCCATATGCGACGACAATTTCCAAGGCTCTGTACTTACGGCGAATATGAGATTGAAGAGGAACAGAAGATACTTGACGCACGCCATTCCGCCGGACACCATTTTCGCTTCGATATTATTGACTCGTGTACGCGGATCCCGACACTCGTGAACTCTGGGACAGGTGGTTGCGGCAGCACTCGAGATTCACGTTAGGATCGTACAAGCGATGAAAGTGGCACTTTTTTCTGCCCCTTTGCAAAGACACGATTGCTCGTCGTTTCGCACTGCAAACTCTGGTACAAACGTTGCTCAACTGCGCGACCCAAAGCGTTGTGACACCCACGGACTGGTCGACGTTTCCCTTTCTTCGTTCGCGGCGATCCTTTCACGATTAGCTCGCCTCTCTCTCTTTCTCGCCGGGAGGGTCGTCAAAAGCGCGCCGTATGGATTACGGAATCGAGAAAGTATACGCGATTTACCGGAATCGCCACTGAGTCGTTTCGTGAACTTTACTTTTGTTTTATTCGAAACTTTGGGGCTCGGAACGCGTGGGATTTGTTTGGCAGATAACTCGGTATTTTTGGCTCTGCTACTGATGAGATTGTCACGAGGGATTCGCGCGCTTCGGAGGTTCACACTAGAGTGTGCCGAAACACGGGATATTTTTGTTGTGGTCTATTGTTGCCGTGTGCGCGCGCACGCTGTCCTGGCGCGCCTCGCTTACTTCTCCCACCCCTCGACCGGCGACGCCATCGCCAACCAATCCTGTTGCATTTCTAGTGATGCGTTATCGACACTGCAGCATTGTTCCGACAGTTTTCTTCTCTTCAGACGCGTCTATGAGGCAGCAGCGCTATCCTCGAAGAGCTTAAGGCGAAAAATCCCTTTAGAATTTTCAAAAAATCGATTTTTTAAATACATATTTCGAAAGTATGATACCCAAAGAATATACTGACCAAAGGAAACCTCGAAACGCTTAACCCTCATCAGATAAGGGTGTTTTCGACCGCCGTTAAGGATAATGGTGGGTCACTCGTGCTTTCCGATAATTTTGCAATACTTAAAGTGCTGCAAAAAATCTGGAAAAATTCATGGACCTTGTTGAGACCCTTTACTCGATAATTATAATTTATCCGACCAGAAAAAAATAATTTTTAATAACAATTTCATGCAAAATCCGGAGGCATGCAAGCATTTTTCAGGGTATTGTTCAAGTCACGAGTGACCCACCTTTATCCGATGAGGGTTAATGTTTGCGGAGTTATCGCATATAGTCTAGAGCGCGGGGACAGCATGCGGTCAGGTAGCGAGTAAACTTTAAACGCGATTATCTCGAAACTACTTTTTCAAAAACTGCTCGTGTTGTAGCTCAAAAAGTTATCGACCGATTTGGATGAAATTTTGGGAGGTTACTCTCAGTAATATCATCGGAAGGATATACCTAAAGTTTGAAAGGTGGCGTGTAAATAAATATTTTTTTTGGGGTCAAATATGTCGAAAAAATGGTCGAAAATTCGAACTTTGAAGTAAAAAGGCTCCCAAATTTTCAATTTTGCACTTTTTCATCATTTTTTAGGTATATCCTTCCCCTTAATATGTCAGTAAACGAATGACACTTATTAAATCTTTTTCAGAAGACCCTTAATAACGCCGCCATTTTGTTGGTCATCCCGAAATTTTTTTTTTCAAACTCGACAGTCATAATAAACTCATGTCCCAATTTGAAAATGATCAGATTATTTTTTCCCCTCTAAAAAAATTCCCGAAAAATACTTATTTTTCACGCTCCTAAAGGGATTTCTCGCCTTAAAAAATGCTCCCCAGATGGGTGAGAGAAAAGCTTCAACATCGATGCGGATATTCTCTTTCGACGATAGCGCGGTCGGGGTGCTGGAGTTTCGTTTCTGGGGAAAATACCCGTTGAGGGGTTAGGCTACTGGTACGACCCGAAAATGAGGGTTATTTGAAAAATTCATTTTGAACGAATGAGTAAGATTATAGAAAAATCGTGTGGACATTTATTTGTATGTACATTAGCAAAGTTGTGTACAAAATTTCATAAAAAACAATGATTAAGGAAGTTATAAACAACTTTGTGATGGACCTTCAACGGTGTACTCGATTTTGACCATCCGGTTCGTGTTAAACAAAAAAACGATTTTTTTTCTTAAAATATATACTATTGGCTAAGACTTGACCGAACTTTTCTTTGTTATCGTTCTTCAATCATTAAAAAAGTGACTTTTTTCTCGATTTTTCGAGAATAATGACATTCTTATGGTTAATAACTAATGAAAAAAATGTTGAGAAGAAAAACGGTCGGTCAAGACTAAACTACTAGTACACTGAATAATTGTAGGAAATTCCAAGTCAATCCATTCATTAGATGTCGAGAAATCGTGTACACCGTTTTGAAAAACATTATTTCGAGAAAAACGTATTTACGGCCTTATATACGCGATTTCTCCGATTTTCGAAGGTTCTTTTCTAGACGCGGTTAAAAAAAATTGACGCATCTATTGACAACATTTTTTTACAAATCACTTATGCACATGGTTGAGTATATGTAAAAAAATCAGAAATATTAACAAATGGCGGAGATATAACACAATAAAGCAATGTATTTTTTTGCGCGCGCGTTGATGGTGAAAGTTCTCAGCATAGATGTGGGTGTCTGAAAAAAAATGAACATATTTATAATTGCATAACGAATGTATCTTTAGTGTGAACCAACAATATTATTTACAAAATTATTATAATAAAAATTCGAAACTTAAAATTGTTGTACTCAATTTTGTGTCGGTATTTCATTTTTTATATTATTTTGTGTCATTAAAATCTTTGTTTCTGTGGTTCATAACTCAAATTTTGCCAAAGCGTACATAACGTATTCGTTAGCATCATAAAAAATTCAAGTCCGAAAGTTGGATTCTTCTTCATGATTGTACCTCCTTAAAGTTTGTTCTGTCGTTGTAATCGTGAGTTTGCCTTGAATCTGCTATTCCTGCACCATATGTTGAACCTTCCTATTCAATTTGAGTTGCACGAAGCGATGAACGAGCGTTCGTCATTTTCACAGTAGCCTAACCCCTTCATGCGCCATTGTCCGGACGCGAGGCTGATCGGGAAGAATTCTTGCTACCCCTACCCGGTCGAGGCGAAGGTTGCGTCGAATTGCATTCAGTGATTCGAGCGAAATGCGAGCCGAAAGTTTTGAGGCTGACAATGATGGCGGAATATCTGACATAACCTCAAATATGGGTAGGTATAAATTCATTGGCTCGTACGTCGCTTGGCGAAATAAAAATAAAAGTAGCGCGAGTGTCTTCGCAAGAGGCCGAAAGTATTCTTTTTTGTCATTAAGGTAATCCTATCGCCAGGCTTCGATCTATAGGATTTTTATATATTTTTTGGGCTTTATTAAATATATTAATAACCGTCTCTGTAAAATTTCAGGGTCGGTTATCGACCTAATTACGGAGAAAAAAGATCAAAATTGCGTATTTTTGTGAAGGAATGCCGAGACGACATGCAAAAACCCAATTTCCGGTCGCTACAAAAGTGTATATAATAGTGGGAACCCGTCAGATTCTTAAAAATAATCAGATTTACATACTTAACACTTGTAGTAATCCAATGCGCTTAGAAAAAATTACGCCTATTGACCTAATTTTTATGTAATATCAAGTTCAATTTGAACTTCCGGTATTGGATTTATTACCACTTGCTACGATAAAGAGACGTGACAGCAAGGCAACAGCTGACTGTAGTCCTAACCTCATCTCACTCATTCGAATTTCCACACATATTTCATTTTTAACCGACATATTTCGCCGACACAAATTTTCCACGCTTTTTACCAGTCGTGGCCCGAATACAATGCTTTATATTTCCCGCACCTGACATTGTTTTGACAGATCGACGTTGAAAAGCATGGAGGTTAAACTCGCCTGGTTGAGTAAAAAGAAACAGAGATAGAACCAATGTTGCCAAATATCAAACCTAGAAATACTGCGCGAATCGTTGGAGTAACTCTTTTGTTATTTTTCTAATTAAATGCGAACATTCATTCAACAGTTTACACATTGCAAAATTTAGTTGTTACAAATTATTTTTTTTGCATATGTTAAATGTATGAATTGTACAAGTCTCGAGTATGATCAGTGGTATGACCAGTGTGAAGCGATAGGATTACCTTACGGGCATGTACAATGTCAACATAACCTCACAAATTTTCGAACCGAGTTTTCTCTTAGAAGGTTAAGTTTTTTGAGGAAAAACAAAGCATCAGGCTGTGGAGAATTCTCTGACGCAGCATTTGACGATTTTCTTTTGTCCTAAATATTATTCATCTCTGAGAAATCTGTTCGAAAATTTCAGCTATCTCAGTCGTACTCATGGTACGTGGTACATCTTTTACATTGTCCTCGAACTTTGCGTCAAGCGGTTTTTGCTAATTTACTATGAAACTTTTCAATGTCGACGCACCGATCTCTGGACGGATAGAATTGCAGAAATAGGCAGTCGGGGCTAGATGGGACAATGTATTCCAAGGCCTCTTCTTATATACAATTTGTAGTGCAAATAAAAAAAATGTCCAATACATTTTTTTTATAAAAAAATAACTGACATTAAAAAATAGAAAATAAATAATTCAGGGCGAAAAGGGCAAATTGCCGAAATTGAATGCTCAGAGCGTATAAAAATTCAACTCATCGTCACGATAATTACTTCAAGTTCTTTGTTATTGCACTTCTCCTTTTAGATACAAAAACGAGTTCTACATTGAAAAAAAAGGATCGTTGAATGTGCAAAATGCATTTTGTTGTCTGGAAATTTTGTTGTTTTAACAGTTGCTCAGACATGCTAAATAAGCTACAGTTCACACCACTATACTATTTTACCATCAACTATACTGTTTTGTTGTGCCAATCAAAAATCAAGTTGAACGTATTTAAAGATACATTTTGTTAAACCAACTGAATTTTGGATGGATGAACGAATTTTTTCAGTTTGTTTTTATTTTTCTATTTTTTGGTAATGAGAAACGTGCTCTAATTTGGCAAAAAAGTTTGTGTCTGAAAAAAGTGCGAACGAGGAGACAAGAAATTGGCATTAGTTCTAGACGCGTTTCGATTGGTTCTCGAATTATGGATACGTGTATATACGTATAAAAACTTGGACGAAATTGACGAGATGTGTTGGGGTCGCGGGCTTTGTAACTTTGGTCACTTGTGGCTGTTGGCCGCCTGATGATTAATTCGATTGTGAGGACGCCGCGTGGGACGTTTACGATTTATACTGACCTCTCGAGCTCTCATTCGTCTCTTTCTCTCTCAATGAACATTGAAAACGTTCGTTAACACGATTCATCCTCGGGGTCGTTTACCATCTGACAAATTGTCAACAAAAAACACGGGTGCAGCTCTTGATCCGTTAATGAAAATAAGGCGACGATTTGGAAAAAAAGACACCGTGGTACTCTGAACAACAACAGCTGTCTGACAAAAAATATGCTTGTGCGGCGAATCGCCCTTTTTTGTTTTGCGTTTTACTCGAAACTGTTTTATGCGAAATGCAGGTTGTGTCTCTAAATCTTTGCGTGCGGTTCACTTTAAGGGGTTAGACTGATGTGACGACCCAAAAATCAGGGTAATAAAAAAAAATCGAAGAAATAAGTAAGCTGGTAGAAAAATAGTTTGGACATTTATTTGTATGTACATTAACAATGTTGTGTACCAAATTTCATTCAAAAGTATTAATAATCACAGAAGTTATAAACAATCTCGTGGAGGACTTTTGAACGTGAAGAGCTCCACGGTGTACTTGATTTTGGCCACGAGGTTAAGGCCTAAGGCCACAGTAACGGGTATAAAATGATGTGCGATTTTAACAATTTTTTTTTCCTATGAAAAAGTGATTTCCCCATAAAATTAATTACACATCGATTTAGTATGAATATCAAGTTGTTAGAAAATATATATATTTTATTTTCGATGTACAAAATGGCTGACCATTAATATTTTCTTTTGTCTCCTTTTTTTAGGCGCTCCGCGGCGTGACATTTAGCATCCACAATTTTTTACCTAGAACAAAAAACAAAAATTCTCGTCAATCTACATTGGAATACCTAGAGAAGTAAGTACGGAATTTAAAAAATATTGTTTTATTCAAAAGTTGTAGGTATTTGAAGTTAAGATAGGAATTTACAGTGAAAAATTTGATAAAACTATAGAATCACGGCTCCAGCCCTAAATCGGTGCAATTTTTTTTTGGGGTATTGTTATGGATAAAAAACTTTGTTATATGTTGAATTAAGGTGGGGGAAGCCCTAATATGAAAAAAAAACGTTATAAAGTGTCATTACGTCGCACATAATTTCCGTTGATATACAAATATTTCGAAGTTCGTTCAAAATATACTTACATTTTCACTCTGTTTACCTTACCTTGTTTATGTTTCATCAATTTACTTTGCTTCGTGCGAGTATTATATGTATATGTGTATGTGTGTGTGTGTACGCGGGACAAACTAGCGAATCACACACACACACACACACACACACACACACACACACACACACACACACACACACACACACACACACACACACACACACACACACACACACACACACACACACGCACGCACGCACGCACGCACGCGCGCGCACGCACGCACACACACACACACACACACACACACACACACACACACACACACACACACACACACACACACGCACGCACGCACGCACGCACGCACGCGCACACACACACACACACACACACACACACACACACACACACACAGATTGTTAATTAGACGGCTAGATTAAAAGAAAAAGGTTGAAAACAAAAAATCATGTCACGTATTTCTTTTGTACCCTCAACCGTTATGACACTTTTTAACGTTTTTTTTTTCATATTAGGGCTTCCCCCACCTTAATTCAAAATGTAACATCGTTTTTCATCCATAACAATACCTCAAACAAATTTTGGACCGATTTTGGGCTGGAGCCGTGAGTCTACAGTTTTAACAAAAATTTCGTTATAACTGCTCATAAACTTAAATTTGAAGTAAATCGAGTGAAAATTGTTGAAGTTATTTGTCAGGCCAATAGGAAAAGAGCTGTTTCGCGAAGTTTCGAGTAGTCGGCCATTTTGTACCTCGAAAAAAATTTATATATATTTTCTAACAGCTTGATATTCATACTAAATAGATGTGTAATTAATTTTATGAGTGAATCACTTTTTCATACGAAAAAAGATTGTTAAATTCGCACATGATTTTATATCCGTTACTGTGGCCTAAGGACTTAAATAATAAAAACATCATTGTTTATCAATATTTGCCAATGAAAAAAAGATCCACCTTCGCAAGACTACGTATCAATTGTGTGTAAAATCCCGACTTCCTCCTCCCACTGAACTCATAGGAAAAAAATATTGAAAATCGACCTATTTTGGGCCCGAAGGTGATACCCATGACCGCATCATGACAAAATTATAAAAATCGCTCCAGCGGCGCAATTTTAATCGACCAGCTATTAGTCTGAGTAACGAGCCTACCAATGAGCCTACCAGACACTACAATCCCACAAAATCATCGATACACCCCACGTTTGACGTATTTATAAAAATTGGACACAAATTCATTTGCGCTAACGCTTGCGAAAGGGCAACGCGAAATAATTCAGTTTTACGTTAAGGTAGGTCTTTACGATCGATAGTGACGTAGGTCGAATAAAGTAGCACGACCGCGAGTTTTCTCACAGCGGTATTTCTATACCGCTGTGAGAAAACTCGCGGCGGATATATCGGGCGCTCGCGTCCTCACACACGTTGTCCCGCGCTGTATTGTATGCATGGCATGGCGAGGGTCGTTGTCATGCCATCTATCGTATGGAAGAGAGAACGACGCGTGGCTTCGTCCACTACTTTATGACCTGCGGCGCTATATCGTTGCATAAAAAATGCAAACTACTGTCGAGAGAATAAACGAAATATCGAGGTCTCGTCCAATATCCCTCTCCTACACATACTTCCCATCGGCTCGACGTGTCCTCAGTGTGACCCTCGAGGCCCTTACATCTTTGAGATATTCAACATTTTCTCGCCAAAATAAATGTTTCTCCACAAATAAAGAATCGCGTTGAGAGACCCACACCCCGAATTCAAACACAAACGATCTAAAGTTCAGCGTATTCTCGTTCGAATTATATCGCGAAAACGATCTATTATTCTCTCGCGCGTTCTGCGCACGGTGAAAGTTGTTGTGCAGGATGGAAGCGAACGCGAGAGATCAGTCGACTTATTTTGCCTGTAGCAAGATCGAATAACAATATTTTCTCTTTTGGGCTCGTAATAAAGAGCCCGCTCAGCTGAATTTTGTAACCGGTGGTTATTGTTACAACCACGTGCTCGGGAAGCGGACAGTGCGAGGAGAACGCGATATTATTGGCCGCGTGAGGGCGTACGCGACATCGTGCGGCCACGTAAGAGAACACCGGCAGACGTGGATACTGTGTGCATATGTGGATATCTATCTAGAACGTATTCGGAATACTTACGGGACTACGAAAGTTACACACACACACACACATACACGCGCGCACACGCACACGCACACGACTCACATACAAAGTTGCGTGCAAAAGTATGGGCCATCCTATTTTTCAGGCATGTTGCATTGAAATACGACGGTGGGGAAAGATAAACGACTTATGAAAACATGTATTCGCTAATATTTGAAAACAATCAATTATATATAATACATATACAGGGTATACCTCTTATCTCTGCCACCCGAAATAACTCGGTAATTATCGACGCCACAAAAAAATGTTCCAGACAAAAGTTGTACGGTGTGAAGGGGGCCATCAAATGCGGCCATTTTTTTTTCGTTAGAGGCGCTGACGCACAGTGAAGGTCACCTCCACTTTTTTAAATGGAATGGTACATTTTCTTTCAACCAGCTTGCGAAGCATCTTAAGCCGCATAAAAACCATTAGAGAGTCAAAGTTGTTCAAGGTCATTCAAGGTCACCTATTAAAATGAAATACAAATCTAAATATCTCCCAAACAAACCCAAACAAATCTAAATATCGCGATATTTAAATTTGTATCATCGATAATGACCTTGAACGACTTTGACCCCCTAATGTTTTTTATGCGGCTAGAGGTGCTCCACAAGATGGTTAAAAATTTACCATTCCATTAAAAAAAGTGGAGGAAAATTTACCATTCCATTAAATAAATAAAAATGGTTGCATTTGATGGCCATCAAATGCGACCAATTTTTTTTATCTTTTTACACTGTACAACTTATGTTTGGAACATTTTTTTGTGACGTCGATAATTACCGAGTTATTTCGGGTGGCAGAGATAAGAGGGACACCCTTTATATTGTTCTTAAATTTTTTATTGTCCGTCACTTTTTATTTAACGAGTGTGCCAAATTATTGGGCCACCTACTATTGCTTGTGAAAAACACAACAGTATTTGGAAATAACTAAACGAGATTCGACCTTCTTCACTTGACGCAGTACTTTGTTGCTATGCCCTTAGCAGCGATAACCGCGTCACATCGACGAGGCATGGACGCTATCAATAGGGATGTTTCCAGTAACCAAGAATATATATATATATATATATAAAGCCCAAAATCGGTATATATATATATATATATATATATATATATATATATATATATATATATATATATATATATATATTGGTTCGAGGTGATGGCTTATAATTAAAGCAATGCTCGGAAGTGCCTATTTTATTTTATTTTGGTGAAAATTGTATATAAATTTAGATAAATAAATTGTAAAAAAATATCTATGTCACGTGACAAAGAACACCGATTAAAGCGCATGACGTCACACTTTGCAAAACACGAACAAGTCGATGCTCTAAGCATACTGCTTATAGTAGGCGATTATTGTTTACTTTGTCTTAAAATACAATTTGTGAGATTTCTCGATTGATATCGAATTTTCCTCGAACTGTAATAATTTTGACTGGATTCGTGAAGGCAAATAGTTCAAATTTGCCTAGGATTGACTGCATAATGGTGGCCAATTTGTTTACGAAAAACAGCGACTTCTGCTCTGCAGAGTTCAGAAATGTGATGACTTCCATGTAAGTATACCCTAAAGAATTGTTTTTTGTACAACACATAATGTATATAGCATTAATAATATTACAAAGTTTGTAATAATTTGAACAAATTTTTGAGGTTATGTTTCGTTTTACAACTTGTTTTGTTTGATTTAATTGCAGGTCTCCAAAACGGTTATACGGTGGTAGATAGAATTTATAATTCATCCTTTAACTTATTAATTCTGAAATATTTGTCATTGTGTTTGTTTGGACGCCCGGATGTTGCAGAGTATGACGTCACGCGTCGTTAAATGACAGGTCTGGACATTTTGGCGCGTATTATGAAACAGATGAATTGAAACGCGACTTTTGAAGAATATTCTGCATTTAAATACATGAAATAAACATTTAGAGGTATATTATGTATGTGTAAACAATTTTAAACACTTTCCCAAAAATAGACAACATCTCTATTGTGAGATCCATTTTTGTGGCAAGTGTGGGAAAACTCATGTCGCAAATGATTCCACAATTCTGCCTTGTTAGAGTGATTTTTTTGTTCCAACGCGATCTTTCGGGTCTTGCCACAAATGCTCAATCGGATTTAAGGGGAGATATACACCTAGATGGTTGAGGTCACGGATTTAGAAGCTATGAACATTCTGTCGACCATAGAAGACCTACACTATGGGCCTGGTATCGCTGATTCCATGTAAGTTGACAAATTTCATGATTTATTCAATCCCAAATTTTCAAACGCGTTTTTCTCAAAACCACGTTTTTCAAATCGGTACCGAAAATTTCTCGAAAACCAAGGAACCGATTGCCTTGAGGTTTTTTGTGGTTATTCTATACACCATTATCTAGTACTTGTCATAGGATTTTTTTCCCGTTACTTAGTTTTTGTTTTATAGGCAAAATAATAACTAATTTTTTGCCCAAAAATGACTATTTATGTTAAAACGTCGGCCATTTTGTCATAAATCGATATTTTCAAAATCTGCTATGCCAAGTACTAGATTATAGTATCTAATTTAATAATCTTTTTGGTTTTTTTTTTTCAGATGATTTTTGAAGACACGCCAGTGGGTACCGTATACGCAGATTTTTTTACGACGTTCCAAGGATCATACAATATCATTGTATATTTTTGATATTTTTAAATAAAGAAAATTAAACATATTTTTGAATGTATATACTATTAGATAATTAAAACCCCGATCCGAAAATTCAAATAGTTTTCCTTGAAAAAATTCCTAAAAATGACCCTTTTTCCGGCTCCTAGGTGTATACCTCCCCTTAAGTCCGGTGATTGCGAAAGCCAGTCGAGAAGATGTACTTTGCGTCTTCGAAGAAAATCTTTGATAAGACGTGAAGATTATTTAGGGTCGTTGTCGTGTTGAAAAACCCAACCCCGCGGCATTTCTTTCACTGCAAATGGGAGCATATGGTCTTGCAATATATCTCCGTAAATTGTAGCGTCCATGTTGCCTTGAATTTCTACCAGCGGACCAACGACGTCGTCAGAAAATGCGAAATCCCCAAACTTTGAGGGGCTATACCAGTGTGAACGCTGAAAATTTGGGTGATTTTCGGGAATTTTTTGTAAGAAGAGTCCTCAATTAATTGTTTCGGAAAATGGAGAATATATTTGGCTATATTTGACCTATATAAGATAATTTTTTCATAGAAAAATATTGAGATCCAAGCGACTTTTGCGCTGCCTTCGGAGGTGCCAATGCTGACATGATTCCGGCCGATTGAGTAGCTGAAAACGAAAAAGGAAAAAATGTCGTTAAACTGGAAGGTATTTCCTGTACAATGACGTAGGATTTTCGAAAAATATCAAAATCTAACAAAATGGCGTAGTTATGAAAAAATGTTGTTTTCTTGCTCATAAAATGGTCGTTTTTTTCAATGCCAAATCGTCAGTTTTCATCCAATCAAAAATATCCTACGTCATTGCAGAGTAAATATATTCAAGAGTACTCAGTTCAAATTTCAAGTCAATCGGATAACTGCGCTTTGAGTTACAATGTCAGCAAATTTGAAAAATTTCATTTCGAGAAAAACGCGTTTAAAGATTTAACTATCGATTTTTGCAAGATAAAATGATTTTTACCATAAAAACTGCTAATTACAGAATATTCTTGAAAGTATATACTGTCGAAAAAGGCAAAAAAAATCGATTTTTTGCCATGTTCACGCCACCGTGTTTTGCGTTAGGAAAACCTGTTGGATTGAAAACCAACCGCCACCTGTTGGATGTCTCACGTACTTCCGACCATCACTTCCGAATAATTGAAATTTGGATTGAACGGAAAAAAATCACTTTCCGCCAATCTGATGCTGTCCAATACTGATGTTTATTTGCAAAATTTGATCAGGTCTTTTGATTCTTTCTACTGATGAGTGGCTTGTTTACACCGAAGCGTCCAATCAGTCCTACAGCCTTCAGACGTCGCACAGTAGGAGAAAAGCCCAAAAACCTGGCCAAAACCCCAAAAAATAAATTTTCGAAATAGGGTCAGTTGAGTAGTCATTCAGGTAGAGGACTAGTAACTGCATTCTATTGTGGAAGGGAAAGCCCTTTAAGTGTATACCTGCGCCGCAGCGGCAGTTGGCAGTTAGTGTTCGTGAAGAGTGTACGTGTCACGCGCTGAACAGACGAAAATAACGCTTACTTCAAAAACCCATAACTTTAAAGTGACGGGTTTAATTTCAATTCTGCAACATGGATACGACTTCTGGAGGTATGTAGAACATGTTTTTACATCGGTTGAATCTAAAGTTTATGTATAAATGATTGAAATGTAGTATAGCCTTCGGCATAAATAAAATTGAATAATTTTGAAAACTTATATTTTCAACGGTCCGAAAAGTTATATATTTTGTCACATTTTGCAAAGCTCCTAGTCTCGGCCTTTAGTTTAATGTATAAGCTTTCGAAATTTACAAGAGTTACCTGCGGAAAACGTGCGTCTTGTCCGTTATGATTTTTTTCGCATCGTGCGGTCGCCGAGCGTGCACGCGGCACTATTGAGCAGCCTCTGCGCCTCTACCTGAGAATGGGTGAAGTAGCATCATAACGGACAAGACGGCTGTTATACGCTTGAAATAAATTATTTTAATATATATGTATGTGTATATATATATATATAAATTTTCTGTGATTTAATTATGATATATACGTATGCATATATATATATATACATATTAAAATCAACCACATAAAAATTTCTTAAATATGAATGAAATGTTATAACATTCAAATAAAATATTTGAATATATATATATATATATATATATATATATATATATATATATATATATATATATATAGAGACGAATTTTGCGCCGAGATTGAAGCCGTGCCGGGAGTTGTAATGGATACAAACTCGGATAATGATTCTGACTCCGACTCCGACTCCGATTACGATTTTGAATAAGAATAAAATTTTCTATTTTTGAAACGTTCCGTATGTATTTTGGAAATAAAAATAATAATTGCGTAGAATACACTGTTCACGTTTATTTTATTATGATGATTTTTTTAAATATATTAATTTATCTATTTAGCAGGATACTCGGTCATTTTGTTTATAACAATTTGCTGTAAGCTCTTTGTTGCAAGTTATAAACAATAGATATCGGATTGGTAATCAGCGACCTTGAACACCCGTATATACCAATTTTTGTCAACATCTGGTAACTTTTTAACGTTCATGTCGGCCATATTGGATCGGCCATTTTTTTTACGATAATTTGGCTTGCGGATTCGTAATCAGCGACCTTGAAAACCCGTAAATACCAATTTTTGTCGACATCTGGCAACTTTTTAACATTCATGTCAGCCATATTGGATCGGCCATTTTGTTTACGATAATTTGGCTTTCAGATTCGTAATCAGCGACCTTGAAAACCCCTGTAAGCCAATTTTCATTCCCGTCAAAGGTCATTTGAGGTTTTGGCCAGGTTTTTGGGCTTTTCTCCTACTGTGCGTCGGGATACTGTACTCCACCTAATGTCGGCACGATTTTCACTACATAATTCTTTCGAAATTCCTGCAGCAGTTTTTCGTGGATCTATAACGCGCTTCCTTTTTATAATTTTGTCTACGTATTCCGTAGTTTTTCGCGGTCTACCACTTCGACTTTTGTCGCACAACGAATTTGTTAATTTATATTTACGAATTATACGATTGACCGTACTTTTTCCAATGGATACAGCAATCGCAACATCGCGAGAATTCTTTTTCCTTCTGAAGAAAGTTGTAACACGATTTTACGGACCTCAATATTCATGTGTTTCGCCATCGCGGCAGAAATAATACCGTTTCTTCATTGTCGTGCATGTTTTGAAATTAGTACGAAAGAAAATGCAAACAAACTGTGCGTACGAAGCCGGGCGAGATAGCAGCCCGATACTTTTGTACACCGACGAAACTCGTTCGACGCTGTACACAAATAATACCCCAGATAGACCGATGTAGCTCATATTGGCATCATATGTACATCTTCTGTGTGGCATAGAAAGTCTCACAGCTGGGTATCCCTTATGAGTGTTCCTCTTGAAGTCATATTGTCATCACATGATGATTCACAATAATACATCGAAATGAAGCAAAGTTGTTCTCACGCGAGTATGCATGCAGTGAATTCATCAGACTAGCAAAATCGGTTCACGAATATCTAGCAATAAGTGAGTGCATATGGAGCTCATGTGGGGGTCACGGCGTGAAAAATAAAAAATCCAAAAATGTTGATTAAAAAGAATCTGGTAGTATTTTTTTCCATATGCTTTATTTATGTTCCTGCCTGTATGATAAATGGATTAAAACGTATCCTGCCTCGTTGAAGTTTTTACCTACCTACGGTTTGAACCTACGTCTTCCAATTGTAGAGCTGAGCGCGCTACCTACCTAGCCATTCTAACACTTGTGTAAACTTTCTTAGTTTCTTTGCCTATTTGTATCATTCTTGATTGTTATGCATATCGTCGTCATATTGCGCTCATGGGATGTATCACTGAGAAATATGCATATCGCCATCATGTTGCGCCCATCGAATGTATCACTGACAAACATGCATATCGCCGTCATATTGCTTGCATGGCATGTTTACTACCAGTGCTAACCCAGTGCATCCATCAACACAAGTCATTGGATGACTTTCATATGACGTAAAATATGCAGATATTAATTGCGGACACTTGAGCACCGCGATATGAGTTCGACGTGCTCTAAACGTACGATGCATTTGTAAACGACATATTGAGATATACATTTTTTCTACATTCACGATACTAAATGAGCTCACGACATGTAGTCAATATGCTGCAAAATTTGCTTCACCAATTGTATGCACGACGTGATGATCATGACACTCTATCTGGGACGCCATACAAAAAAATAATATACCACGCTATTATACATGTCATAGCTCTCTTAGAAATTTGAAATGATTAACGGAGACTTTGTCCTTGGAGTGCCATATTTCAGGTGTTTACATTTTATTTATTTTTTCAGGAAACGAGTAAAGCTTTTTGAGTACGGTTTTCTCTTGCTTTTATTCATGATATACAGAACGTTAAAAAAAATTTTTTTTTGAAAAAAAAAACCAAAATGGCGGCCGTTGCAGCTCCGCGAAAACAGGTCCTCAAATCGCGGGAGGTAAACGGCTGACGTCACTGCCCCCTCTTTGTTGATCTGAAACACAAATTCAAAGCGTATTATCAATCTGTGACCCTTTGGTCATGGAATGACGGATGGGTTTTTCGTTTAGTACAAATTTCGGAAAATGGCGGCAATTTGAAAAAAAATCGAATTTTCGCGTTTTTTTCGCATAAAAAGATAAATAATAAATGCAAAAATGTATCTATCGAAAAAACGATCCGTCATTCCGTGAAGACATATTTTCTGAGTATGCTCTCCAAATTTCAGGTCGATATGTTAATTACAGCGGTCAGGAGAATGTCAGCCATTTTTAAAAACGTGTTTTCGAGAAAAACGCTTTTAAAGTTTTGTAATGTGTTTACACAAATGTGTTTATAATTACCGCTAATGGGCAATGCCTGGTCCATAGAGGCATCCCTCCTCTTCTTCTAGCTGCTCATGTTGAGCTCAAATTGATTTTTTGAAAATTTCAAGGACAAAGTCTCCCTTAACGAGTTGACAATATGAACTGATGAGTGATAAATATTTTATCACTTAGCTAAAAAAAATCGGGTGGTCCGAAACTTTTGCACGCCACTGTGTGTGCGCGGGCGTGCGTGTCCATGTGTGTGTGTGTGTTTTATAGTGAGTAGCATTTTCCAGAGAACATTGAGCATTCTGGAAAAAATCGAAATTCCATTTCAAGTACGGCAAAACGAAGACAACTAAATTCCGAATGGGAAACACACCTGCATTTTTTTGTATATCCCGTCATCGAGAAAAAAATTGTCAATAGTGCAGTCTAAAGTGGATAAATAGAATTTAAGTTCATTTAACGGGTACTCCTAAGTCGTGGCTGAAAAAAGAAGAATTTTCGTGATTTTTTCTCGGAAAACACGTGCAGGTTTTGAATTTTTTTAAATTTTAAGAGTTTAAAGTTTTAAGAATTTAAAGACACAATGGTTTGTGGAGAGCGCTGGTTAAAAAAACGTGCTTCGCGGTATCCACCGCTGTTCGAAAACAAATCATTCGAAATAAAAAAATCAAACATATTTAGTTTCTGCATGAAATTTTCTAGTGCTTCGACGGAGGGGTCAATGAAATATTAACCCTCAATCCTCGAACCTGGGTCGTTTTCGTCCTGCCCAAAATCATTTTCTTCGCAGGTTGCTTAATCTTTAATGAAAAAAAAAATTAAAAATAAGGGAAAAAACCCTCTTTTCCCTTGAGAAGTACGGCCTAAGAATTGACCATGCATTTTTTCAGATTTTTTTCATTGACAATTGTTGGTTTGGTTGTGCAAAAACGAAAACGACCCAGGTTCACGGGATTAAGGTGGCTCAAATACCTTCTCGAATTGAGGGTTAATTGAAAAAAAAAAAATGGCAGCAGTCCCAAGTGAAAGTATAATTTTTCGGTGAAAAAATGGCTCTGTTTTCGTTGATAAAGAAAGAACCATGCGTGGAAAAATATGCCTTCGTTCGAGCAATGCTTTTTGTCATGTAAAGTAAGCTTGTAATATTTGAAGTTGATCAGTGCAGTGATTGCTGAGATATCGCGGTCACCGATTGTGAAAAAGTTATTTTGAGAAAAACGCGTAATGTTCGCCTGTTCGCTGAACCCACCTATAAACGCCCATAAGCCCCTTAGTTGTGAACGAATCGACTTGTAATTTTTAGAGAATATTTTTGACATGTTATATTTTGAGAATCCGTCGAAAACCAAAAATCCATATTTACAAAAATTTCAACTTGATGGAACTAACCAGATTCAATTAAGGCGGTATTATCGTCTAGAAGCTTGTTTTTTAAGTAATTTTTGGGAATTAATTTTGCGAAAATTATCAATGCTACAGTGCCAGGGGTTTTGACGCATATTAAGGCGGAATATACATTTACAACGATCAAAAAATCGATTTCTTTTTTTCTTCTTTAAACGATAGAACTAAATATGTAGAATATTTTCCTAAAGTTTCAAAGCGAAATTCGAGAAATTTCAAACGCCACAGCTCGTCAACGCTGTGCCTCACCGCTCGGATTCAGAGCGGGCGTGAACTTCAAACGCGTTTTTCTCAAAACTGCATTATCGAAATTGGCGTGCAGGATTGCTCAAAAACTATTAAGCCGATTGAGTTGAAGCTTGGTAGAAATATTGATAATATTGGTACCTTCTGCTTGACGGGAATTGTTTTTGAAAAATTGAAGAAAAAAAAACTACTTTTTTAAATCCACATTTTACAGAAATGTGGCGTGAAATGTTGATTTTTTTGTATTAGGTGCGCAACTAAGTTCTCGCTG
>OX101784.1:38968039-39018116 GCA_944452715.1 Ophion slaviceki
ACCCTTGCAGTTTGCGTACAGTATAAAAAGCAGTGATCTCATGTAAATTTTGCAGTTAAATATTTTTACTGAAATCACTGATTTATTCACAATACCAAACTGTACATAAATCAGTGTAACTGTAAAAATCTCAGAGTGCACAGATTACGTGACGAACTGTCGAAAGAAGAGTTAAACTACCGTGCCACACTGTACAATTTAATGAATCACTCTGTACTCAATACAGTGTACACTGTAACCCTTGCAGTTTGCGTACAGTATAAAAATCAGTGATCTCATGTAAATTTTACAGTGAATATTTTTACTGAAGACACTGATGTATTCACAATACCGAACTGTAAATAAGCCAGTGTAACTGTAAAAATCTCAGTGTGTACAGGAAAATTCGTCATTTTTGTAGGACAGGATTTACATTACTTTGTTTTACTGTAAAATGAAATATTGCACCCTGTTTTTCATGCGGTTTATACTGTGATTTTCGCTGTTTCTTTTTTTCCGTGCAATTGAATCATTCAAAATATTGCTCATCGCTAGCGACAACTTTTTCCCATCTTTCTGGCAGAGCTTGAATACCGTCACAGTAGAAATGTTCGTCTTTTGAGGCTATCCACGAATCAAGCCATTTTTAGATGTCTTCATATGAGCGGAACTGCTGATTAGCCAGACCATGTGCCATCGAACGGAACAAGTAATAATCGGACGGCGCAATTTCTGGGGAATATGGCGGGTGGGGTAAGACTTCCCATTTCAGCGTTTCTAAGTAGGTTTTAACGGGTTTGGCAACGTGAAGCCGAGCATTGTCATGCTGTAAAATCACTTTTTCGTGCCTCTGCTCGTATTGTGGCCGCTTTTCGCGCAGTGCGCGGCTCAATCGCATCAATTGAGTTCGATACCGTTTCCCAGTGATGGTTTCGTTCGGTTACAACAGCTCATAATAAATAACACCGCCCTGGTGCCACCAAATACATAGCGTATGAATATTCGGCCGAGCCGACGACGTAGAAGCATGACCGGGCAGTCCCCATGATTTTGTTCTCTTTGGGTTGCTGTAATGAATCCATTTTTCATCACCTGTAACGATGCGATAAAGAAAACCCTTCCTTTTTGCCGCTGGAGCAGTTGTTCACAGGCGAAAAAACGACGCTCAACGTCTCTCGGCTTCAAATCATAAGGAACCCAAGTTCCCTGTTTTTGAATCATTCCCAACGCATACAATCGCTTGGAAATGGCTTGGCGGGTAACTCCTAATGCTGAAGCCAGCTCTTTTTGCGCTTGGCACGGATTCTCATCGAGCAATGCCTCCAATTCAGCGTCTTTGAAGGTTTTTGGCCTTCCTTCACGTGAACGGCCGTCAACATCGAAATCACCGTCTTTGAAGCGACGGAACCAATCACGGCACGTTGTTTCACTTAGAGCAGCATCTCCGTAAACTTTTTGGAGTTCTCGATGCGCTTCAGCCGCCGTTTTCTTCGAATGAAAGAAGAAAAGCAACACTTCCCGCGAATGACGATTATTTGGCACAAAATCAGACATTTTCACACAACCAAAAGTACACGACGCAAAAACAAAATCACTAATGTGTCAAAGCGGTTTGTTTACCATATGTCTAAGCTTGGTTCATGACGTTTTGGTTATGTCACCATCGACCAGCACTTACTAGTGGAGCCATCTCTTGAAAAACAGCGGGAACTTAGTTACGCACCTAATAAATGCGTGTCATTTTCTTAAATTTGCATTTTCTTCATTTTAATTACCGTCACATAGAAACTATACATGTTCTAACTGAAAAAATGTTTGAATTTTTTTGCAAATCAAAGTCTACGGGAAGCTAGACTGCACGCCGATTCGCAACTCCCGCGGCGACCTTGCTGTAACACTCTGCCACAGCTCCGTCATTTTGATGATGAATTAATTTAAAAAAATTGTTTTGTATACTCAAATATACTACTAAAGTATGCCTAAAGTTTGATTATTGTAGAATTATTATTTCTTAGTTCAAAAAATCCCTCAATATTGCTTATTTTTTTCGTATCTAAATGTATATCCCGCCTTAAGATATGTTTCAACTGGCAACACAAATTTTTATGAAATATTTTATTGACATCTATACAGGTTATGCGCTGTTATGCAGGTCACGGCGTGAGACGCTCATCCAATCGGGCGCACGGGTTGCGGCGATCCTAGTCGTCTGAAATAGAAGAACATTTAAAACAAATCTATGTGAATGTAGTTATTGTCTGAACTAGAACTAAGTACGATTTTTTAAATCGGAATCGCAACTGTTTTGAAATGAAGGTTCAATTATCCCGGAAAATGGTCAACTAAAACATGAGAGCGGGGCTAAAATATTCAAGATATCGATATCATTCTTAATCAGACTATAGGTAAAGGTTCCCTCGAAATCTGTGCAAAACCCGAAGTCAATCGGTCCAATAGTTTTTGAGAAAAACGAACTTGCAGAATCATTAGAAGTTGATCACGCAACTTTTTTTTCTCCAATAAAGCATTAATTTTCACGAAAAAGCAGCGAGCACTTATTCAACATCCCTATATATATATATATATATATATATATATATATATATATATATATATATATATATATATATATATATATATATATATATATATATATATATACAGGGTGTCCCAGGTCAAGTGTCCGGTCTCTGAGTTCTGAATACATGCCATTATTATGCACAAAAAAGTCCTGCCATTTTGGCGTCTGACGAACCAGTACCAAATTACAGTACAAGGTCATACATTGCTCAGGTCATAAGGATCACATTATCCAATTTTTATAAATGTTGGCAGTATCAAAAAACAGTTTTTTAAATATCGCTCTGTGTTCATTTTGTCATTCTGAATTGAAGAGTCCTAGCCACTTCGGTGTCCAACGAACCGTTGTTTCGCTATAGCCATAGCGGGGTTGATGTCATCGCGAGACGATTGCACTGTGTATATAGGGTGTTAGGAAGGTCGATTCAAAGCCTAGGTTAACCTATGCTACCCTGGTCCAAAGTCTAAGGATTTCGAGTTATCGTGGTAAGTAGGATTTTTGGAAAATTTCCCAAAATTAGGTACTAGTTCATAATGTTCGAACCGACGATAATTGTTAACTAAAAACTATTTGCGTCTTAGCTTAAGGAGGTACACTAGCTTCAGCAAAATGGTGATAGATCAATAAAATTTGGTGAATATATTCTTTAGTATTATTCATGTAGATACAAATTTTTTCAGATTTTTTGGTTGTGCCGTTTTGTTACAAATAATTCACAAGCGTTTATTCTTATACCCGGAATATATACCTATATCTATAAAAACCCTATGCTTATACACGTGAACTTCAATGTTCAATTATTCGATAACGGCACAATGAAAAAATCTGAAAAAAATTGTATTGACATATATAATACTAAAGAATATACTCACCAAATTTTATTGATCTATCACCATTTTGAAATTTGACCATGGTTTAGCATGGCAACATTGTATGAAGCTGGTGTACCTCCTTAATGTGTATTCAAGCGACAAACACCAATACAATAATCTGTATCCGCACAACTAACTAAATGGGATGTGTTGAATAATTTAAAACTTGTAAAACGATAAAAATACCTCTAAGATTAATGCTATTTAAAAAAAACATAAGATGGAAAACGAGTTAGTACCTAATTTTGGGAAATTTTCCAAAAATCATACTTACAATGATAACTCGAAATCCTTAGACTTTGGACTGAGGTTACCTAGATTTGACATGTTCCTAACGAGGTAACTTATCACCCCCTTAAGGTTTTGCATCGACCTTCCTAGAGCTCTGTATATAAATACACAATTGCCTATCAGCACATCCTGACGTTTGAGGGACATTCGTCGCAGTAGAATTTCTACACTTTCACCTTTTTTACACCTCTACACATACACACGCATATATGTGAATGTGTGCATGGAGACTCCGATCATATATGCTTGAAGCTCAAAAGCCTTGGCAAACTTGCACCTGACGATTGTTTACGAAAGACACAGGCACGTGATACGAAATCGCAGGGCCTCACGCCCCGAATTAGACCTTAAGGGGCCAGTTCACTTTGGAGCCACGAAAAAAGGCTATTTTCGCGATTTTTTTGAGGATTTTATAAAACATATGAATATAAAAGTTGTTGGGCTTGATAAATAAAATCTTGAAATATGTTTTTTTTAATGTTTAATTCATTTTTATTCATTTATAAGTACAAAAACTATAGCTCAAAAATAGGTGGGCTAGGTAGGTCCATCACAACTCGGCAACGGCTTGTCTGAAACAAAAAAATCAAAGTCCATTAGATTCAGTATGACACCAGCTACAAAATGACCTTCGGATGTAAAGTTTTATCAAAAAAATGGCAGATGGAAAACGAAAAAAGTAAAAAAAAAACGCGTTTTCCGCAGTTTTCGCAAAAAAAGGGTAAAAATCAAAATTTTAAAATCATCGAGGGTTATCTTGTTGCGAATCATGCTGACAATGTGTGGTTCAAATTTCAAGAGAATCGGTTTATTAATTGTAGAGATACGAGGGAGCTAGATTTTGAAAACGTTGTTTCGAGAAAAACACGTTTAAAGTTTATGCTATGAGAAACTCTTACCTAAACTCAATCGGCAATCCCTGCACCGTACAAAATCCCTTCTGATTGCTCATCATCGTCGATTTCTTCAAGTTTTGCTTGCTTTCGATTTTTTGAAAATTTCAAAGTGAACTTGCCCCTTAACATATGCGAGCAGGTTGACTCGCAACTTATTTGCGACGATCGAAATCACGTGTGGCACCGGTATAGGGATAAAAAAACGACCAGTAAAAGGCCATCTTACTGTATAAAGAGTACGCGGCGTGCTTGTCAGCAGAGTTGAAATTTTCTTTTTTATTATTTGGGCCGAAAAGAGAGATATGAATGTGTGGACATAAGATAAGGAGAAAAGATAAGAAATAGGATACAGATTTAAACTTCACGCTTCGTATTTTTGTGTCGGATGGGAATAGGAAAGGGGGGTGGGCTTTATTTAGGTGGGGATTATTTAGTAGTCTGAATATTTTGTGCTTTATCGAAAGATCGGGCATGCGATGTTAACAGGTCGTGGAGAACCGGAAATGAGGTCTCAATATTGAGTTTCTGGAGTTAAAGTAGTTCTGCAGGTACACGTCTGAGCCAAAAGTTTCGGTTGAAGCGTATAATAACACATTCAATGCCTATACGATACTGTTGGTTGTACATTTTTGACAGAGCTTGTACCCTCCATATGTCCCACACATTCGAACCTCATGCGTAGATAGGCCTCATACTCGTATAGAGAGCGGCGCTGCAATCGTGGCAACAGCACGATTTTCCTGCAGTCATAGCGTTGAGCTTCCTACGATCCATCTTTCGCGAAATATTTTATATAAATAAAAAAAAAGCGTGAAAATGTCAACCCAAATGCGATACAAAGGAAACTTTACAAGAAAGAAGGCGCTTGCTAAAAGACTGAAAGCTGTGGCAGCCATGTATCAAGCAAATGCGGCTAAACGCGATGAGAATAACCATAACCTCAACGATCAACAACAAAAATTCGCTGTCGAAGGACGTCGGCTCGTGGATTTACATCTTGCCGAAGGTTCAAATTGTATCCGCTGTAACAAAGCCAAATACATGCATAAATACATGTATAAATTGAACAAATTAAAATTGTTTGCAGAATAAATTCATTTCACATCCGTCGCAGAATTACTATAACTCGGGAAAAAACACGCTTCGAGTTCCCAGACCACGCGCCGATCAGCTGGTTGCAGCGTACACTGTTGCCATTCCGTTACAGATGGTTGGGCCCGAGTTCGGTGTGGGATAAAATTACCACTTTTCATATCTCCGAAACTAAACGGTCAAAGTTTGTCATTTTTTAAAAATCAATTCCACAATAGTACTGCGTGCACGTGTGTTTTTATTTTGAAATCCTAAGATCCGTTTAGAACATATATCGAGAAATGCGAGAAAACTCCTATCGGTTTACGTGTAAGGTATAGGGATCGCGTACAAAAATACCCATATTCAATTGCAATTATCTCATGAACAAACGGTGAATCGAATTAAATATTTGGGCATCAGTCCATGACGGTCATATCTACACCATACTTGGATTTCAGCCAATTCCTAAGATTTGACCAAAACACAGACAGAACTTCCTTAAGTAATTTTTGCTTATTCTCGTTTGGTTGTTCGGTTTCATTGCAGTATGGTCGTTGCAATAGAATACGAATCCGATCGAATTCTGATTGATCGAGTACTTTATTCTATCGATATTTGAATCAAATTTGAATTCCACGCGATCTATAATTCGATCGAATTTCATCAAATCGAGTATTTTGCGGATATTCAATATCCATACAATTAACGGGTGACACATAGCTCGTGGCCGGAGAAAAGAGGAATATTTGCGATTTTTTTCTGGGAAAATGTGCGCTGGTTTTCATTCTTTTTTATTTGTACATTAAAGTGTATGGTTTTAAGTATTTTTTACAATGTTTGTATTGAAAAATATGTATGTATGTGGTACAATGGTTTTTGCACATCGGTGTTTGAAAAACGTCCTTCGCGGTGACCACTGCTGCTCGGAAAAAAATCAAGTGCATTTAGTTTTTGCTTGAAATGATCTCGTGCTTGGACGAAGGATTTAATTAAGGGGTTACCCCCACTTGCAATTTTGAAAAAATCGATTTTTTTTTATTGCATTTTTTTGAAGTATAAGTATCCGGGCCCATACTTTTGTATGGGCCCGGAATAGATGACTCTATGTAAGTTTACAAAAAAAAATATTTTCTTCGTGTAAACTGAAATTGAAACTTTAAACGCGTTTTTCTCAAAATGGCATTTCTGAAGTCGGTGACCAAGATTACTCGAACACTAATTAACCGATCTTCTTGAAATTTTGCAGGCTTATTTAATACATAAAAATGTAGTCTTTAATCGTTCGATTTTTTTTTCGAAAAAAAATTGCCGTTTTATTGCCAAAAAATGGCCGTTTTTTTTCGTTAAAATCGAACCATTAACTTTGACTGTCCGCCATTTTGTGAAAAATGAATATTTTTTAAAATCCTTCGATTAAAGACTAGTTTATACTTATATTTGACTAAATCCATCCGCATTTTTTTTCAGATGATCCACTTCGCCGCAATGTTGGTCACCGCAAACCGTGTATATAAAAACATTATTTCATTGACGGCCATTTGCCACTAAACAATGTAATATTTTTCAATAAAAAAATTACTGAAAGTTCTTCAAGATATGTTCTTTAAGATGGTATATTGATCGATTAAAAAAGTTTTGTAGTTTTCTTTAAAAAAATTCATGAAAAAGGCCTTTTTTGCGCTACAAGTGGGCTAACGGCTTAAGGGAGCTTTCCAGTGTGAAATTTTCAAAAAATCGATTTTTTTTTGCTTTATCGAATAGTATACACTCTTCCGAATATTCCCTGAAATTTTCATGCCGAAATTCAGATTATTTCGGTTACTGTACAGCATTTCTTGGAAGAAGGCAACGGAGCGCTACAGCTGCCGCGTCGGCCGTCTGCCCGTGCGACCGTTATTTCTATTGTCTCGTTCCTACCTGCTCGTGTACCTTCCAACGTGAGTCCGGTTCGTCTTTCAGTTCGGTTTCGCCATTCAAAATGGATAGATCTATGAAAGAGAAATGTGCGTGGCAGGATAGAAAAGGCTCGAGAAGCGGACATCCGCGAAATGAACGAAAAAGATCCGCGGGTTTCAAGGGAACAAATCGACACGATATCGAAACGGATCTAACGTTTGCGAGCACTTCGGCAGCAAAAATCTTGAAAAAGAGTCCAGAGTTTGAAGTCCGAATCGATCAAACGTTTAGCTATGTGATTTTGGAGTTCTTTTTGGTTTTCGGCGCTCTTCAGGAACTGTTGAAGTGCAAAAAGTGTAATAGCGACGTGAAGTTTTTTAAAAAATCGATTCGCGGATTGGGCTTTAAAATTTGTGTTCAGTGTTCGTGTCCAGATCCGGCCGAGATAGATTCTTGTCCTTTGATAAAAAATGCTTATGAAATTAATCGTCGTTTCTGCTTTGTCATGCGATTGGTCGGCATCGGCATAAATGGCATTAGAAATTTTATCGCCTTGATGGATTTAACTGCAAACTTCAATAATAACACCTATTATGGAATCGTGAAAATCCTGCAGATTGCAGCGAAATCAATATACGAGGCCGTCGTGAAAAAAGCAGGTACCGAAGAGAAGGAAAAAACTTTGGAAGCAGAAAATCGGGGCGATATTCTGACGGTGTCCGGTGATGGATCGTGGTCGAAACGCGGTTTCACGTCGCGCATGGGTATCGTATCCGTGATTGGAAAATATACCAACAAAGTTTTGGATGTTGCTGTCAAATCAAGCTTCTGCAAGGCTTGTGCATTCTGGAAAGGACAAAAGGGAACACCCGAGCACGAGGCGTGGTTTGAGACGCATGAATCCGAATGCAACGTCAATCACGAAGGCAGCGCGGGAAAAATGGAAGTCGACGGTATAATCGAAATATTCAAGAGATCAGAAGAATTGCACAACGCGAAATACGGTTTCTATATAGGAGACGGCGATACAAAAACATTCAAGATGTTATTAGAAGCCAAGCCGTACGGTGACGATTTGACGGTAAAAAAAAAGGAATGCGTTTTGCACGTGAAAAAGCGAGTATATAAAAGGGGAAACGAAGCAAGAAAAAGGTTGGTTCAACTAAAAAAGGCCAAAAAGCAAATCGAAGACAAAGCAATGGAGAGTGAACCGAAAAAAAAAGGATCTCGTTCGAGTACTCCGAAAACTAAAAAAAATCAAACAAAAAAAACTGCTGTTGAACCGAAAAGAGCGCAATTGACGTTAAAATTATTGACAAATCTCTCCGAATATTATGGCTTGGCAGTTCGTCGAAATTCCAATTCCGTGGAAAATATGAGGAAAGCCATATGGGCTACATTTCATCACAAAAGCTCAACTGATGAAAATCCTCAGCATGAGTATTGCCCTCCGGGAGAAGATTCGTGGTGCGAATGGCGCAAGGCCGAGGCCACAGGAGAGGAGTACACCCATCCACCAGCACTCGACGAAGACGTACAACAAGTTTTAAAGCCGATTTACGATTATCTAACAACGGAGGATCTCTTAGAACGATGTACGGGCGCGAACACTCAAAACAATAACGAGAGCTTCAATCACTGTGTGTGGCAACTAGCCCCAAAGCACGTATTCTGCGGCAAGCAGATAGTAGAAATCGCTACGCAGTGTGCTGTGTGCATCTTCAATGAAGGTTACGACCCAATTTTAAAAATTTTGGAGACGATGGGATGCACGATAGGGCCGAGCGCCGCAGATTTCGCCGCTAAGTACAAGAATGCGCGCATCACCCAAGCAAACCGCCGGGCGTCCCTGGATAGCAAAGAGGCGAGGACAGCTCGTCGGACTGAACAATCCATTGAGCACGATCTTTTCGAAGAAGCAGAAGGGATATTGTATGGACCTGGCATCGCTGATTGACTGATTGACGATTGATAGTAAACGATTTACCTAAAATTTCCTCACTTGAAACTTTGAACGCGTTTTTCTCGAAACAGCATTTTTAAAAACGGTGTCCAACTTGGAGGGCAGAGTTTTAAAGCTATCGAGTTGAATTTTTTACACAATATTCTTAACGTCATTGTTTATCGTGCTATGGAAGCTTTTTTTTTTGACATCTTCCTATTTTTTTGTAAAAAAAACTGCCAAAAAAAATGCTAAAATCGATTCTTTTTGTTCAAACCGGCGCCATTTTTGCAAAAAAAAAAAGCCTCCATAGCACGAAAGCCAATTATATACCGATCAATAATCTTTTTGTGTTTTTTGTTTCAGATCAAAATTGTGACCCCCAACGTGGACACCACATCCAAGTGCATTTTCTGCAACAATTGTTTCATCATTTTTATAGATATTAATTAATAAATAAATCGATCTTTAAAAAATTGTTTTGTATTCTTCAATACCCAATTAATATACAAAAAAAACCAGACCGATTAGATTATTTTTTCTTTAAAAAAAAAATCGCGAAAAACAGCGATTTTTCGGGCGGTCACACTGGAAAGCTCCCTTAAGTATTGACTTCGGAAAAAATCGACTATCGCAATCGACTATGCATCTAGAGATAAATTCCTTCACCAATCACTGCTTTTTGATTTGTAAAAGAAGCTTGTAAATTTAGAACTTGATCGATGCAGTAATTTTTGGGATATCGTGATCACCGATGAAAAACAGTCATTTGGAGAAAAGTACTTTTAGGGGGTTAGGCTACTGTGAAAATGACGAACACTCGTTCGGCGCTTGAGGCAACTCAAATTGAAGAGGAAGGTCCAACATACAGTGGAAGAATCGCAGATTGGTAGTAAACTTATTATTGCAACGATAGAACTGCTAATAAAACTTTAAAGTGTACACGATTTCTCGGCACGTAATAAACGGATTGACTTTAAACTTGGTACACTTCCTCAGTGTCTTAGTAGTTTAGTCTCGACCGACGTTTTGCTTCTTATCATTTTTTTCATTAGTTATTATCAATAATGATGTCATTTTTCCTCTAAAAAGTGTAAAAAATATTAATTTTTTTTAATGATTGAAACACGATAACAACAATAAGTTCAGGCAAGTCTTAGCCAATAATATCTATATTAGGAAGAAAAAAAACTTGTTTTTTTTTTGTTTTAGATCAAATGGGTGGCCAAAATCAAGTAAAGAGTGTCTCAAAATGATCTGACATTTTAAATTGCGCGCCATTTTTTTGTGGCGAGCATTGAGTACTAATCTTTGACAACTGGCATCTGGAAGTATTGAGGTTTATTCACGGAGAATTATACGATCGAGCAACGCAAATAAATCGTGAAAATGCACAAAAACAATGCAGTTATTGCAGACGAAGTTTCATGGTCGTGTTATCTCGCGTCGCGGCGATATGAATTGCCCACCAAGATGGTGCGATTTGACGCCATTGGACTTCTTTCTTTGGGGTTTTCTGAAGGGAAAAGTGTATGCCAATGATCCATAGACCATCCCGGAGCTCAAGGAAACAATTTGACGCACCATTGATGAAATTAGTCCGAAATTATTCCAAAATGTTATTGAAAATTTCGTCGAAATAGCGAACGTTTGCAAACAGGGACGAGGTGGTCATTTATAGGTTTTTGTGCTCCACACATAACCTCCATGTTTGTACCTTATATCAAAATAAAATTATTCGCACTTATCAAATAAATAATACATTTTATTAATAAATCAAAATGTCAGGTCATTTTGAGACACCCCATCGTTGAGCCCCTCACGTTCAAAGGTCCTTCACGCCATTGTTTACAACGTCAATGTTTTCTAGGCTTTCAAAAAATCTGAAAAAAAAATCTGGATTACTTTTTGAAGTGTCTACTACATGGCGCAGAAGTTGCTAAAGTCAAAAGTTCAAAACTGTTGTAAATAAAAATTGAAGAATAGTCGAAAAAGAAGTTGCTAAAGTCAAAAGTTCAAAACTGTTGTTAATAAAAATTGAAGAATAGTCGAAAATCGGAAAAAACGGAATTTTGTTTAAAAAAAATCGTTTCTCTACAATAAACAAATATTTTTAAAAACGGTTATAGGCTTTTGTAGCTTAGACTATGAGCTTTCAAAAGAATATAGTGTCTTTGGCGTGGGCTCCAAAAAGTTGAATCATTTAAGCGCCTGAAAGTGGGGAATATTTTACGGATTCAGGCATGTCAAGATAAACGGACCGGTAATTATTTGGCACAAAATGAGTTGTTATTGTTGCAAATAAAAACATTATAAAATATTATTAATAAATAGTGGCAAAAAGGGAATTTACAGTGCGCAATTGTGACAAAAGTGCGTTCGATGATCATCGCAAACCGGCGTTTCGCACGATGCACAAGAATACATTGTTTTTTTGTTTTCTTCATAAACTTCTTCTCCATCGGCTTCATTTGAACTTTCTTCATCGTAAAATACGTCAGGGCGACGGTCGCGTAAATTGTACATAACCTGACATGCACTTCGTTCGCCCATCTTAAAAAACTGTTAGAACAAAAAGCTTATTTCAGTAAAAAGCATGGACTAATAAAAAAAACCGAAAAAGCAAGAAAGTAAAGAAACCAAGAAGTAATATAGCAAAACTTTATTTTCTATAAAAATATGGAAAATTAACAGACTTGTAAATCAAAAATACAAAAAAAGTTTTGTTTTTGAGATAAAAGTCCGCAAACAATAGCCGAAACAGCATCAAATTACATAAAACATTTGTTTTAGCCATGAAGAAACTGAAAAACTACGAGAAAAGCAAAAAAAAATTCATTCACTTACCTTCGAAAATGCAAACGCCGTGTGTACACTGACCCATTTAGGGAACGGACATGACACACTGGTTGGCGCTTGCAAATAAACTGCCAGACCCGGGCGTCTTTTGGGCCTTTAGTCCCCACTGCTGCCTAGATTTTTTTTCGGGGGGTTAGGCGAAGCCCGCCCATTCATGGGAGGGAAATTTGAGTTTCAAAATTTCGACTGTTCCTTCAAAGACCCAGTGTACATACGCAGGGTTAAAATGCTATATTTTGAGAATCCGTCGAAAGCGAAAAATCGATATTTTCAAAAATGTCAACTAGATGTTGGCCCTTAAGGGGTTAGGCCACAGTAACGGGTATAAAATCATGGACGAATTTAACCCTAGAACTCATGAGCGGGGTCCAAACGCACCCCACGCGTACTTTGAACTACGCTCCTGAAGTAAGGAGCGATATTATCGACTATTGGTCTGAACCATAATTCGGTTCGAAGGTCTAAGAGTAGTGTCAGGTCTGTTAGAGCTTCATTTGGTCGTTGGTTGTCACGCCGTGCGCTTTGAAATTACGTGTGGGGTGTGTACGAACCCCAGTGATGAGTTAACGTTTTACTTTCGTGACGGTAAGTTAATTTTATATTTTATACTGGAATCATTATTATGTATATATCATTCCGGAATCTGAGGAAAATATACAAATATATTATTTATAAATTACAATAAATAATAATTTTAAAAATTGTACAAATAATGGCTCGCCGTTAAATTTGCGCTCCGTATCGGAGGCTGTCGATACTCCACTAGAAAGAGAGAGAGGATTGAAGCACCCGATATCCGATCAGAAAATGAAGAAGACCATGAGGAAGCTTGGAGCGGTTCAGAGGATGAGTCGGAAGACACTGAGTCGATTGTGCGGCAATCGAATGAATTTTTTTAAACTACTTCTTTACCTTAACAAATTTAATAAATTTATGATAAAACTCATAAAATAATATCCTTTTTCTACGAATTTTCAATAAAATAAACTGTCAAACCACAATTTTTGATTTTCGGATTTTCGTCAGTTTCAATATCCCAAATAAATATACTTTTTTAACTGAATAAAGTGACCATAATTTTTTTTCAATAGTCTGATGCATCCCCTTCAAAACGCCGCTTGATATTTTAAGGTCGGTTGAGCGGTTAAAAAATTACAAATTTTTATTTAAAAAATGAGCTTTTTGCTGATTTTTTCCGGTTTTCAGCCTTCGAACGGGTTTTTCATGAACTAAATGCGCATGAAATTAGATTTCCCGAGCACCATTCTCTTCGTTGTGAAAAAAAGAGAGAATGACGTACGGAAAAGTCTGTTTGTCAGCGTAGGGCCTGTTTTATGATCAAGAAACGCGTGGGGTTCGTACGAACCCCAGTTATGAGTTTGAAGGTACAAAAATTTATTCATGAGGTGTAGGGCTAACAATTATTTTCGTATGGAAAAGTGATTCACTCATAAAATTAATTACACATCTATTTAGTATGAATTTCAAGGTGTGAGAAATATATATTTTTCTTTTTTCGATGTAGAAAATGGCCGACTACTCGAAACTTCTCCAAACAGCTTTTTTCCAATTGGCGTGACAAATAACTTGAACAATTTTCACTCAATTTACTTTAAATTTCAAAGTTATGTTCCTAATTGCATTACACAGACAAGTACGTACGGAATTTCCGATTAATCCGAAAACTTTTCATTTTATAAGCAGTTTATGAGCAGTTAAAACGAAATTTTTCACTGAAAATTCATTTCTGAAGTTCAAATACCTACAACTTTTGAATAAAACTATATTTTTTTAATTCCGTACGTACTTCTCGAGGTATTCTAATGTAGATTGACGAGAATTTTTGTTTTTTGTTCTAGGTCAAAAATTGTGGATGCTAAATGTCACGCCGCGGAGCGCCTAAAAAAGATAAGAAAATAAAATATTAGTCGTCGGCCATTTTGTACATCGAAAAAAAAAATTCTAACAGCTTGATATTCATACTAAATAGATGTGTAATTAATTTTATCAGTGAATCACATTTTCACACGAAAAAAATGGTTAAATTCGCACATGATTTTATACCCGTTACTGTGGCCTAACCCCTTAAATAATAAATACACTATTCCGAAATTTCCAGCAGTCCGAAAATTATTTACGATTCGATATTGATAACTGCGACTGTACAGTACTTGTGCGTGCCTTATGATAATCCGTTTGCCGATTGAATTATCGCAGATAAGAAGACGAGTTTGCATCGACAGCATTAGCGATTTTTCTAAAAAAAATGCGTGACAAAGAAATATTGAGACGAGCACGAAAAAAAAAATCGATAAATTTCACGTGCGTCGGCGTTCCGAGCGCCCGACCGAAATGCTCGGTCTGATATGAGCGTCGAAACGAGGTAGAATGCAAAGTTGGAAGGTGATCGACTTTCGATCACGTACAACGTGCTCGTAAGGTGGTTTACACGAGAGGAAACGAAAAAAAAAACAAATATTCGAGGCGTCGAGGAGTCCGTCCTTCGTGCGCACACGACTGGGCTCTCTTTCTCTCTCGCACTCGTACTCTTTCTCTCCTTTCAGAAGCCCCGGTGTTTTCGTTTTCTTTCGAACTTGCCGACGCGACGTCGTCGTCGCTGAGCACACACAGCCGAGCGGTGGCCAATCGGGGAGCTTCCGATACACCGCAGCTGCGCTCGGGAGGCACAAAAAATATATATATATCAGCTACGTGTATACAGAGAGTTGCGAACGAGAGGGGCGGTGGAAGCGCCGCTCGCTGCGTAAATCGTCGAAAATTATTTCGACGGCCATCGATCTGGTCGTACTTTCGAAAAATATGAATCCACTTTTCGCAATTATTTCACCGAAAGCCCTCAAAAACCACCATTACCCTTTTTTCCAAATTGTTCAATTTTCTTTCAAATCGAACTTTCTTCCGTCTAGTTATTTCTTTTATCCCCACACCGTTCTCAAGGTGAACAACCTTGCGGCTTAAAAGGTCTTTCACTGCCAGTGGCAATTGGCCGTGAGCACGTTTGGGTTTGTTTGGGTTTCTATTGCCAATGCCGAAAAATGGCACGTGAGCCTACGAGGGTATGGAAATCCCAAACCCAAACAAACTCAAACAGTCGTGCTCGAGGCTACTTGGTGAGGAATAAATGTACTAGAGAATAAAAGCATGATGCCGCTTGTGCCATATTTCGAGTAGCCCTCGAGCATCCTTGGCGCCATTTTATGGCCGATATCTGTAACTCTTCGATTAGATCGAAATTTAGCATTGTACATACTGTTCCGACAAAAGTATGCGTATATAAAGCAACGCACAGAAATGGTTATTTGCTGCATTGTTACTGCATAGTTATTGCAGACGAAGTTTCATGGTCGTTTTATCTCGCGCCGCGGCGATGTGAATTGGCCACGAATATCGTGCGATTTGACGCCATTGGGCTTCTTTCTTTGGGGTTTTCTGAAAGGAAAAGTGTATGCCAATGATCCACAGACCATTCCGGAGCTCAAGGAAGCAATTGGACGCACCATTAATGAAATTAGTCCGCAATTATGCCAAAATGTTATTGAAAATTTCGTCATAAGAGTGAACGTTTGCAAACAAGGACGAGGCGGCCATTTTTCCGATATTGTGTTCCAAACATAACCTCCATATTTGTACCTTATGTTAAAATAAAAATAATCATACTTTTTAAATAAACAATACAGTTTATTAATGAATTAAAATGTCGGGTCGTTTCGAGACACCCTATATAACCGAGCTGTGGGGGAAAGTGCGAAGTATATACTTTAAGGGGGAAATCCTTATATAACTTTAAGAAATGTAATTTCTATCAAACGTGTGAAGAATATCGTCTTAAGGGGTTACGTAGGTGTGAAAATAAAAACAAATCCATTTTTTTTAATTTTATTATCTTATAGTACAATATGTCTAGAATATTCTCCCAAAGTGTTAAGGAGTTAGGCCACAGTAACGGGTATAAAATCATGTGCGAATTTAACAATTTTTTTCGTATGAAAAAGTGATTCATTCATAAAATTAATTACACATCTATTTAGTATGAATATCAAGCTGTTAGAAAAAATACATATTTTTTGTTTCGATGTACAAAATAGCCGACTACTATTGTTTTCTTTTTTTATCTTTTTTTTAGGCGCTCCGCGGCGTGACATTTAGCATCCACAATTTTTTACCTAGAACAAAAAACAAAAATTCCCCTCAATCTACATTAGAATACCTAGAGAAGTACGTACGCAATTAAAAAAACATTGTTTTATTAAAAGGTTGTAGGTATTTAAACTTAAGAAATGAATTTCCAGTGAAAAATTTCGTTATAACTGCTCATAAACTGCTCATAAAATGAAAAGTTTTCGATTAATCAGAAATTCGTACGTACTTCTCTGCGAAATGCAATTAGGAGCATAATTTTTAAATTTGAAGTAAATCGAGTGAAAATTCTTGAAGTTATTTGTCACGCCAATGGGAAAAAACTGTTTAAGAAGTTTCGAGTAGTCGGCCATTTTCTACACCGAAAAAAAAAATTTTTTTTCTAACAGCTTGATATTCGAACTAAATAGATGTGTAATTAATTTTATTAAATTTTATGAAAATTAATTAAAAATTGTTAAATTCGCACATGATTTTATACCCGTTACTGTGGCCTAAGGCCTTAATGAATTAAAATGTCTTAATTTTTATCAAACGTGTGTAGAATATCGTCTTAAGGGGTGACGTGGGTTTGAAAATTTCAAAAAACCTATTTTTTTTAAATTTTATTATCTAATAGTACATTATGTTTACAATATTTTCCCATAGTTTTAAGTTAATCGGAGTAAAAGTCTAGGAGAGATAACCTTTGGGAATTCCCCCCGTTGGGAAAGACCGGCCGGGAGTGAGGCAGGTAATCGCATTTTTCTCAACACACTATTTTTGAAGTCGGTGGACACGATTTCTCAAAAACTAATGCACCGATCTTATTGACATTTTGCACACTTCTTTAAAATACCAAAAATTAGTAAATTGTACCAAAAATTGAACTATTTTGCATACAACTCTGCCAAAAATTTCAATTTCAATTTTTTTGAAAATCCTTCGTTCAATCACGAGCTATACTTATCTAATAACAGAAAGAAATTGGTTTTGGAATTTCAGATAAAGCTATCATAAGTTATTCTGACCACCACGAGGACACTTTATTTTAGGGGTCTCCGGAAACCAGATCCCACCGGCTGAATTTAGCAAATTTTTGGATGACTTTTTAAAAAATATTTTTGAAATGTTGCTCTTTTATGTACTTAATATTTTTAATAAAATAATTTATATATTATGTGCTCCTTAAATAGAGAAAATATGCTTTTTTGGCATCGAAACCCACGAAACCCCTTAAAATCGCAGATTAATCGGTAGGTCGTTTAGTCACAAAATTGTTGAGTCTTGAAGCTTCTAGGGGTTAGGCTACTGTGAAACCGACGAGCGTGGGTTCGTCGCTTGAGGCAACGCAAATTGAAGAGGCAGGTCCAACATATGGTGCAGGAATTACAGATTTTATTTTTTATTGTTTAAAGTGTGGGAACCCTGTGTTGGGTTTATTTACACTGTCGGTAACATTTACAGAAATACCAATGACGATAACAAGAATTACAGATTGAAGGTAAACTTGTGATTACGATAGAACTGCTAGTAAAACTTTAAATGCGTTTTTCTCGACACTATGTTTTTCAAAACGGTGTGCACGATTTCTCGACATCCAATAAACGGATTGAGTGGAAATTTGGTACACTTATTCAGTGTAACAGTAGTTTAGTCTTCACCGACGTTCATCTTCTTAACATTCCTTCTTCATTAGTTATTAACAATAATGATATTTTTCCTCGAAAAATCGAAGAAATTCAATTTTTTTACGATTGAAACACGATAACACTAAAAAACTCGGTCAAGGCTTAGCCAATATTATCTATTTCATGAAAATAAACGCGTTTTTTAAATCAGATCGATCGGGTGGCCAAAATCAAGTACACCGTTGACCCCATCACGTTCAAAGGCCCTTCACGAGTTTCTTTATAAATTCTTTAATTATTCATATTCAAAAATGAAATTTGGTACACAACTTTGTGAATATACAGAAATATAAATGTCTTGAAAATGATTATTCAATCGTTTTCCTCATTCGTAAAAAATGATTTTTAAAAAATAATCCTCATTTTCGGCTCGTCACAGTGGCCTAGCCCCTTAAACGCGTTTTCCGGAAAACCACTTCTTCGCGAACCTCGTACAAGATAACTCGAAAACTATCCCGTCGATCATTTCAAAATTTCGCACACTTCCAAATAACATAATTAACGTCTATATGGACCTAGTTTCTAAAAAAATATTCACAAAACCAACTCTTCCATTTCCAAATGCTCTAGTCAAAATTTCACGAAAAATCGAAAAAATTTTCAACCACGTATGATTTTTCGAATTTTCACTTTTCTTTGGATTTTTTAGGTTCACACAGAGCGTCTGGGTCTAAAACATCTAAAACTCCTTGGCGCCGGTTTTTCAGACGAATGCATCAAACGCTAGGTTGTACGCCGCGGAACAGAGGCGACCGT
Source organism: Ophion slaviceki (assembly GCA_944452715.1). NCBI lineage: Eukaryota > Metazoa > Arthropoda > Insecta > Hymenoptera > Ichneumonidae > Ophion > Ophion slaviceki. The sequence goes on from OX101784.1 coordinate 38,987,014, forward strand.
CTCTGAAGCAATGTACAGCCGCCATTTTCCCATTTAAAAAATCGGGAAATTAAAGGATTAATAACCTATATATAAAATTCAAATTATGTAGAATGAATAGTTTCGAGGCCAAAATTTTATGAAATTTGCGCTTATTTTCCGCTGCCCACAGGGATTTCCCGCCTCAAGCAGCGCGAGGACTGACGCCCCTCTCCGTCCAAATTAATTTTCGCATATAGCGAAGCAACGCACGGTCTTTCCGATACCCTATTTTTTTCGTCCAATACACAGTACCGCGTCCATCCGCTCTCGATACAGAACTGAGCTGCGGAGCCTGATAAGATTAACTTGGTTGTCATCGTCGTTGCGTCGACATCGTCGCGTCCGACGTTGTCGTAACGTTCTTATAGACGCCAGTGGTGGTAACGGCCCGATCGAGAGACGGGTTTATTCTCGATAGTTTGCCAGCACACGCGGAACCGATCGCAGCACGAATTTCCCTGCTCGCGCGCGTAACCGAAACAAAAAAGAATTTCTAGCTCTTGTGCCAACGTGACAAAAGTCGAAACGTCGTTTTGCGGGAGAGAATAAATAAATCGACAGATCTTACGGAGGTGCAAAGTTCGTATCGAAAGTGAAGGAAAAATTGTTTATCGTTGGTGTAAATTGTCGCGTGTCGTTCGTGTGTGGGTCGAGTATCGAGGGAAAAAAAAAGAATTAACGGTCTTGTCTGGTTTGTTCGGTAGGAAATATCGGCGAGATGGTGTCCTCGATGAAGCTCTCGACGAGCTCGCAATGCATCAAGTACCTTATGTTTCTGTTCAATCTTCTGTTCGTGGTGAGTAATCGGGCGCACTTTGTTTTATTTTTTTGATCAGCGATTACGTAATATTTTATACGAGAGAATTGTGCCGTGATAATGAATTTGTCGTTCTCGAGGATGTGACGCGGTGTTGCGGCGAGTGGGGAATTTTCAAGGACTCGGGGAATTTTTCGTTGGGGATGGGATATTTGCTTTTTTTTGGCACGATGACACGTGGCGTCTCGTATCTGCAAATTCAACAAGCATTTTCGCGACGCAGGGATGCATTTTTGCTCGCGATCTGCGCGAATGAACGGTCGTGAAGTTTTGGCGCGTGACTCGGCTTGCCTCCGTACGCGATAAACTCGGAATAGATTGGATCGATCTGGAATTGCGTGCGGATCGACAAGTGACGTTGGGAAAAAGCTTTTTCTCAGATACTTCGTGTCATCGATGCTTTTTTATTTATTGATCAGAGGGTGAAAGAAATAAGGGATGAAATTTGACATTTGAATGGAGAATTGGGAACGTTGGATCGTCGGTGTCGAGAAGGTCGTGAACGGGAATTGACAGATGGGGGAAAATTGATTGCGTCGTCTAGGAATGATAACTGCGTATCGGTGAAAAATTGCGTTGCTGATTTCGCTCTTGAAGCGCAAAATAAAATGGCGTTTTTTTTTCGTATGACAGCCGAAACGCTATCTAGCGGTGTTTTTTCTTCGAATTGCGAATGACAGTCGTGCCTCACGGTCATAATGGTCGTGATGGCGCGAAGCGAACGAAGGACGGGCTGGCGCGCACAATTTTCAAGCGTTTACTTTCGCCGGTGAAATTTCGAGGCACGCGGGGCAAAAAAACACGGAATAATTGAGGAGATACGTTCCGTCGTTTCGTTTTACGATGTGTAACGTCACGGGCGCATGCGCAGTGGAATTGGTTACACGCGAGAAAATGCGGTCCCTGCACTCCGTGAACGTATTCTCTCTTTTTAATCCCCGTTTTTCATAATTTATCGAACGAATGCGAATTTATATGAGTGTATTTGCTCTTTGGAAATTGAACTGACGATTTTTCTATGAAATAAGATTAAAGTTGAAAAAAAAAAATAATTCGCTGCGGACAGGATTCGAACCTGTGCGGGTAGAACCCAATGGATTTCAAGTCCATCTCCTTAACCGCTCGGACACCGCAGCACATGCGATTTTGTAGGCATTTTTCGTTACATAGGCGGTACTGTATTCGCGCTTCGTCAATATTTCGTTTTTCCAAGTTCTTTTCTTCGCGCTTTCCTCGAATCTGAACCAACGAACTTCGAGAAATGTTTATCCGTGAGCAATCCCGTGTATTTTTTGCCCCAACAATATATTGTAGTTTCATTGTTGAAGCACGGAGAAACACGTTTGTAAAAAATATATTCTCAGTTTGTTTCTTCAATTATCGATAAGGCTGAATAATAACTTTATCGATGATTTTTCGCAAAATTAAATTATTGACGACACGTCGAATAGGCTCCGTTAGGTTATGAATGCTCCGTGAATATAAAGATATTTCGATCTTTTTTTCATCATTACTTTTTTAAATAATGTTTTGTTTTTAATTTAGACCGGTGTTCAAAAGTTGCGATGAACATAAATTGTGAACTTGCTTCATGGATTTTTTTAAACGATCTTTTTGATTTTCTAACGCTGATTAGTAACTATTTTTTACCACCAATTGGACGAATTGTTTATATTTGCAGTATTGAGACAGTAACAGTAATCTGATTGTTTTGTTACATATATTTATTTTCTTATAGCTCTTTACTTTTATAGCAATTTAATAAATAAATAAATATACCACTGTGTCGAAAAGAAACGTCAACTTTTGTACCGTCAAATAAAAGTACAGTCCGACTTCCGAATAAGAAACCAAAAGTCCCCAAGGAGAAGAGTTTTTCTTATATATGGCATACTCCCACCAGGCGCGCGCTCCGCGCTCACTACCTCTGTCTGTCTCTCTCACTCTCTTCCGCATGCGATCCTCTCAACAAGAAACTCGTTCGAACGAGTTGCAATTTAGTATTTACATCGCCCGTGCAAAAACGTTTTCGACTGCGCGTGGACATTTATTTAGCGAATTTTTGTTTCACGTTAATATACATACTATTGAATATTATTGTGTACTACTGCACCTGAATTAATATTAACTGTCATAAAATGACCGAAACTGTAAAGAAGCGTAAGAGATCAGACTGTAGTATACAAGTCGAAGAAAATATTACAGAATCTGCGCCAGAAGGTAATAATTTAGACAAAGAGCTTTATGTCCATATTGTTTTATCCCATTTATATAAAAGAAAAAGTCAATATCTCTGAGGATTCATCTTCAATGGCAGACTTCGACTCTTTCGAAAATATTCCACCGTCAGTTGAGTGCGTTGCGGATCAAAATAATACACAACAAGATGAAAACGCTTTTCATTACATCTCGGAAACTTTTGCTGTTTTATATGAAAATCTTTAAACGCCCTTATCTTTGTTTTTATTTTATATGAAATCTTGTCAACACATATATGTATCTTTTTAATGAATACAAAAAATGTCTGATAAACTTGTACATTTTTTGTTACATTCACACACGCACACACACATACTCACGCACGCATGCACACATCAATTTACAGTACAACGTGCACTCTATTTTGCCCGAATAATCTCTCCCAGGCTGGTTTCTTAACCAGAGGTTCCGCGCACAAAATTCTCGAGCTCGGAGTTCGAGTCGGAGTGGGGGAAGCGCTCGAGTGAGAAACTGGGGAAAGTTTCTTATTGCCGGGTTTCTTATTCGGAGGTCGGATTGTATTGGGCTCGTGTCGAAACTATTTATTCTACAGAATTTAAACGTTATGTACATATTATTACACCGTTGAATTTTACATTTTTTAAAATATTTCAAAATGGCGACTGAGGTACTTTCTTCAGACAGTTGCGGCCTTGGTTGTTCCACGGCGTACAACCTAAAGTCCGGTACATTGATCTGAAACAGCAGAGCCAAGAAGTCTTAGATTCCTAAGACCCACACGCTCTATGTGAACCTAAAAAATACAAAGAAAAGTAACAATTCAAAAAATGCTACCAGTTTGAAAACATGTTCTATTTTTTCATGAAATTTTGACTAAAGTATTTGTTAATGAAAGAGTTGTTTTTTTTTTCAAATCATTTTCCAGGAACTTTAGGTTCATATAGACGGTAATTATGTTATCCGAAAGTGTGCAAAATTTCAAAATGATCGATCCGATAGTTTTTTAGTTACTTTGTACGAAGCTCACAAAAACGTGGTTTTCAGGAAAATGCGCTTAATGTTCAAGAGTGAAAAATGTGACTAAATGACCTACGGGTTAATCTGCGATTCCGGAACTATAAAGAAGTCCCTCAGCTTTCTGATGGAGTTGATTTTCGGCAATAAGCTATTCTTTAGGTTATGAAGGCATTTCTTCCCTTAATGGTCACACCGGGTGAATTATACCCCAGCCGTTTTTTTCCCTGGAATGCCTTCCAGAAAATCCGGGAAAAAGGGAAATTCTTTTGCAGGTTTAAAATCACACTTCTTGTAAATAATCAGTATGGTTGTGTAGAAAAGAGTTGAAAGTACATTGCAGTATTTTATTTTTTTATTTTTCAATAATATATCACATTACAAAATGATTGAGGTGAATTTCACCCACAATGACTTTTACGTAATTTTTAGAGGTGTGACTGACAAGGGTTAAGTTTAAAACTAAAAGATCACGTTCAGAAATGAAAAAATACACAAAATTCGAAAATGTTCATTGCTTACAAGGAACATCCTTCAGGTGACACCCTTCGATTTTGTTGAAATTTGGATATGTTATAAAGCACCGAAAAGTAAGCGATACGTATTTTGTTTTATCGGCGGAAAGACGGTTTTAAGGGGTGAAACCACCTCTCGAAAAAGATCTCTGGGGGTAATATAGCAGTTTCACACACAAGGAGTCCACCGATTTTAATGAAACAAAAACGAAAATTCTTCTAATCCGAAGCAACGAAAAATCCACTATAGTGACATTGCACAAAAAAATGAAGGGTTGAACCACCCCTATATTAAGGGGTGGTTTTACCCCTTGAAACCGTTTTTCTGCCGATAAAAAAAAATACGTATCGCTTACTTTTCGGTGCTTTATAAAATATCCCAATTTCAACAAAATCGAAGGTTGTCACCTGAGGGATGTTCCTTGTTAGAGGGGTAAGGTCTGTATTGTTTTTCACGACACACGATTCTATATATATATATATATATAATATAAAAATTAAGGGAACATTCAAATTTCAAAAAAATTTCATTGATTTTCGAATAGCTGTAACTTCGTGAAAAATGATCGTATCGTAAAAAAATGGGGTTTTAAAGCTTGAAATCTCTAGTTTACGAATCTTACTGGTGAATTTTTTTGAGCAACACGCTCCTCGTGAATCTAAGAAATAGCGCGAGGCAAACATTTTCAATTTTTTTTTCAAAATCTCCCACGTGCTCAAAAAAAGTTCTCTAACCTTTGTTAAGTTTCTCTAAGTTTCTCTAAAAAAATTCTCCAAAGTACCAAAAGGTGCTGTTAGAGAATTTATTCTAGTTTGCGAAACCCACCTTTAGCTCGCTGTACGATCATTTGTTCATGAGATTTTGATGATCTACGAAAAAGCTCCTTTTTTCTTTAAACGCCGATATCTCAGCGACAAATCGTCGTACAGAGGTCGGAAACCTACCGTTTTGAAGCTAAAGAATCAGGCTAAATGACCGCAGGATTGATCGAGATAAAAAAAAAACAATTTGAGCCAGTGGACGATTTTGAAAAAAAAAATCGAAAATTTTTGCCTCGCGCTATTTCTTAAATTTCCGCCGAGCGTGTTGTTTAAAAAAATTTACCCGTGAGATTCGTAAACTAGAGATTACAAGCTTTAAAACCCCATTTTTTTACGATACGACAATTTTTCACGAACTTACAGATATTTAAAAATCAATGATAATTTTTTGAAATTTTACTGTTCCCTTAATATTTGTAATGAGCGTATATACATATATATTTGTTGATAGATATTACATTTTTATATTTTTGAATTAAAAAATGTTAAGCTTAATTTTTTTCTACTATGTAAACGAGACGTCGTACATCGCCTTTTAGAATGCAGGCTTCGAGCGTTATAAACATGACTGGCTTCCTTATGTTTCTTGCTACTACATTCTGTACGCTCGACTAACGTCGTAGAGATTTTAAGATAGTTACGAGACCTTAAAAAACACCGTGATGCACAGGGTTGCGATAAAACCTTAGAAAGTACCCTATGACACATAAAATCTTGATTACGTTTTAGCATTTTGACCTCTTCAGCAATTGTTAACACTGTGGCTTTTGCCGAGCTACATCGGTAGAGTTTTTTTTGCTGTATCATAACAATTTATTCATGACAAATTCCTATACTCCACGATTCCTGTAAAAATTCTGTATTGCAATTTATTCATGACAAATTCTTTTTATTGAGCCAATTGCGAATACAAAATATATTTTTTCAATACATTCGCACGGGATTCGGATTTTTTTGTTTTTGTTTTTATAACTATTATATTATGGTCGAGAGGAATCACTAGAAAAATGATTTCACATTATTTTTGAATACCTGTCGAACTGTCGAAATTCGAGGAACAATTTAATGAAATGTTTCGCTTTTGCGCCTGTTGGGTTGCAGATAACGGGTATAATATTGCTGTGCATAGGAGCGACTATTCACGCCGTTTTCCGTAGTCATCAACATTTCCTCGACGACAACTTTTTATCGGTGCCAAATCTTTTGATAGCGATCGGCGCTATTATCTTCTTCATCGCTTTCTTCGGTTGCTGCGGTGCAGTGAAAGAAAACTATTGCATGATACTCACGGTAAGTAGCACTTTGTGCTTTAAAATAATTACGTGCGATGAAGGAACAGTCAAATGTTCAATAATGTTTGATATTTTATGTTTTTGTCCATGATTATGTTTTTATTTTATTTTCGATTCAAACTTCGAATTTTGAGATATACGGAGACAAGAAATTTTGGGATTTCATAAAATTCTCGTTAAGCAAAAATCTAGAGGGTTAAGAAAAATCTATGAGTGTTCCTCATTTGGAGAAAAAAATTCCGCCGGCGTTGTGAATTAATTTTGTCGAGTATTTTTTTTTTCTATTTTTAAACAGTTATTGACAATTTTAATGAATATCACGAAAATACTCAATATTATTTTTCGAGGGGTAGAAATTTAATGTCATTGTTGAAATTTTTCCATTACATATTCACAGTAATAAACAATATTATATAATAAACATTATAGTAGAATAAACAATATTATATAGTGAACTAATTTAACAATATATTATAAATCAACGGGTTAGCCTACTGCGACGACCCGAAAGTTGAAATTGTTTAAAAAAATCAATTTTGAAGGTATAAGTAAGGTCACCGGAAAATCTTTAGGACATTTATTTGCATGTACATTAACGAATTTGTGTACTAAATTTAATTTAAAAATATTAATGGTATGAGAAGTTGTGAGCAATCTCGTGGAGGACCTTTAAGAAGGTTAAAACGTTAGCCACAATCCAAGATTAAATTTTAAAAAATATATATGATATCATCTAGACTATACTCAGCCTATACGAATTTTTTGGATTTTTTTTACCACCAAACACCAGAGATAAAAAATAGTTTAATGTATGTAATTTTACGTGCGGTTAGATGGGCAAAACGTTCACGTTACGAATGATGTCAATTTTTTTAGCTATTTAGCACCAAAGATAATACATTCTTAACAGCGGATTAACGCAAACTCAACCTTTGTAAATATTTAGAAAAACAAACCCCATTTGCCTATCGTAAACCATGTATATTAAATATTGGACCATCAAGATTTGAAGAAATATTACGAATTTTGACTGGCGAATGGAGAGCATTGCTTCCAACCTCAATATCCGCGAAGTTGCCGTATTTCGGCAACACTCAATATTAATTAATAGTAATAATAATTAATCTCGTGACAAATATAAATAGGCATAATTATAAATGACTCACAACTTCATTCTGAGTTGCATAAAACATTCGTTGACGCAATTTTTTTCATAATAATCATCGATATTCTTATACTTTTTCAAGTTGGTAGTAACAAACGTTTTTCTTCATTACGTAATAAAAATATAAAAATACATAATTTTGCCCTTTAATTATATGTTTTATGAAAAATTAGCATCTACAGAATAAATATATACCTCGTATGCATCTGTTGAGGTTCATTGACTCAGCTGGACCGCTCCAGCCTCTTTAAACGTGAGGGGCTCAACGGTGTACTTGATATTGATCACCCGGTCGATCCGAAACAATGAAACGACTTTTTTTTCCTCGCAGTAGATAGTATTGGCTAAGATTTGATCGAGCTTTCTTCGTTATCGAGTTTGAATCATCAAAAAAATTGTGAATTATTTTTTCGATTTTTCAAGAAAAAATGACATAATTTTTGTTAATAACTAATGAAAAAAAATGTTACGAAAAACGTCGGTTAAGACTAAACGACTATTACACTGGAATAAGTGTACCAATTTTCAAGTCAATCCGTTCGTTAGATGTCGATCGATCGTGGCCACCGTTTTGAAAAACATAGTTTCGAGAAAAAAAACGCGTTCAAAGTTTAACTAGCAGTTCTATCATTGTAATCATAAGTTTACCTTCAATCTGCGATTCCTGCACCATATGTTGGACCTTCCTCTTTAATTTGAGTTGCGTCAAGTGACGAACGAGCGTTCGTAATTTTCACTGTAGCCCAACCCCTTAAGGCGGGAGCCTGAATTAGAAGGTCTAAAAAAGCATTTTTTCGGGAATTTTTTTAGAAGGGAAAAACACAAGTGAGCCCAGTAAACATTGAGGTATCTTTTCGTGTATATTTGAAATGTATAGTAATATAATATATATGTAATTTTTGACCGAAACAAAAGAAACCAATAAAATGTTCAATTGTCATATATTTTTCTTCTGGGTGAATTAAGAAAAAACTGAAAAAATCTTGAAATTGTAACTTTTCTCAGGTTTGAAAAAAAATGTGTTAAAAAAACACTTTAACGTGCTATAAAAATGATTCGAAAAGACTTTTTCAACGACTTTTTGTATTCACTTAGAAGAGATTTTCATACCGAAGAAAATAAACTTCGGTTTGATTCAATAGGTCGTTTAGTTTTTTTTTGCTATCACGCTCGCCAATTTGGAAAAATCGTGAAAATAAAACCTGGAGAAAACGCGCTTCAAAGTTTTCAATAGGAGGAAATATAAATATCAAATATCAATTCGCTTCTCTGCTTTTGGCCTTGTATCTTCGAAAGTATTTACAATTGGCCTTTGTATCTTTGTAAATATATTCTTGGATAGTTTATCTATCGATTTAAGCAATTTAAAAAAAAACGATTTTTCGGACCTTCTAACTCAGGCTCCGGCCATAAACGATTTATCATATATACCACAATTTATATTACAATTATATTACGAACAAAAGAATTAATAATAGATTAAACCATACAATATAATTCCAATAATCAACAATTTTTCAAAATTGCATTTTCACGCATTTATTTCTTCAATCAAATTGCAGTTCGCTTCGCTGATGGTGCTCGTCTTCGTTCTCGAATTGGCCGGTGGAATTTCCGGCTACGTGCTGAGAAACGAGGCGGCGGACGTGATTAAGAAAAAAATGTTAGAAAACATGCCGAAATATGAGAACGGAACGGAAATACCTAGAATGTGGGACGAACTTCAGCGCGATGTAATGTCGACGTTTTTTTTTCTTTCTATTTCCGTGCATGCTCATTCGAATATTGTATCGATGGAATTTTACGGTCGTATTTGAAAATTTGTTGGACGTTCTCGCCGTGTGTTTTTGTACAGTTCGATTGTTGCGGCACGACGAGCGCAGAGGATTGGGTCCACGTCTTGACTCCGAATAAGACGAGTATGAATTTACCAATGTCCTGTTGCACACAAGAGGACGGCGTCGTCGGCTCGGCCCATTGCACCCTTAATTCGACGAATGTCCACAAACATGGATGTCTCCCCGAGCTCGCGACATTGATCAGAAGCCACGCTGTACAGCTCGGTGGCGTTGGACTAGGAATTGCCTTCATCCAGGTTGTTCTATTATTCGTGCAAGCCGATCGCCAGCGATCGTTCTACAGATTTTGTTCCAATTTTAACCAGACATTGTTCACATCATTATGCATGTTTGAGTGAAATTTCTGAACAGTCGACTATTTAGATTGGGAGATAATGGGTTTTGAAATTGCAACTTTTAAGGAGCCACGAAAAAAGGCTATTTTCGCGATGTTTTTTTGAGGATTTTATAAAAGATATGAATACAAAAGTTGTTGGGCTCAATAAATATTATTGAAATACATTTAAAAAAAATTTAATTCATTTTTATTCATTTTTAAGTACAAAAACTATAGTTTAACGTAACGCCTCAAAAATAGGTGGGCTAGGTAGCTCCATTACAACTCGGCAACAGCTTGTCTGAAACAAAAAAATCAAAGTCCATTAGATTCAGTATGACACCAGCTACAAAATGACCCTCGGATATAAAGTTTTATAAAAAAAATAAAAAATGGCAGATGAAAAACGAAAAAAGTAAAGAAAAACGCGTTTTTTCGCAAAAAAGAGTAAAAATAAAAATTTCAAAACCATCGTGGGTCATCTTGTTGCGAATCATGTTTACAATATGTGGCTCAAATTTCAAGAGAATCGGTTTATTAGTTTTAGAGATACGATGGAGCTAAATTTTGAAAACGTTGTTTCGAGAAAAACGTGTTTGAAGTTTATACTATGAAAAACTCTTACCTAAACTCAATTGGCAATTCCTGCACCGTACAAAATCTCTTCTGATTGCTCATCATCGTCGATTTCTTCAAGTCTTGCTTGCTTTCGATTTTTTGAAATTTTCAAAGTGGACTGGCCTCTTAACACTGCAGGGTCTGTATTGACCGAAAGTCAGGTTACATAATTCGTCGTACCATTCTATTGAGTTTATAAATTTTGAAAAAAAATTCTGTTTAGATAGCAAACTAGTTAGGGAAAGAGTGAAAAAGGTTTGGATTGCCATTACTATTCAGTTTTGCTAGAAACGTTCAGTAAAGACAGAATAATTCTCGGTAAAAAATATTTGCCCCCATAATAAGAAGACATATGGCAACACCACAGTATTGTTCAATATTTCGAGAAAAACAAATTATCGTGTTCCTAAAGTTAAAATAAAAGTGTTGGTTAATTCATAACTAATTAAAAACTTTGTCCGATTAAAAATTACTTCCAAATGAAAATTTGTGTCGCAGTATTATTTTAAATATGCCGCGCAAAGTTACGTCGTTGGATACGTGAACGATGCGGTGTTGCCATATGTCTTCTTATTATAGGGGACAAATATTTTTTACGGAAAATTACTCTGTCTGAATTTCAATGCAGAGCCTGCAGTGTGAAAAGTTGCAATTTTAAAACCCATTATCTCCCAATCTAAATAGTCGACTGTTCTGAAATTTCACTCAAACATGCATAATGTTATGAACAATGTCTGTTTAAAATGTGAACAAAATGTAGAGAAATCAAGAGCGCACGCTCGTTCTACCTTAATTGAGGGAAAAATTGCTGATTTTCATGTTTTTTTTTTTTCAAAAGAATAATTTCTTCACCATTTTTGAGATTTGGGTTATGTTCTATTACTACTTCTGACTGTTACATGGTATTTTTTTCAGACATTTTTTTCGAGCCGGGGCAAAAACTTAATATTCGCGCCCCTCCGTTTCAGCATTTGAGATTAATGGTTTATAAAACCTTATAAAACAAATATACTGGGTGGGATTTTTGTGACCGGGAGAATAGGAACCCTTAAATAAATTTGCGCCCTTTATTACCTATTTGCTAATAACTTTTTCTTATGTGTGACATTAATATAGAATACATACAATAAGCGTAGACAGGGCACAAGCCGAACTGTACGCACATGTTCATTCTTTAGGTCGCAGCAATCTTTACTATCTAATCTTGCTACAGCTTTACACGTTGAGATTTCCTTTCCGCGAAAGAATCTATTACCTCATCAAAGTTCGTCTCATAGGCAGTTTTATTTTCGATGGCTAGGATCGTGAGGCCATCGAAACTCACATTCACTAACGCGCCCTGGATGCTAGACACTTTGGTGAAGCAATTTTTTTTTTCAAATGCATGAATTTGGCACCTTCTTAAATTACCACCCGGAGCATCCCTCCCCCTAGAGCAGGGGCTGTTTTTTTAATCTTCTAAAATCGCGGAGGTATGGCACGGTTTCTAATAGTTCTTCAAAAAGTAGTTTTCTTTCCAATTTTTCAACAACAATTCCCGTCAAGTAAAAGGTACCAATATTATCAATATTTCTACCAACTTTCAACTCAATCGGCTTAATAGTTTTTGAGTAATCCTGCAGGCCAATTTCGATAACGCAGTTTTGAGAGAAATGCGTTTGAAGTTCACGCCCGAATCTGAGCGGTGAGGCACAGCGTTGACGGGCTGTAACGTTTGAAGTTTTTCAAATTTCGCTTTGAAACTTTGGAAAAATATTCTACATGTATAGTTCTATCGTTTAAAGAAGAAAAAAAAGAAATCGATTTTTTGATCGTTGTAAATATCCCGCCTTATTCTGAAAAAAAACCAACGAAGATTTTTGTTTCATTAACACTTACACGCAGAATACGAACCAAGAAAAAGTGAGAAATGTTGAAAATAGATGAAATGATACGCTTTGAAACAAAAAAGATTGAATTTTCTGGAAAAAATTGCTACATTTTGCAATAAAAAAATCTTTTTTTTTTTTTATTTTCAAGAACATTTGGCGTCATATTTTAGACAATAAGGTTAGAAAGATTTATATAATGTTTCATTAGAATCGGTTAATTAGGTTTCAGCTATATGTCACGTCAGTTCTGAAAATGCAGCTTAGATGTTCCCTCCTCCATTTTCAAAGATTAATTTTAAAATACCATGCGACAGCCAAAAGTAATAATGAAATATACCCTAAGTCTAAAAAATCGTGAAGACATCTTTCCTTTTAATGAAAAATCATGAAAATCAACAAATGTTTTTCTTAAGAGGAGATATACACCTAGGAGCCGGAAAAAGGTAATTTTTGTGAATTTTTTTTAAGGAAAACTATTTGACATTTCGGATTGGGGTTTTAATTATCTAAAAGTATAAACATTCAAAAATATGTTTAATTTTCTTTATTCAAAAATATCAAAAATATACAAGGATATTGTATGATCCTTGGAGCGTTGTCAAAAAAATCTGCGTAAACGGTATCCACTGGCGTTTCTTCAAAAATCATCTGAAAAAAACCAAAAAGATTATTAAATTAGATACTATAATCTAGTACTTGTCATAGCCGATTTTGAAAATATCGATTTATGACAAAATGGCGGACGTTCGAACATAAATAGTGATTTTTGGGCCAAAAATTCGTTATTATTTTGCCTATAAAACAGAAACTAAATAACGGAAAAAAAATCCTATGACAAGTACTAGATAATGGGGTATAGAATAACCACAAAAAACCTCAAGGCAATCGGTCAATTGGTTTTCGAGAAATTTTGGGTACCGATTTAAAAAACGTGGTTTTGAGAAAAACGCGTTTGAAAATTTGGGAATGAATAAATCATGAAATTTGTCAACTTACATGGAATCATCGATACCAGGCCCATAGTGTAGGTCTTCTACGGTCGACGGAATGTTCATAGCTTCTAAATCCTCGACCTCGACCATCTAGGTGTATATCTCCCCTTAAGATATCTCCCCCCTCAACTTCGGACAGTCGTGTCATGAATTTTGATCATGCACGTGTTGGATGATACGTTTAGTCAGCTCGTGTACGCAACTGTCATCGCTTTTTTTCCTCTTAGGGTCTAACGAATGCTGTGTTATTTATTTTCCCAGGCTATCGGTATTTGGTTCGGAGTTTACCTGGCGCGGGCAATCAAGACCACCTACGAGACAGTCTAGATACTTCTCGATCCCCGCGAATAGCGTTGGGAAGTACGAGAATATTTTCACCGCAGGATTCACGCGGCACTCAAGGATGAAGCTGCCATCCTCAGATTCGTCCAGTTTTCAATATTACTCGGCATCGCCGACCGTCGCAATACCGTTATAACTTTCGCTATTTTTTTTTATTTTCGCGACATTCTTCATACTTAATGAATAGAGATGCGCCGACGAAACATCCTGAATATCGAACAAGAAATTCTGGCGGATCCAATGGACAAACTTTGCAAATTCATTCACGTGACAGAGATTTCCGCCTTAAAATCTCGAGACTATGAAAAAATATAACTTTCTCCGTGCTCATGGTACTCGTGTGTGTGGGTTCTTCCGTACGAATTTACAAGCGCTGTTCCTCTCGTCGTTAATGATTTATGAATTTTTAATAAAATTGCGTGCCCTCGAGCAAACGAATTTCGTCGTCGATTGATCCACGAATCCCGCACGAGGTCATGGAATTTTTCGGGTCGAATGTTTCCTTATTGGAATCACGAGACATTGGTGAATTGACTATTTTATTCGACCAAAGGTATTTAACAGTTAATATTGAAAAAGCTTTTTAGACGAGATAGAATACGAAATATTTCAGAATAAAAATAACTTGTAATATCGACACTGGTGGATGGGCGGTCGGGGTACGGCTCCGGCAATTCTTCGAGTTGCGGCGTTAGGCTACTGTGATGATCCGAAAATCAGGGTTATTTAGAAAAAATATTTTAAAGTAATAAGATGATCGAAAAATCGTCTGGACATTTATTTGCATGTATATTAACAAAGTTGTGTACCAAATTTTATTGAAAAATATTAACACTTTGAAAAATTATAAATAATAACGCGAAGGGCGTGAGGGGCCCAACGGTTTACTTGATTTTGGCCACCCGGTTGATCTGAAACAACGAAAACGAGTTTTTTTATCTTCTCAAAATAGATAATATTGGCTTAGACTTGACCGAGCCTTTTCTTGTTATCGTGTTTCAATCGTTCAAAATAATTTTCGATAAAAAAAAATGTGGAAAAATGACATCATTATTGTTAAGGTAATCCTATTGCCGGGCTTCAATCCATAGGATTTTCATGCTTTCTGTGAGCTTCACTTAATATATACCAGGTGTGTAAGTATAAAACTGGAATTTTTGTACAGAAAAAACACGTTTATTGTAATGATATGATACAAAGTAACTTATTCAAAGTATTGTCCGTCGCTATCTATACATTTTTCCCATCTTTCTGGCAATTTGTGGATTCCGCGCCAAAAGAACTGTTGCTCTTTTGAGGCAAACCAGTCATCGAGCCATTTTCGTACATCTTCGTAAGAAGTAAAGCGCTGCTCAGCAAGTGCGTGTCCCATCGATGCAAACAAGTAGTAATCGGATGGGGCAAGGTCCGGTGAGTAAGGCGCGTGCTGAAGAATCTCCCAACGGAACGACTCTATCGTTTCCTGGACCTGTTTTGCTTTGTGTGCTGGTGCAATGTCATGCAGTAAAATCATCTTGTGTTGTCTTTGTTGGTATTCTGGTTGTTTTTCACGCAAAACTCGATCCAAATCGGTCATTTGTTGTCGGTAGCGTTGAGTATTGACAGTTTCCTCAGGTTTCAGCAGCTCGTAGTAGATTACGCCCTTCTGATCCCACCAAACACACAGCATTGTCTTTCGTCCGTAGCGGTTTGGTCTTGCCGTCGATGTTGATGGTTCACCCAGAGTAACCCATGACTTTTTGCGCTTAGGATTCTCGAAATATATCCACTTTTCATCGCCAGTCACAATTCGATGGAGAAATGACTTTCTTTTGAACCTGGCGAGCAGCATTTCGCATGATGTTTTGCGGTTTTCCTGCTGTCTTTCGTTGAGTTCATGTGGAACCCATTTCCCCACCTTTTGTATCTTTCCCATGGCTTTCAACCGTAGGGAGATGGCTTCTCGGGTCACCTTTAACTGATCCGCCAGTTGTTGTTGTGTTTGAGCGTCGTCTTCGTCCAACAAGGCTTGCAGGTCAGCGTCTTCAAACTTTTTCGGTGGTCTTCCACGTTCTTCGTTCCTCACGTCAAAATCGCCACTTTTGAACCGTTTGAACCACTCGAAACACTGTGTTTTACCGAGAGCATGCTCACCAAACGCCTCCACAAGCATTCGATGCGATTCGGCTGCGGTTTTCTTCAGATGAAAACAGAAAAGTAGTGCTGTCCGCGAATCGTAATTTGTTGGCACAAAACTCGACATGTTTATTTCTAATAAACTAATGCTACTGAATGAAACTCGTGTTATTGTGAGTTGGAAATCTTTGTCGGATATCAATACAATAACAACACACCGCTGACGTGATGTGTCGGTAACTGCGTCGACATCTAGCGCCACCTATGGGCAAATTCCGGTTTCATACTTACACACCTGGTAACTACCCAGCTAACCACGAATCGCAAATGTACCGCCCATGTGGAGTGCGTCGTACCGATACTGTTGCCACCTCGTACGTGCGTACGGTACTGGAACATTACCGGTACGCCGTACGGTACGCTGTACCGCAAATTTACTAGTACGGTACCGGTACAGTATCGCGACCGTGGAGCCACCGTGCACTGCAGTACGGTGTAACGCCACAGTAGCGATACCGTGGAGGTACGACTACGCTGCTATCCCGTACCCGTACATTACCGGTACTGTAGGGCACGGCGTACTCCACATTTGCAGTATGCTGTACTAATAGTACGCTTGGTTAACTGGGTAGGTGCGCAACTATGTTCCTGGGTTTCACGCATGGATGGCGCTAGCGACACATGTAGTCGGCATACAGGTCTGAAATTGGGTGTCTTTATAGCTTGGACATCTGTTAAGAATACTCAGTCGTAATATAAACAAATATCGCAACACAACGACCTTTTTTCTAACCTCGAAAATGTCAAAGTTTGTGCCAAATAAACAGCATTTGCGGGAAGCATTGCTTTTCTGCTTCAACCTAAAAAAAACAGCAGCTGAAGCATGTCGGTTACTTGAGGAGACTTACGGCGAACATATACCATCGAAAACAACGTGTGAAGATTGGTTCAAGCAGTTCAGAAGTGGCGATTTTGAGACTGGAGACAAGGAACGCTCGGGAAGACCGCAAACATTTGCGGACGCCGATCTGCAAGCGTTATTGGATGAAGATGACACTCAAACAGAAGATCAACTTGCCGAGGCATTAAATGTGACTCGCCAATGTATTTCGAAACGTTTGCACGCCATGGGAAAAATTCATAAGGAAGGAAAGTGGGTGCTGCATGAGTTGACTGAGAGACAAATGGAAAATCGAAGAGCCACTTCCGAAACTTTGCTTTTGCGGCAGAACAGAAAGAATTTCCTGCATCGAATTGTTACTGGCGATGAAAAATGGATATATTTCGAAAATCCCAAACACAGAAAATCGTGGCTTTCACTTGGCGAAGCGTCAACATCGACGGCACGGCCAAATCGCTTCGGAAAAAAGACAATGCTCTGCGTTTGGTGGGACCAGAAAGGAATCGTGTACTATGAGCTGCTGAAACCGAGCGAAACTGTCAATGGGCATCGCTACCGACAACAACTAATCAATTTGAACCACGCATTGCTCGAAAAACGGCCAGAATGGGACACGAGACACGAACGTGTGATATTGCAGCACGACAACGCTCCGTGCCATCGCAGTTCCATCGTCCAGGACACCATAAAAACACTGAAATTGGATCTGCTACCGCACCCGCCCTATTCGCCAGACCTGGCCCCTTCAGACTATTACTTGTTCCGGTCGATGGCGCATGCCTTGGGTGGGCTACACTTGGCCCACTCAACACTAAACTAAACACTAAACACTTTGCGCCCACTAAACACTAAACACTAAACCCACTAAACACTAAATACTAAACACTAAACCTACAAACAACCAACACTAAACACAACGCCCACTAAACACTAAACACTTGGCCAATTACGATGCAGTACAAAATTGGTTGGACGAATGGTTTCAGTCCAAAGACGCATCTTATTATCGTCGCAGTATTTATGTATTGCCAGAGAGATGGCAAAAATATGTAAATAGCGAGGGACAATACTTCGAATGAACCATTTTTTGTATTTGTCTTGAAATTATCGATTTTTTATTGGTAAAAAATCCCGGAAACTTAGTTGCGCACCTAGTAATAATCGTCTCTGTAAAATTTCAGGGTCGATTATCGACCTAACTACAGAGAAAAAATAATTCAAGTTGCGTATTTTTGTGAAGGAATTCCGAGACGACATACAAAAACCCAATTTCCGCTCGCTCCGAAAGTGTATATAATAGTGGGCATCCGTCAGATTCTCAAAAATAATCAGATTTACATACTCAACACTTGTAGTAATTCAATGCTCTCAGAAAAAATTACGCTTATTGACCTAATTTTTATGTAATATGAAGTTTAATTTGAACTTCCGGTATTGGAGTTATTACCACTTGCTACGATAAAGAGACGTACGCAAGACAACAGCTTACTGTAGTCCTAACCTCATCTCACTTATTCGAATTTCCACACATGTTTAATTTTTAACCGACATATTTCGCCGCTTTGTGCCAGTCGTAGCGCGAGTTCGATGCTTTATATTTCCCGCATCTGACATTGTTTGGACAGATCGACGTTGAAAAGCATGGAGGTTAAACTCGCCCGGTTGAGTCAAAAGAGACGGAGATAGAACCAATGTTGCCAAATATCAAACCTAGAAATCCTGCGCGAATCGTTGGAATGACTTTTTTTCATTTTTTAAATTAAGCGTGAACACTCATTAAACAGTTTACGCATGGAAAATTTTAGTTGTTACAAATTTTTTTTTTTGCAAATAAATATAAATATAAATTTATAAATAATGTTAAATATAAATTAAAAATATAAATTGTACAAGTATGACTAGTGTGAAGCGACAGGATTACCTTAAGGAGGTACGGTGATAACCATGCTAGTAAACTTAGAGTCTATTTCACGCCGCAATACCGCCACGTTTTAGATATATGTATAAGGCCTATTTTTCGAGAAATATTTTTTACGTATTGAATTTCGAGTTTCCTATTATTTTTATAATATGGAAACAACCTTAATAATCTACTGCTCGACTTCAGTAGTACGCCATATCGTTGACGTTTAGCATCGTCGCATTTTCGGTGGCTGTCATCGGTTCCACGCGCCCGGCTTATTATTTTTTGCAGCTGGTTAACATGGAGAATGAAAATACTGTGGAAGTTTATCAAAAGAGTAACGGGATTGTACCTGAAGTCCAGTTTAGAGACAAATGTAGATTCTGACGGACAAGAATTAGAAAATGAAAAGATAATATTGCGATTGCAAATAAAAAACGTCGCGTTGAAGTTAACCTCAATGTCCGATGTCCAATCTGTCCAAAGTCAAAACATATTTCATCGATTGTTATGTTATTTTTCCCTTTCCCAATTTCCACAATATTTGCAGGTATAAAAAGGAACGTTTATTTTATATGACGGTTCTCCCATGCTGAATTTATATATGGATGCGTTGTATAGGTACATGTCGCTAGAAAAATTGAGATGCCTTTGCTGTACGTAAAATAACTTCAAGTAAATATCGACGAAAGCCCAGGTAGGAATTGACGATGAAAAAAGGGCTCGCCAAGCTCTGAAACAAGGCTGACATTTTTTAATTCAGGCTGAGCACCAATCTGATTTCAGGCCTAGCTGAACCTCTGAATGATAACGCGGTTTCAGGCTCTTGCACACAGGCTTGACCAAAGGCTGGTAGAAAAGCCTGTATGAAACGACGAAACAACAAGGCTCAAAACGAGCCTTAATGAAGCCTTCACGAGCATTTATGACCAGGCTTT
Source organism: Ophion slaviceki (assembly GCA_944452715.1). NCBI lineage: Eukaryota > Metazoa > Arthropoda > Insecta > Hymenoptera > Ichneumonidae > Ophion > Ophion slaviceki. Next base: position 39,006,735 of record OX101784.1, read on the forward strand.
TCCCAAACTCTTCCCGAGGCTATATGAGGCCTGTTTTTAGTTTTCTATATTCTACATTGGGGTAAATTTAATAAATTTATAAAGAATTCATTTGATTTATTATATATATTTATTATTTGTTACAAAATATATATAAAAAATATTTTAAAAAACAATACTTTATTTTATTGCGTACTTTTATTTTCGTATACACTTTTTTGTGTACCTCATAAATATCGATAAGGGCATATGTTTAAATGTTCTGAGCTGCCTCCTTCGCTTTCGTTTTTCGTGCCTTCGCACCCGACAAATTTATTGCTAATTTTTTTTTTCATAATAGTACCGAAAAAATATTATTTTAAACTTATTTTATTTTATCACAACCTGAAACAAGCCTGCATCCTGCCTTGATTTTTCAGCCTCAAAATTCACCGGCTGAATGAAGCTTGAAATAACCCTGAGTTTAGGCTAAGCAGCCAGTCTTGGTTCCAGGCTGCTCCAAACGATGCAATGAAACCTGGGACAGGTCTGTCTCACTCAGGCTCGGTGAAACAAGGCTCGCACAAGCTTGTTTCCATCGTCAGCCTTTTGATTTCCTACCTGGGAGGCCCTTTATAATCCACTAAAAAATGTACGGCTTCGCACAGTCATATTTTTAATTCGCGTTGAAAATATCCGATAGACGAATCAAATTTGCGCGGGTATCCGGCGTTGCCACACGTCGAGCAAGATGGCTGCTGTTACTTCACGAGAAGTCTCGCTCTCCGAAAACTTCGGTTTTTGCGACTTTATTTCTAAATTTATTGCTTATTTCTGCGGTGAGCTTTCCATTTCAAGGTGCCTTATCGATCACGAAGATTCAACGAACGCAACCATCAGTTTTTTACGTGTTCCTTGGCTCCAAGTAGCACAAAAAAATCGATATATGAGAGGACAGGCACATTTTGTCGTCTACGTGTGACTAATTCACCAACTTTAACAATTAATAACTCGGAAAGTGTACGGTAAATCTCGTGGAAACTCCGCATACGCATGGAAGAAGTTCTCGACAATGCTATTTAAAAAAATCGGGCTTTTATCTTGAACTCGCTCAAATCACCGTACCTCCTTAAGAGATCGTCCATTAAGCACGTGAGGTTTTTTAGGCCACTTTTGAGCCCCCCATGGTGATATGTGTTGAGATTCTAGGCTACTGCCCCCCCCCCCTCCACGTCACGTGTATTTTTCGTTAATAAATGTGAGACAAAAGCGATCGAGAGTGCCGTATTTTATTATGAAAAACGGAATAATGTATATTCTCAGTATATTTGAATGGCATTATCCGCGCAGTTACACAAAAAAATACACGTGATATGTCACAACACTCCCCGTCCCCCAGCGTGATCAATCTTGATGTTATCCCTCCCATTTAGCCTCACGTGACTAATGGCTGACACCTAATAACTAATGAAAAGAATATGATAAGAAAAAAAACGTCGGTGAAGACTAAGCTACTATCACACTGAATAAGTGTACCAAATTTCAAGTCAATCCGTTCATTTGATTTCGTACTTGATTTTGGCCACCCGGTTGATCTAAAATTAAAAAAGAGTTCTCTCTTAAAATAGATAATATTGGCTAAGAACTGACCGAGCGTTGTGTTGTCATCGTGTACCGATAAAACGAAAATTTTGAATTTTTTTTCGATTTTTCGAGGTAAAATGTCATCATTATTGTTAATAAGTAGTGAAAAACGAACTGTGAAGAAGGAAATGCCCGGTGAAGACTAAACTACGATTACACTGAATAAATGTACCAAATTTCGATTCAATCCGTTCCCTAAAGGCCTCCGAAGTAACTTTCGTGGTGGCGCCCCGTAACGGCTGCCGGTGGCAAAACTTGGATTGGCGCATGACGGTTAAGTCAAACCGGCACAAACACGAAAAAGCTAGGCTTGAGCAAGCATCATCTATTGGAGATCTTACATTGTAAATGGAATGTGCTTGTAAATAAAATAAAATAGTGTGATGGAAGTAATAACGATTACTTACGGATTTGAATGTATCCTCATGACTTCCTTTCGCCCTAAAAGCAACGTCGATTCGGAAAACCATAAAAATGGAGTTCTGGATTCCTCGCTTCCGTGTGGGGACAACCCTCAACACAACATTTGCGATTAGCGCCTTCAACCGATCGAGTACCCATCACATTTATTAATTTATAATGCTTGTTTACGCTGTTTTTACAACGTAAACATCACACGCGGTACTGTCATTCACGCAAACACCTGATGTAAATGGCGACCGGCATACTGCACTAGCAGACGAAAACCAATCCAAGTTTTGCCAAAACTCGCCGCAAGGGTGCGCCACAAGAGTTACTTCGGAGGCCTAATGTCGAAAAATCGTGTACACCGTTTAGAAAAACCCTTTCGAGAAATACGCGCATTTAAGTTTTGACTACTAGTTCTATCGTTGTAATAATAAATTTACCTTCAATCTGGCATTCCTGCACCATGTGTTGGACCTTCCTCCTCAATTTGTATTGCCTCAAGCGACTATCGATTTTTTGACATTTTCACAGTAGCCTAACCCCATAAAGAGCTTCTTTTTCGTGATTTTCTTGAGTGAGATTTGTCGGGGCATTCGCGCATCTAACTCCAAACCTAAAAAGGCATCATGCGTGTGTCCGCCTATCTTCTATGATTTTTATGTCTCGGTGGAAGCGTTCTTTTAGCTATTCAATGAAGGAGCTAAGATTTTATGGGTATTTATCTTAATTTTTCATTTATATCCCGAAATAAGAAGAAAAAAAAACACTTTTCAAGAAATCTGTAATTCTTTTTTCTTCGATTTTTGAATAACAGACTCTCTGCACATATAACAGAATATATTGGGGTAGTTCAAACGAGTTCGTATTTGCATTGCTACCGTAGGTACCATAGGTTGAACGAAAAAGAAAAAAGTATTAAATGGGCCGCTAACGACACTCACTATGAAATTAAAATTAATTTGAAAATCCTGTGTAGTATCTTGAAATATAGGTTGGTATCGGTCTCACCAGTAATCACTTAAGGGGAGCTAGGAATACACCTAGGAGCCGGAAAAAGGTCATTTTTATGAGTTTTTTCAAGGAAAACTATTTGAAATTTCGGATTGGGGTTTTAATTATCTAAAAGTATATACATTCAAAAATATGTTTAATTTTCTTTATTTAAAAATATAAAAAATATACAAGGATATTGTATGATCCTTGGAGCGTCGTAAAAAAATCTGCGTATACGGTACCCACTGGCGTTTCTTCAAAAATCATCTGAAAAAAACCAAAAAGATTATTAAATTAGATACTATAATCTAGTACTTGTCATAGCCGATTTTGAAAATATCGATTTATGACAAAATGGCGGACGTTTGAACATAAATAGTGATTTTTGGGCCAAAAATTAGTTATTATTTTGCCTATAAAACAAAAACTAAGTAATGGAACAAAAAATCCTATGACAAGTACTAGATAATGGTGTATAGAATAACCACAAAAAATCGGTTCATTGGTTTTCGAGAAATTTTGGGTACCGATTTGAAAAACGTGGTTTTGAGAAAAACGCGTTTGAAAATTTGGGAATGAATAAATCATGAAATTTGTCAACTTACATGGAATCATCGATACCAGGCCCATAGTGCAGCTCTTCTACGGTCGACGGAATGTTCATAGCTTCTAAATCCTCGACCTCGACCATCTAGGTGTATATCTCCCCTTAAGGCCTTATATACACTTGTAGCGGGCGAAGGGACGTGATTTTCTTGATTCGACCGGACAATAAATGTTTATTGAAAAACTGTGAACAACATCGATTAGTACATATTTTCATGTACGTGTACAATTTTTTTATTAAATAATATTTCAAAATGGCGGAACTCCAGCTGTCTTCCAGGAGGGCCTTCTTTTGAGCATCAGTTGCGGTGGACATGATAACTCGAGAACGGTTCATCTGAAATCAGAATTTGAAAAAGATTTCATTAATATATTGCATTGACTTGGGCCGGGACGAAGGATTTATAAAAAATTTGATTAAAAAAAAAATAAGATAATTTTAACAAAAAAATCGTTTTTTGATGTGCTAAATTTTCGGTTTTTTTGTTATAGAATTTTTTGTCAACAAAATTCAAAATCCTCCGTCCAGGCCCTAGCTATTATTATAATAAATAAGTGGTATAAATTTGGTATGGATCGGATTAATAGTTTTTTAATAATCGTGTCCACCGCTGTGTTTTTAAAAAAAGACGATTATGTGATAATCGCGTTTAAGATTCAAGTATGTTTCTTTTACATTTAAAGTTAATTTATTCATACTAACATGGAGTCGTCGATTCCAGGGCCATACAGTACTTCTTCTGCATCCTCTGCAGCCTCTAAAACATTGATTTGATACTGCCTACGAGCAATTCATCCTTCTCTTGTGGCTGCTTGCGCTTGCTGCTGGGCAAGCGTAACACGCGACTTGTGCGGTCGTGCGGTTGAAATACCTATAACTGCGAATCCAATGCTCCGATCTTTATGAAGTTTGGTGAGAATATTCCTGAGATATTGTACTTGAAGAATATGCAATCAAAACATTTTCCATTTTTCCGACCATCACAAGTGTATATAAGGCCTTAACGAAAAATCATTCGAATATTGTCAGCACCAAGCATTCATTTTCTTTTTTTTTATTCGTGTAATATATGTAACGTGCCGTACACAATATACAAGTTACGTATAATATTTGTTAAATAACATACAACAATTTTCCTTCTATTGGTACAAGATCATTCGTAAATCGACTTGCCACAATTATATTCGTCGCGTCCAGGACAATTTGAATTAACGCGAATAACATTTCACACTAGTCTTTCCCTTCGATTTTTTCTTGCAAAGTCGCTGACACATGAATATCGATTCTGATAATCAGAAAGGATTTCGATACGTTTTTATTCAGATAAGAATATTCTTGAAACGTGATCCTCTTATCTCGCAACTTCTTTTTGCCGATTCCGATCACCCACAGAGCGACTGCGAGACGGGACGGACGGAACGTGACCCGACCACGTGAAGAAACCCACAAAATGCAAGAGGATTTCGTCACTATGTTTCCGAAAATAATGGGACGACGAAAAACCGCGTGGCGAAGCAGTTGCTGATCAAAGCGTCACGCAGGTCACGTTCAATCTTGTTATGTGTACACCGGGTCGCGAATAGCGATGTTTCCAGTAACCAAGAATACAAAATATATTGTTACGAGGTGATAGCTTATAATTAAAGCAATGCTCGGAAGTGCCTATTTTATTTTACTTTGGTGAATATTGTAGACAAATGTAGATAAATAAATTGTAAAAAAATATCTATGTCACGTGACAAAGAACACCAATCAGAGCGCATTACGTCACATTTCGCAAAACACGAACGAGTCTACGCTGTAAGGATACTGCTTATACTAGGCTGTTACTGTTTACTCTGACTTAAAATACAATTTGTGAGATTTCTCGATTGATTTTGAAGTTTACTCGAACTGTAATAATGTAGACTGGATTCGTGAAGGCAAATAGTTCGAATTTGCCTAGGATTGACTGCACAATGGTGGCCAATTTCTTTACGAAAAACAGCGACTTCTGCTCTGCAGAATTCAGAAACGTGAAGACTTCCATGTAAGTATACCCTAAAGAATTGTTTTTTGTACAACAAATAATGTATATAGCATTAATAATATTACAAACTTTGTAAAAATTTGAACAAATTTTTGAGGTTATGTTTCGTTTTACAACCCGTGAAAAAATGGACATATATAAACATATATAGTTATTTATACTTATTTATAACATTATGTACAATAATATATGCCTTAACATGACATCATGAATGATCATATATGTAGATATATTACCATGTATAGTAATCCTTTTTTTCTAGGTGTGGACCATATATGTCCATATATGATCTTGTATGTTCAAAAGTTGGTACTCTGAACTCGTGTATGAACATATGGTTGCATATATGAACTCATATATGATACAACATGTACTATATATTATCATATATAATTGTATTTGCCCCCCCCCCCAAAACCTATATATAAGCGTATATAATTGTATATGAGACCATGTATATGAACCTATATATGATGTACAAACTATTTTGGTATCATATATAATCATATGTGTAATGGTAATTATCCGCAACAACCATATTTGAACGTATATAATAACGAAAACGTATATGACCATGGATATTATTCCATGTATAATACCACTACAGACTATTTTGATATCATATAGGATCATGTATACTGCGTGTCATTTTTCATATAATACTGTCTATAAGCAGCAAAATCAGCATGTGATGCTGATAATATTTTATTGTTTTATTATGAACGTACTAAAATGGTGATTTAAATCATTGAATATATATACAAATTATAAATATTTTTTTTTCGGTATTATTTATTTACCAGCATAATATCACACATAGGTCAACACATACTTGTACTTCTGCATATAATCATATTTTACACTTGTATTATAAAAGTATTTGTACATTTGTATCTCTATACCCGGAAAAAATGGACATATGTAAACATAAATGATCATGAACGAAATTTGTCTCTATATAATCATATATAGTAATATATAGCCATATATGTTCGCATGTAATCATATACGATTATATACACTCATATACTATTGCATATGCAATAGTATATGGGTGTGTGTATATATATATATATATATATATATATATATATATATATATATATATATATATATATATATCATGTATATATAATCATATATGATTATATAGACAAATTTCGTTCATGATCATTAATGACAAGATCATACATGATTATTTATGTTTATAAATGTCCATTTTTTTCCGGAAACTTGTTTTGTTTGATTTAATTGCAGGTCTTCAAGACAGTAATACGGTGATACGTAGAATTTAGCATTCATCCTTGAACTTATTAATTCACAAATATTTGTTATTGTGTTTTTTTTTGGACACCCGTATTTTGCAGAGTATGACGTCACGCGCTGTTAAATAACAGGTCTGGGCGTTTTGGCGCGTATTTTAAAACAGATGAATTAAAACGCGACTTTTAAAGAATTTGCTGCATTTAAATACATGAAATAAACATTTAGAAGTATATTATGCATATGTGAGCAATTTTAAACACTTTCCCCAAAATAGGCAACATCTCTATTGATGAAAATAAATAGCGTGGGGAAAAATATTTGAAAAATGGAAAAAGAAGATAGCGAGAGGTACAAACAAGGAATTTTAGTACAACGGCGATCTGTTTTTTAAAACTACTTTATATTTTAAAAATAAACTTTAAATGAAATGTTCTACAGCTGAGTAAAGTTTTTATAGAAAATTGAGTATTTGGGATTGTTCGGGCTGAACAAGTGTGAACTGTATTGAATTTTGAAATGATCCAAGAGAGAAAGGGGGAATAAGTGGAAGAGCGAGAAAGGCGACCGCATCGATACTTTACCCATCAATCATATAGTAACGAGGAATAAAAAATATGGTGTTAAATTATTGTTTTATCAAGTATTCTTGTAAAATTTTCATAAATATAAAGATTTTTTTATAAATGTTATAGAACGTTTATAAAATGGTTTTTTTTTCTTTTCAATATTTCATAAAGATTCTTATATAAATGTAATAATTTTTTTGATTATCCTGTAAGAAACACTTTCGAATCCATCGATAATTAATAACCATCGGACTATCAATTTTTCTCATAAAATTAACGCCTTAATTTTACAGAAATATAAAAAGAATAAACTTTATAATTGCATGACGGGGATAAAATGATATTCAATAACTCTTAGCACAATCATATTTTTCCAAATGTTTGCCGTAATATTGCTTGATTGGCGTACGATACAATGGCGGCAAATTAAAAATATCATTTCAAGTGTTTGTTTTGTTTGTTCACGAAATGGATACTCAATACTTACAAGGAACATCCCTCAGGTGACACCCTTCGATTTTGTTGAAATTTGAATATGTTATAAAGCACCGAAAAGTAAGCCATACGTATTTATTTTATCGGCGGAAAAACGGTTTTAAGGGGTAAAACCACCCCTCGAAAAAAAGGTATCTCTAGGGGTAATATAGCAGTTTCACACACAAGGAGTCCACCGATTTTGATGAAACAAAAATGAAAATTCTTCTAATCCGAATCAATGAAAAATCCACTATGGTTACATTGCAAAAAAAATTAAGGGGTGAACCACCCCTATATTAAAGGGTGGTTTGACCCCTTAAAACCGTTTTTCCGCCGATAAAAAAATACGTATCGCTTACTTTTCGGTGCTTTATAACATATCCAAATTTCAACAAAATCGAAGGGTGTCACCTGAGGGATGTTCCTTGTTAGCAGAGGCGTATTCGAGCATAATAATCGTTTTTTAATATTTACTGAATAATCAAAGAATTATTGAACGCGATAAATAAAAAAAAACCTTGAGAACAGAGGACCAACGCTGGTGGATGCGGGTTCGGGTCCGGCAGTATTTCGAGTTAAGGCGGGAGCCTGAATTGAAAGGTGCGAAAAAAGCGTTTTTTTTCGGGAATTTCTTTAGAAGGGAAAAAAACGAGTGAGCCCAGTAAACATTGAGCTATCTTTTCATGTATATTTGAAATGTATAACATTTTCTTTTTTAACATGAAACAATAAATGATTGCAGATTTATCAGCTCATTGCATGTGGGTCTTGCAGTCCTCAATCGGCGGGAAAGATGCAGCTCGTAATTCATGACGAAAAAAAACCAATAAAATTTTCAACTGTCATATATTTTTCTTTTGGGTGAATTAAGAAAGAGCTGAAAAAATCGTGAAATTATACCTTTTCTCAGGTTAAAAAAAAATATGTTAAAAAACACTTTAACGTGCTAGAAAAATTATTTTGAAAAACTTTTTGAACGACTTTTTAAATTCACTCAGAAGAGATTTTCCTACTGAAGAAAATGAACTTTGGTTTGATTCAATAGGCGTTTTGTTTTTTTTTGCTATCACGCCCGCCAATTTGGAAACATCGTGAAAATAGAACTGGAGAAAACGCGCTTCAAGGTTTTCAATAGGAGGAAATATCAATATCAGATATGAATCGCTTCCCTGCTTTTGGCATTGTATCTTCGAAAATATTTACAATTGGCGTCTGTAACTTTGTAAATATATTCTTGGATAGTTTATCTATCGATTTAAGCAATAAAAAAATACGATTTTTCGGACCTTCTAATTCAGGCTCCGGCTTTAAACAGCGTTCTGCATGGCCGATACTCGGAGCGATGACCACGTAATGTGGTCATCGCTCCAAAACGGCTGTGGACGCAACGAAAGTTAGGTTGGATTAGCGAAGTGCGGGTAGGGCGTGATAGAAAAGGGTTCTATTGGGAAGGGCAATACCTGAAGCCCCGCATGAGTTATACGTTGGAACCCAGAAGAAGGAAAAAACTTAACAACATCGGGAACTTTTTATTCGGGAATAATAATTATTTTTCAACATTGACTAAACAATAAAAAATGTATTAAACTCACTAAATAACAAAATTAATACTTAACAACAGAGGGATACAATACGATTGGAACAAGATAGATGCGTCAACATACTGTAAAGAACACAAAATGAGAAAATCGGGAATATACATGGAAACATATTGGGAGGACAAAGCGATCAGTGGAGAGACGAAGGAAACGTGGGCGAGGATAAGGTGAGGTGTGGATAATGTAGGGAAGGACGGAGTGAAAGAGTAAACTTGACCCTAAATGCAGAATATGCCGTACGAGGCAAAGGCAAATTTGAAGCCTATCTGCGAGTGTGGGGAAGCGAAAAAAAAAGATTAATAAAGTAATAGTGGACAAACTGAAGCGGTGGTTAGGAAATAGTAAGGGGGTGGAATTAACGGGCCAGTGCACTTTGAAAATTTCAAAAAATCGAAAGCAAGCAAGACTTGAAGAAATCGACGATGATGAGCAATCAGAAGGGATTTTGTACGGTGCAGGAATTGCCGATTGAGTTTAGGTAAGAGTTTTTCATAGTATGAATTTCAAACGCGTTTTTCTCGAAACGACGTTTTCAAAATCTAGCTCCATCGTATTTCTAAAACTAATAAATGGATTCTCTTGAAATTTGAACCACATATGTAAAAATGATTCGCAACAAGATGAGCCTCGATGGTTTTAAAATTTTGATTTTTTTTGCGAAAAACTGGGAGAAAAGCGGTTTTACAACTTTTTTTCGTTTTTCATCTGCCATTTTTTTATTTTTTGATAAAACTTTATATCCGAGGGTCATTTTGTAGCTGGTGTCATATTGAATCTAATGGACTTTGATTTTTTTGTTTCAGACAAGCCGTTGCCGAGTTGTGATGGAGCTACCTGGCCCACCTATTTTTGAGGCGTTACGTTAACCTATAGTTTTTGTACTTAACAATGAATAAAAATGAATTAAATTTTTTAAAATATATTTCAAGACTTTATTTATCAAGCCCAACAACTTTTATATTAATATCTTTTATAAAATCCTCAAGGAAAATCGCAAAAATAGCCTTTTTTTTCGTGGCTCCAAAGTGGATTAGCCCCTTAAAGCGCAAAATTGAAGCACAACTAAAAAAGCAACCGGCAAAGGAACTATGCAATTATATACGACAATTTGAAAAACTAGGAACTTAGAATAGACATAAGAAAACTGATGTAAAATACAATTGTAAAGACCTCCGCCTTTACAATAGTAAAGGCTTTTGAGGGTAAGCACCCTCAAAAGGGCATACTCGAAATAAATACTACTACTACTACTACTACTACTACTACTTAACAGAGAGGGATGGATCAGTAGACGTCTGTTTGGCCTATTCGGAAATAATGATAATTTTTTAACATCCACTAAATAATAAAATAAGTATTAAACTAACTAAATAATAAAATTCATATTTAACAACAGAGGGAGATAGATCAGTAGAAGCCGAACACAGGCGTATTCGGAAATGATAACAATTTTTTAACATTCACTAAACAGTAAAATAAACGATGGAGCGTGACCCGACCATCTTTTTTTTCGCCCTAAATAATAAAATGCATATAATCTCTTAAATATTATAAACTCACTAAATAATATTCTCACTTAAATAATGAATGGTAAACTAACTTAATTATGTGAACTCACTTAATGGCTTTAACTTAAATATGTAAACTACCTAAATAATAAAATTCATATTTAACAACGGAGGCGGCAAAGTTAAAGCCGGACAGAGGCGTATTCGGGAACATTCGTCTTCAACATCCACTAAATACTAAAATAAATACTTAACAGAGAGAAATTTATCAGTAAAAGCCGTATTCGGAAATAATAATAATCATTTTTAACATACATTAAACAATAAA
>OX101784.1:39645816-39870785 GCA_944452715.1 Ophion slaviceki
ACCTGCTTTCGGCCCAAATTCGATATCTCCTCCATCATCATTCCATTGTGACCTGATCGGTAACCCGTTCGACGACGAAAATAATACGAAATTAATAAAAATACATCGTCCCCTTATCAAATTAATAGTCCAATATTAATATGCGAAAACAATCAAATTTGCTCAATATCGATTTATTATTATTTTATAGGCAATTGATAAAAGAATGCTTGTGTATACATCCTTACTCCAATTCTATCGGATTAATAGGCATTTTCCTGTGAGAAAAAATCTCACAGGAAAATTCATTAAAAAATGCCAGTCTATCCAGTATAAGCTTACGCGACGTTTTTCGTTCTTGACATTTCTTCTTAAGCCCTCTAGTTCTTGAGTTACATTGCATAACTTTATAAAAAACGCAAATGAAGTTCCTGCTACCCCGTTTAAGTTCATCATGGATAAACGTAACAATTTTTTTTTCCATAAGTCATGCGTTCAATTCTTGATGGTCGAAAAAAAGCCGAAAATCAGTCACGTATAAAAGTGCGTACCGGGTCGAAAAGAAAATAATAAAAAAATATTTCAGAAAAGCAACATACAGCTGAATTTATTCCCGTCAAAACGCCGTTCGGTAAATTTGGTTATCTTTTTTTTACGAAGCTATGTGACTTTTAGTGCTTCAAGAAATATCGACTGGTGTATCCAAACATTTAAGCGACGGTATATATTATATAATACTTTATATATATATATTGTGACGGAAAATCCACTTCCCTGAATGTCACAAAAGGGACCCCCTGTTTTTCCCGGCGATTTATTTAACTGGGCGCCAGCCGCCGGGGCGGCTCGCCGGGAAAATTGGTCGGACGAAGTCCGACCGGAGGTCACCCAAGTTGCCGGCTAGCTGCAGCCTTGGGTCGTGGCAGAGGGGCAGGGTTAGGGGCAAAGAAAATTTACGCACACTCGAGTCGAGGAGAGAGAGAACACATATATTTTTATCGCGACACAAAACACAAAGTAATAATACTCTCACTCTCATCTCAAGTGGACCGCGTAGCAATTAACAACACCAAAATGACGCTACGCGGTACACTAATACACGGTCACACGACAGGCGTAACGGACGCGCGGGTAACCCTAACGACGCGACACGTAACCCCGCACCGCGAACCCATCTTTGCCAGCGCACAACGCGAATGACACAATTTCGATCGTCACAAAATAAATGCGGTGCACGCTCGCCACTGGGCGGAGGCCGACGCCGAGACCCAGAGAAAAAAAGGACAATAAAAGGTCGGAGGACTACCGAGGCTTTTTATAAGGCAATGCGCCGGCCGAGACCCCCCGGTAATTTTTCCGCAACCCGTCAACCCATAACGGCAATCGGTAATCCGTCTCGCTCGGCCCTCCGTGGCTCAGTCTTTTCCCGCGAGCTAGACGGTTGACTCGAGGTCTCCGTCTCAGCCGTTCATCCCCGCCTCTCCGTCATTCGCGTCGGCCGTTACCGCGCCAAAATTAAATTAGAACTTATTAAAATGATGGGTACGATGACGACGAGGAGTACGATGACGATGACGATAACGATGACGATGACGATGACGGTAACGAGTGACGATGACGATGACGAGTACGATGACCGTTGACGGATCCCGTCTCAGCCCGTCGATCCTACCCAGCGCATCGAGTGTCGCAGCGATTCGTGCCCACGGCGTTTATGCAACGTGCCAAGCTCGGGCGGACGCGGCGTTACCGACCGAGAGGGATCGCGGACCAGCCGGCTGCCGTAGGTTCGTTTATGATACGCCGTACGTTCGAGGCGGAGAGGGTGCCGGCTTCTTTGGTTGCCTGACGCGTCAGCCTGGACGGTTGCGTAGTCGAACGCCTGCCGATCAAATACCGCTTCCCTCCGCCGATCGTGGTGGAGGAGCGTTCCAGAACGTGGGCCGAGGAGAATCGCCTCGAACTCTCGAGCGAGGGCAAGATCGACGAGGCGCATCCCGACTGGAAGATACGAGGCCGCTGCTGTGGGAAGGATCTCGAAGTTTCCGAGACGACCGCCATTTCCCGCGCGCCATCGTACCATTTAATATCGAATGAACGAATAAAAAAAGAGAACATAATTATACAATAAAATAAATAAATATATGAAGGGACAACAAGATAAATAAATAATAAACGATAACGGCACGCTCGGGCTCCCATACGAGGATAAAATCCGAGTGAGAGGGTCGCCTTCAGGTGACTTTGGGGCTCTTAAATTCTGCCACGTGACAACACCCCCACCCTACATTTTGGCCGTCCCGGCCAGCGGAACTCGGCCACAGACCCTCGGCGTGTTTAAGTAAAAAAAAAGAATAAAACAAAATAAATTAATGGTGACCGCCCCCATAGTAGCGGATCCAAAATTTTCATTTAATCCGGTACTTATCTACCGGATACCCAAAATCAAAACCATTCTCGGTCCGTGGACGGTCTCGGGTTCAGTGCATGGGGGGTTTTACCTGCGCCCCACGACACCCAAAACAAACACTCCACCAAATTAGAAAAATAAATAAATCATCAACCAAAACAATAAACGAAAAGCCGACACGTAAACACTTCAAGAAACGACATACGGGGAAAACCTACACGTAATCGAGTCAAAAACGACGGACGGAAATTGATAAATCGAGCGGTTCTGGGTATGGCCACTTGAGGGGTCATCCACGCCCAAGGACACCCAGAACAAACACTCAACCAACAAAGACAAAAACGAATAAATAAATGCCCAACACGAAACCAAACAGATAGCTATCCCAAAATTAAATATCGCGAAACCAACACAAAAACACATGAATGGCCAAACATAAATATCCAAGTCGCGAAACACATACACGATAAATAATAACATTGCCGAATAAATAAATAAGACGAAAACAGTACCCGATAAGTAACGATCCACGAAACAAAAGACGGGGAAAACCAACACGTCAGGAATTCGAGAATCGCACAAACGGAAGTCAAATAAATTAATAAATGTCAAATTAACGAGTCACGAATAAATAATAGAATAGAACGAGGATATAACAAGACACAATACCGATAAACAAACCATTCACAAAACGAACTACGGGGAGAACCAACGCGTAGACGATTTACGAAACGTAAGAACAAGAACAATAAGGAAGGCACAAACTTTAAATTACTGAATAAATAAATAAATAAATAAACTGTCACGGTCATAATAAATAAATAAGTATCGACGAGCCCCGAGGCTACTGCTAAGGAGGAACCTCGCCGACGCGGAACGGGTCTGTTTGGACCGGCTCGGCGTCCTGCGGTCCTCGAAATGACTGCGGCATGGTGTCGGACAGCTTCATCGACCTTTAGCCATATGGGACAGATGAGTGCCCTAGTCGACCCCCACCCTTGACGATGCCTCATATCAAAATCACCGATAAATAATTGCATAAATAAATAAATATTTGAATAGATAAATAAACCATTATTGAATAAATAAATAAATCGTTAAAGTCGTCCAATTGTAAAATACTGAGCTGAGTCAATATATAAAACGTCAAGTCAAACAAAATAAAATAAAAATAACAAAATGAAATTAATCAGAGTATTCCGTCAATAATTAAAATGGCAAACCAAAAAAAAAATGTAAATAACAAAAAAAATTAAAAAAAAAAGATATTCAATGATAAAAATAAAATAGATCGTCGAAATTAATTAATAAATTATCAAACGGTAAAAATGGACAAGGTAAGTGGCGAACTACCGTTGATTGTCCATAAGTAAAATAACCGTCAAATAAAATAATAGATCAAGATCGACGTTAAATAAATAAAGTAATAAATTAAAAGTAACTAAAATTGGCGTCAAATAAGTAAAAGGTAAAAAGATTAAATTGTAGAAGAAAAGAAAAAAAAACAAACAAATGAACAGCTAAAATTGATAAAATAAAACAATCAAGTTGTAAAAGGACTTGAAAGAAAAATAAGTGAATAAAATAAATTTAAAAAAGACAGTAAACTAAATAAAATGAATACTTGAAATCAATTGATAAAAAAAAATACTCTGATTACAAAAAGTAGAAATTTAAAAAAATGAAATTGACTGTCCGACGTCAATAAAAATAAATGTTTAAAACAACAATAAATAAATCATAACAGTAATGTAGAATAAACGATAAAAATAAAATAAAGTAAAAGAAATAGATAAATTCAATGAGTAAAATGATCAGATCGTAAATTGAGTAAAATAAATAAAGATGCCAAAAATCCGAAATCAATAAATTAAAACGAATAGATTGAAAAAAAAGAAAACGTAAAATTCAATAAATAGTGAAATAAATAAGAAAACAAAAATGAATAATCAATAAACCAGTCAATAAATCTGTCACGTAACGTCAATAAATAAACAAATCGGAAAAGGAAAAAAAATAAAGAAAATATTAAATAAACAAATAAATCAACAATTCAAATAAATACTCAACAATCGAGCTTTCCCTTCTTTCCGATGAGACACCCGTTATGTGCCGAGACTTTTCAATCTTTGGAATCGAACTCCGTCTATAATATCGTCGAAATTTTATTTCGATGAATCTCACAGAAAATTTCGCAGGCCTCTAATCCGTCCAAGGCCGCGATCGATTCGGAGCTCGAACAACACCTCGCCGGGCGACAATAGCAGCGAGCTCTACGCGGTTGACCGAGGGCATCGAAAAAAAAAGGACGCGCGCTCGGTGTCGAACGGCTCGTCGATCAACCTGCGACTATTAATTCAAACTAATTTTCTCACACCAATCTTTGCACGTAATAAATAAATTTTACCCGACAACAAAAATACGATAGGATATGCCAACCACCAACACAAAAAAATACACACACACACACAGGCCCGTCGAGAGAAAAGAGATATTAATTAGATAATTTTTATTTATTTATTTTTTTTTTTTTTGTCCGAATCTTAATTGAAATTTTTGCCCAGCCCCACGTTGGGCGCCAAATTTGTGACGGAAAATCCACTTCCCTGAATGTCACAAAAGGGACCCCCTGTTTTTCCCGGCGATTTATTTAACTGGGCGCCAGCCGCCGGGGCGGCTCGCCGGGAAAATTGGTCGGACGAAGTCCGACCGGAGGTCACCCAAGTTGCCGGCTAGCTGCAGCCTTGGGTCGTGGCAGAGGGGCAGGGTTAGGGGCAAAGAAAATTTACGCACACTCGAGTCGAGGAGAGAGAGAACACATATATTTTTATCGCGACACAAAACACAAAGTAATAATACTCTCACTCTCATCTCAAGTGGACCGCGTAGCAATTAACAACACCAAAATGACGCTACGCGGTACACTAATACACGGTCACACGACAGGCGTAACGGACGCGCGGGTAACCCTAACGACGCGACACGTAACCCCGCACCGCGAACCCATCTTTGCCAGCGCACAACGCGAATGACACAATTTCGATCGTCACAAAATAAATGCGGTGCACGCTCGCCACTGGGCGGAGGCCGACGCCGAGACCCAGAGAAAAAAAGGACAATAAAAGGTCGGAGGACTACCGAGGCTTTTTATAAGGCAATGCGCCGGCCGAGACCCCCCGGTAATTTTTCCGCAACCCGTCAACCCATAACGGCAATCGGTAATCCGTCTCGCTCGGCCCTCCGTGGCTCAGTCTTTTCCCGCGAGCTAGACGGTTGACTCGAGGTCTCCGTCTCAGCCGTTCATCCCCGCCTCTCCGTCATTCGCGTCGGCCGTTACCGCGCCAAAATTAAATTAGAACTTATTAAAATGATGGGTACGATGACGACGAGGAGTACGATGACGATGACGATAACGATGACGATGACGATGACGGTAACGAGTGACGATGACGATGACGAGTACGATGACCGTTGACGGATCCCGTCTCAGCCCGTCGATCCTACCCAGCGCATCGAGTGTCGCAGCGATTCGTGCCCACGGCGTTTATGCAACGTGCCAAGCTCGGGCGGACGCGGCGTTACCGACCGAGAGGGATCGCGGACCAGCCGGCTGCCGTAGGTTCGTTTATGATACGCCGTACGTTCGAGGCGGAGAGGGTGCCGGCTTCTTTGGTTGCCTGACGCGTCAGCCTGGACGGTTGCGTAGTCGAACGCCTGCCGATCAAATACCGCTTCCCTCCGCCGATCGTGGTGGAGGAGCGTTCCAGAACGTGGGCCGAGGAGAATCGCCTCGAACTCTCGAGCGAGGGCAAGATCGACGAGGCGCATCCCGACTGGAAGATACGAGGCCGCTGCTGTGGGAAGGATCTCGAAGTTTCCGAGACGACCGCCATTTCCCGCGCGCCATCGTACCATTTAATATCGAATGAACGAATAAAAAAAGAGAACATAATTATACAATAAAATAAATAAATATATGAAGGGACAACAAGATAAATAAATAATAAACGATAACGGCACGCTCGGGCTCCCATACGAGGATAAAATCCGAGTGAGAGGGTCGCCTTCAGGTGACTTTGGGGCTCTTAAATTCTGCCACGTGACAATATATATATATATATATATAAAATACTCGAAATATGTGGTTGCGTTAAAGTATTCGGACACTTCAGATAACTGCAAAACTTAATATCACTTTGGATCATTGCAAACTTATGGTAGAATAATAATTATTTTACGAAGATACTATAAAGCTCTGTGAAATTACTTAATCATATAGATCTTTATAGTATCTTCGTGAAATAATAAATGAAATGAATTATATTACTCTAACATTATTTGGCAATTATCCAGCGCTCAAAAGTTTTGCGATTATGTGGAGTGTCCGAAAACTTTTAGCTGGCAGTGTATATCTAAATAACATATAATGTTGATTTCTATATGGAACGATAGGGTGTTAATTATAGTCTATTTCATGTTCTGAAGGATTGAAATTGTCGGTTTAGAATTCAACCTCATTCGATTTTTTCTTTTTGTTTTTGTTCGTTTTGTTTTTTTTGTTTATTCAATAATGAGTTGATAAATGGCGACGGCCGATTACCGTCGATTTCAAATAAGATGTTTGATTTTTCCTTGTTTTCATTTTTAGCACGTCGAAAATTAAAAAAATATTTCCACGTGTATGTATGAAGCATATTTTTATTTTTTCCCGCTAAATATTATGATATTAACTAACCGCGTCTATTTGATTTTTTTTAAATTTGTATTAACTAGATTTTTCATAGAACCACATTTTTCCTATTGCATTCCATTATTAAAATGATTGATTTTAAAAATGTTTATTTTTAGAAAATCAATCTATTTAATACCGTCCAATAACTACATATTTTATTTGATCCTAATAAATCTGTGATTCGGTTTCATCAGTTTAACATTTTCATCTGTTCAAAAAAACAATTTAGTCAAGTTCACTGAATGGATCTAGTTATTTTTTTTAATTTACCTTAAATAGAATATTTGTAGAGTTAAGCATTTTTCTATTTGATTGAACTAATGGTCCATCTTTATTGCAACACTCATATGAAGGGGGCGGGGGGTAGTGAAGGTGGAGAGAGAGGAATTCACTACCCCCCGCCTATTTTATATATATATATATATAAAATTCCTCTCTCTCCACCTTTACTACCCCCCGCCCCTTTGATATGAGTGTTACAATAAAGATGGACCAGTAGTTCAATCAAATAGAAAAATGCGTAACTCTACAAATATTTTATTTAAGGTAAATTAAAAAAAATAACTAGATCCATTCAGTGAACTTGACTAAATTGTTTTTTTGAACAGATGAAAATGTTAAACTGATGAAACCGAATCACAGATTTATTAGAATCAAATAAAATATGTAGTTATTGGACGATATTAAATAGATTGATTTTCTATAAATAAACATATACATATACACACACACACACACACACACACACGCGCGCGCGCGCGCGCGTATGTGTGTGTGTGTGTGTCTGTGTGTTTGAAAAATCTATAGCTTATGTGATACAACAAATTGTTGGAGGTATTCATTTGGTCTCTTATGCCATATCAGCGACCAAAATGTTATAAGCATTCGGTAGCATAGGGGCAGCGGCGCGTAGTTATGAGTAGGTAGGACTAGGTTCAAATCGCATATAGGGCAAATATTTTCTTCGAAAAAAATCATTTCCAAAGGCCAGGGAATGACGAATTACGATGAAAAATCCTTGTAGTAAAGCTCTCAAATAATGCGTTCATTTTATTTTCGATTTATGAAATATTTTTTGCATATAGTACACTAAGCTTTACAGTGTACATTGTAAGCAAATGAAGATTAATTTGAATCTCATCTTTATTAACATATATAAATATATTTGAAAGAAATATGATCGTAGTAGGCTGGGAGACAAGGGAAAAAACCTATTTTATTTAAATAGATTCTATATAAATTAATTTTTTTGTTTAGCCGTGTACAGTAGGCCGAAAGGGGGGGCAGTAGGTTCTGCGGGAGCGCACGAAGTAGGCCCACCTGAGGTTCCGTAGGTTCAATTGTGACCCTCCCTGACCTCCTTTGAGTCAAAAAGTCTACTTTCTGCCATGCCGGAGGTTCATCGGAGGCTCTAACGCATGGTACTTTCAAACATTGTACCCTCCTTTAGATACCCAATAACCCGCTCACGCCGATTTCTGCTCGCCTTCATTTTGTGGGTTGAACGCGGCTCGAAAATTTCGACTCGGGTAGCTGCCACTGGAGACTGGTGGGATAGTTCTGGCTTATTTTTTATTACTTTGATTTTTATTAGTCACGGCATGAGGGGAAATGCGTTACGCACCAACCGGCAGATGTTGTCGAGTGTAGAACTCCATGCGTGTTTACCCACTAAAACCCCTCCTCCGCTGTAAGTGCCAAGGCATGTACAAACTTTTGACGTGGTAGGGAAAGGATAATTCTGGTTTGCGCCATGGCGCAGTAGTGCATCGAAAGTGGCGGAAGCGGGGTACGGCGATTTCCGGAGTCGAGCGGGCCTGCGCCAATACTTGGATGGGTGACCGCTCAACCGCTGGGATTACCGAGAGGGCACGGGCCAGTGGAAAAAACAATAATATTCAGATAAGTCGCAGCTTCAGATTTGAACAAAAAAACAACTGCCTCTATCAATTAATAATCGCCGAGAATTTCAGATATGAACATTAAGGCGGGATATACATTTACAACGATAAAAAAAACGATTTCCTTTTTTTTTCTTTAAGGACTTAGGCCACAGTAACGGGTATAAAACCATGTGCGAATTTAACAATTTTTTCCGTACGAAAAAGTGATTCACTCATAAAATTAATTATACATCTATTTAGTATGAATATCAAGCTGTTAAAAAAAAAAAAATTTCGATGTACAAAATGGCCGAGTACTCGAAACTTCTCGAAACAGCTTTTTTTACAATTGGCGTGACAAATAACTTCAACAATTTTCATTCGATTTACTTCAAATTTAAAAGTTATGTTCCTAATTGCATTTCGCAGAGAAGTACGTACGGAATTTCTGATTAATCGAAAACTTTTCATTTTATGAGCTGTTTATGAGCAGTTATAACGAAATTTTTCACTGAAAATTAATTTCTTAAGTTCAAATACCTACAACTTTTGAATAAAACAATATTTTTTTAATTCCGTACGTACTTCTCTAGGTATTCTAATGTACATTGACGAGAATTTTTGTTTTTTTTTCTAGGTAAAAAATTGTGGATGCTAAATGCCACGCCGAGGAGCGCCTAAAAAAAGATAACAAAAGAAAATATTAGTAGTCGGCCATTTTGTACATCGCAAAAAAAATATTTTTTCTAACACCTTGATATTCACACCAAATAGATGTGTAATTAATTTTATGAGTGAATCACTTTTTCATACGAAAAAAATTGTTAAATTCGCACATGATTTTATACCCGTTACTATAGCCTAAAGCCTTAAGGGGAGACATACACCTATGAGCGGGAAAAAAGGTCATTTTTGTGAATTTTTTCAAGGCAAACTATTTGAAATTTCGAATTGGGGTTTTAATTATCTAAAAGTATATACATTCAAAAATATGTTGAATTTTCTTTATTTAAAAATATAAACACATACAAGGATATTGTATGATCCTTGGAGCGTCGTAAAAAATCTGCGTATACGGTACCCACTGGCGTTTCTTCAAAGAACATCTGAAAAAAAACCAAAAAGATTATTTAATTAGAAACTATAATCTAGCACTTGTCATAGCCGATTTTGAAAATATCGATTTAGGACAAAATGGCGGACGTTTGAACATAAATAGTGATTTCTGGGCCAAAAATTAGTTATTATTTTGCCTATAAAACAAAAACTAAGTAATGGAAAAAAATCCTATGACAAGCACTAGATAATGGTTTATAGAATAACCACAAAAAACCTCAAGGCAATCGGTTCATTGGTTTTCGAGAAATTTTGGGTATCGATTTGAAAAACGTGGTTTTGAGAAAAACGCGTTTGAAAATTTGGGAATGAATAAGTCATGAAATTTTTCAACTTACATGGAATCATCGATACCAGGCCCATAGTGTAGATCTTCTACGATCGACGGAATGTTCATAGCTTCTAATTGATTTTGTTTATAACATGAAAATCATGCGCCGAATATATTGGAAAGCTTCCGTATTTGATTATCTCAGTATTTCGTTTTTTTATTCTTTTGTTTCGTCGTCATTATTGCAGCGACATATGAAATCCTCATGGATTCTTTCACTCCATTGCACTTTCGTGTTTTCCCTCCAAAGCTCGTGTGTTTAGTGCAGGGATTGGAAATTCCGCGCAATTCAGCGTTTTCAATGGCGTTCGCGCGAGTTTATGAAATATTCCGCGTTGACAGTACGGCCATGGAAAAATATCTGTCGAGGGTACAGTGGAAGGGTAGCTCGTTATTGCGGAACATTTTTTTTTTCAGTTACGTGATTCGGGATTGCATCACTACACACGTTATTTAGTTGGCAAAACGTCCTTGGTAAATCGTCTACCTAATGATTTTTGAAAATGATACTTCGGCTGAGTGCCAGACGAGAGGAGATATTTTTAAACAATGTTCAACGCGATAAATCATCAATATTGAAACCGGGATCGATCCTATATCGGCCTAGTCACGATGCATCGACCTTTGTCAACGCGCTCTCTTTCTCACCGATACCTCAAATAACTACAATACCACCAAGTGCAAAAGAAAAACAAGATCATCCTGGGAACATGTGAATATGAACCAAAGATAAAAAGATAATTCTGTAAAGAGTTCACGATTTAAGAATTTCCAAACGCGTTAAAAAAAATGTTATGTGCACAAATAAAATTCTCGGCCTTTTTTTCACGAAAATAATGATTCATTGACTAAAAATCAGGGTATATTTTAAGGAATCATCACAGTGTAACGAGTCGAAAAATAACTGATTTCCGCGATTTTTTTCTATGTCTGCTATATACGCTATTCAGTCTGATTTTTTTAAGTCAAATCAAAGCACTCATGAAGAACAGAAAATAAATTTTTTTAAGTTTGTTTTTTTTACATTTTTTAACGGTTAAAAATGTCTGAAAAAAGGAGTCCTCGCGATGCACACGGTTGTGGCCGTAAATATGATCCGAAACAAAAATTGTAAAAAGATTATTAATCAGTATGAAAGCAGCTATTTTGCTATGGAGGTTTGTTAAAATAAAAATTGGCAAAATGGCGGCGTTTTGAAAGAAAAGTATCGAATTTGGCCCATTTTTCCGACAGTTTTCGTTAAAAATAATGAAGATTTAAAAAAAGCTTCCATAGCAAGATAAAGAATGGCGTGAAAAATGTTATGTAAAAATTTGACACGGATAGGTTGAAAACGCTTCCTTTGAGAGTGTACGCCGTTTTTGAAAACGACATTTCAAGAAAACCCATCTAAAAGGGGTCTTCTCACTTTAGACGCTAAAAAAGGCTATTTTCATGAATTTGTTTGATAGGTTTATATTATAGATATTGATATAAAAGTTGTTACACTTAATAAATACGCTTTCGAAATACATTTTTTTTTAAATGTATTTATGTAATCCAAATAAACTTTAAACGCGTTTTTTTCGAAACAACGTTTTTCGGCGGCTTTTTGATAAAATCTTCGAAACTACTGAACCGATCCTTATGAAATTGTAACCACATATTCTTTACAACTATAGCTATAGCACATCTCAAGGATTTTTTTGAATTTTGATATTTACTATTTTTTTTTGCCAAAAACGGTGAAAAGAAACACGTTTTTTTCGAAAAATGTCCGCCATTTTGTTATTTTTGCATATATCAAAAATCGTATGATATGCGCTATAGCCATTAACATACTGAATCTAGAACCGTTTGATTTTTTTTGTTTCGGATGATCCATCTCCTAGATTTCATCAATAGCCCAGACCTCTACAATTTTTTAGGACATTTTTTTAACTGCGATTTCGTCTATAAACAGTGACGTAGATAAATAATTTTTTTAAATGTATTTCGAAAGTGTATTTATCAAGTGTAACAACTTTTACATCAATATCTATAATATAAACCTATTTTTAAAAATTCATGAAAATGGCCTTTTTAGCGTCTAAAGTGAGAAAGACCCTTAAAGTTTCGAGACCTGGTCTCGCGCCAGGTCTCGCGCCGCGGCTCGGCACATTTTTTCTAAGAAAGGCTGTAGCGACCGAAATTATTCGAATTTCGCCCCAAAAATTGAACACCACGGTTATAATCGTCTATACTATCGGATAATGCAAAAAGAATCGTTTTTCTCGAAAACTTTACACTGTGATGATCCCTTGGTCGGGAAAGTAATCTCGGTTTGCTTCCACACATTTTCCGTGCGTCCAGCAACTGCTCCAAATTTTTTTGGTCGCCCCGCACTCTCGCCGTCCTCGCGGTCGAAATTTCCACTCCGGACAAATCATCTCCTTGGCCTCGGAAGTATTTTGTTTCAAATTCGAACGCTCAAAGCATACGGTGCCTCACATGCACGTTATTGCAACTCATTTTCCGCACGGTGCCCACGATGTATATTTTGAGGTTATGTTAAGCTGTTGGTCCGGAAAAATAGTCTACTAGGTTGGTATTATACGGCACCAGACCCGGAGAGAAATTTGTTTCGTTCAAATATTCAGTACAGCCGTTTTTATTCTTAGGCCGAGAACTTATTTGTACATCTAATAATTACAATCAATAATAATCGTTTCATTATTGATTGATTTGTCGATAATTATAATTCACGATAAATCACGAATGACGATATGTCCGTAGTTTATATGTGTATTCGCCGTTCGTAGATTGTACAGCGTGTAAATAATTGCACCGCTAACGATGTACATGCGTATAAACTCAATACCATTACCAATTAAACTCAATACCATTACAATACCATTAATAATTCAGCCAGAAAATTGTACATATTTCGCGAGCACAAAGCCAAGCGGTTTTTGTACTGCGCTTATCGAGAATTTGTTACTTTTACATAAAGATCGTTCGTTCGCTTGTTGAATAAATTTTGGACGAAAAAAGAAGTGAAAGTCATCAGAGTGTACAGGCCGAATGGCAAATTGGAATTTATTTGCATCGATATTGTTGTTATTATTATTGTTGTCGTTATAAACCCACACACGTATATATATCATGTACAATATCGACGTGACACAAATGTACGGGAATCTTGTATATTAACTGTAAATTAAAATAAATTGTTATTTGTAAAAATGATAAACCAAAATTATTCGAATAAATGTGCAGTGAAAAAAAGAACGAAGCGATATATCGTGAAATTTGGCTGTAAATGCACAAAAAGGTGGCGAAATAATTTTTAAATAAACTTTGCAAGAAAAAAAAACATTGTAATATTGTATACCACGTGATAAGAAATAATGCGCGACTGGACTAATTGTATAATTACAATAATTCTCAATAATTCTCGTGTAAAAGGCAAAATAATAATAAAGTGGAGGTAACAATTTGGAGCATGTATAGATGTAATTGCGAGTGCATCTACTTAAAGTGAATTAATGCGTGTTCCAGGAAGATTATACACTACTTAAGGACGAATGAGAAAAAAATGGTCGAGTGTGCACATGAATTAACGTTGGCTTATCAAGGTTCGCGATCCGCTGCGAATACGTGTTCGACATCGTAAGGAAAAGAAAAAAAAATGTGCAAGGTCGAATCGATAAAGTGTACCGGCATCGGGGAATCGGGGCACATCCATTTGAGAAAAAATTAATAAATAATAATCGTTGATCGACATGAGAAAGAGTTTTGAGAAAAAAATGTTAAATGTGCAAACGCCGTATGGCAAGATAAGTGATCGATCGTTGGTCCTATATATGCGGGGCGGAATGAAAACTCGTATTATCGGGTATAACGCAAATTGTTATCGGATCATCGTTAATATCGAGCGCGAGTGGTGAGACGTTTGATTTTGTAATAGGAAATTTGCGGTGCTTCGGGAAATCCCGGTACGCTATTAATTGAAGCCACATGTGCGATCCTCGTTTCTTGAACTACAAAGACAAACAAAATCGATCGTGTTCTCAGTCCCATTCGCGTATTCTGCTGATTCAGGGATGTGTGGAGGACTCGCAAAATGCCAGTATGGAGATTAAAATGTGGCATTTTGCTTTGTTTTTTCCGGTCTGTATGCGAAATTTGAGATCGATCCACTGACACGTTTAGGAATTATGATCCTTCCAAATTGCAGTAATTTTGCATGCGTAAGGGACATGGTTCGGGAAGTTTCAGATTTTTCGTTTGGGCAAATTATAGTTGGGAAAAATGTTCACGACAATTCGGTACATAAAAAATAGTCGATGGGACCAGAATTTCAGTACGTTACAATTAATTAGATATTGTACGTAATTAATTGTAACGTACTGAAATTAATTAGGTACAATACCTAATTAATTGTAACGTGCTAAAATTCTGGTCGCGTCGCCTATTTTTTATGTAGTGAATTCCATACAGATGAAAGAGATCGAAAATGGCAAATCGATCATTAGAAAAACCTACGTGACCAGAATTTTCGGACGTTGCAATCAATACGGGGACAATACCTAAAAATTTCACGACAATTCACTAAATGAAAAATAGGCGACGTGACCAGCATTTTAGTACGTTACGATTAATTATGTACAGTACTTAATTGTAACGTACTAAAATTCTGGTCATGTAGCCTTTTTTAAGGGGCTATACGAACGCTGAAAATTTTCGTGGTTTTCGAGAATTTTTTGGTAGAAAAGTACTCAATTACATATTTCGGAAAATTAAGAATATATTTGGCTATATTTGACCTATATTACATAATTTTTTCATAGAAAAATATTGAGATCCAAGCGACTTATGCTCTGCTTTCGGAAGGGCCAAAAAAAAAGTTCCTCCACTGCTCACATGATTCCGGCCGATTGAGTAGCTGAAAACGAAAAAGGAAAAATGTCGTTAAACTGGAAGGTATTTCCTGTACAATGACGTAGGATTTTCGAAAAATATCAAAATCTAACAAAATGGCGTGGTTATGAAAAGTCTGTTTTCTTGCCAATAAAATGTTGTTTTTTTCAATGCCAAATCGTCAATTTTCATCCAATCAAAAATATCCTACGTCATTGCAGAGTAAATATATTCAAGCGTACTCAGTTCAAATTTCAAGTCAATCGGATAATTGCTCTTTGAGTTACAATGTCAGCAAATTGAAAAATCTCATTTCGAGAAAAACGCGTTTGAAAATTTAACTATCGATTTTTGCAAGATAAAATGATATAAATGATAATGATATTCTTGAAAGTATAAACTGTCGGAAAAGGCCAAAAAATTGATTTTTTGAAAGTGTCACACTGGTATAGCCCCTTAATGATCGATTTGCCATTTTCGATATGTTCCATCTATACGGAGTCCTTCCCCCTTTAGTTGCCCACCTTCCAACCTATCCCCACCTAGCAACGGCAGCCGACTACCCTGTATCCCATTCACAATGACATTTCTGCAATGGGCACAGGGAAACTGCGTAAAAACAACCTCAATGCAACCATTGCCAGGTTCGCTTCCCACTTTCGGAGCTACGTAGCGTTTCGTCGAGAAACGAATCACGGGCTACAAGTTACGCACACACGAGACACACACACGCGTACGCAGGTCCGTATGCGTGACATCCCTGTACAACTGGAGCTACGTCACGGCCGTATTTATTTTTCTCCGAGACTACGAGGCTGGAATCCGAATCCTCGACCTCCCGATGTTCTCGTTTGGAGGCACGCTAACCACTAGACCAGCACACCGCTCGTCCATCCTTACCGTACTGTATGGAAACGCTGTAAACAGCCGAGCTGAAAATTGCAGCGGTCGTGAGGCGTGGCGTATTTACTCTCAAGAGTTTTGCCCTAGTAAAGTCAAACATCAACAAGTACAGATGAAACAATAATTAAAAAGGAAAAACCACTATATACTGAAAGTTGAGGCTTGGTCTACACATTATGCCACTTACGATTTTACCTTTACATGTAGGACACATATTCAACGATTTCAAATTTCGGCTACCTCTGCCTGCTGCCTCCCATACATCCTCAATTAATTCCACAATGAATTAGAGCTCGATCAGCATTGGTGATAACCAAGAGCGAACGACCAATGAAGCCAGTTTGCTTTCTGATTAAGAGAATAATCATCACATGGTTCGACTGCAATTAGGAACAGCAATCAGCAACGAGATATGGGAGGAGGCAAAAGACTCGGGCTGCGTGGCATAAACGCATAAAACTAACGACGCATTTGTATGCTCAATTGTATCTGTGTATAGAATATAAAAAATATTAGGTATTGAAAACGAAGTGTTCCTATTGTATGTATACACATCTTAGTGTATAAAGAGTACGCAACGTGTTCGTCAGTGGGGTAAACGTGTTCTTTTTTATTGCTTGGCGTCAAGACGCTGCCACGTCTCTTGATACACGCCCAAATGTATATACACGATTTAATATTTTTAATTGAGATCGACTAAGCGAAAGGGAGAAAAGAAACTATAAGTAATTACGATCTTGAAATTTGCATCGTTGGAACGCAACGAAAGTTTTTTTTTACATTGTAATTTGAAAATTACAATTTCCTTATTTGTATTAGTACACAAGACGTTTTTTTTTCGTAGATTTATATAGTAGATCGCTGAATAAGTATCGTACAAAATTATTGCGGCATTTTTGTAGGAGCAGAATGCCAAAATAAAGTAAAGGAATTCAGCAATATTAATTTTCATTGCATTCCAACGATGCAAACTTCAACCCCATAAGTAATTGTACATCGAAGCTGCACGGATAACGCGAATACTAAATCCTAGAGTGTCAGAAACTAATGCGTACTAACTGTTAATTGAAAAAGATACTACCTGATAAAATCTTGCCATTTTCCATTGAAATCGGAAAGTTTGTAAAAATATGAGATACCTAATTAAAGATAAGAACTGATTGATAAAGAGAATGTTAATTCGGCAGCTACCTCTTCTGGCCATATCACTACAAGCGGTGCCTGTCCACCAAAGCGGAGCGGAGCTAGGAAAGAACAACCGATAGAATCGCCTCGCTCAGCTTCGGTGGACATGAGTTCAGCGGTTAAGTGGTTGATTTTTTCATGATGTTGAAATGCGCATCGTTGGAAGACAACGAGAGTTCATTTTTCTTCTATTGCTCACATTTTTTCGCCGATTTAGAGTCATCATTCGCCAAAGCGGAGATGATCGGAGCTAGGGAACAACAACCAATAGAATAGCAGTGCTCAGCTTCGATGGACATGAATTTAGCAGTTGATTGGTTGGTTTTTCCTAACTCCGCTCATCTCCGCTTTGGTTAATGATGGTCCTTAGGGTACGAAAATCGCCCAAACGGTTTTTCTTATCTTCATTGGAAATCCACAAACTTAATCTATAAAAACAAAATTATCGATAACGATAAAAATGAAGAGATTTAAAAAAAAAATAGAAAATAACTTTACTTGCATTCCAACGATGCAAAATTCAACGCCATCTTTTTTCAGACTCGGGTCCACTCTGCTCCTCTCCGCTTTAGTGGACAGGCACCCTGAGGGTCACTATCCGCGAAAGCGGAGAAGATAAGAGATGTCTCATAAGCAGCCAATAGTATTTCGTTATTTTCACATCTCTCTGCTTAGCTTCAGTGGACATGGTTCAAGCGAAGAGTAGCGAAGATGTACCATTTTTCGTGGGCGCGAATGCAGCGAGGTTCCACCCTAGCAAGGAACATTACTTAAGTGTCCGCCTTCGATTTTGTTGCAACTCATATATGCCATAAAGCTTTGAAAACTATTAGACACGTACTTTTTATCTGCGGAAAACTGATTTTAAGCGGGGTAACCAACCCTCAGAGGAAGGCGTGTAAAGGGGTGATTGTGCCGTTTCACCCACAACACTGCAAAAACTAGGCGTGTTTAAAGTAAGTAAAAGTAACACAACATGAAGGCTAGACACGCGTTGCCACGTTGATTCTACAAACTTATGCATTTCGTAACACGTAATGGGTCACACCTACACACGTAATGCGTTACAATTACACACGTGAGTGTGCAATTTGTACGCATTAAATTATTACACACCTTCGTAGCTGTCCCCATGAATAACAGGCTTGAACACACATAAAGCGTGTAGAATCAACATACAAGATGCATATTCACACACATTGAACTAAACAACACAAGTTGATAGAAACACACGAGCAAAAATAACACGGGAAAAAGCAACACAGTTTAAGTGTGATAATTGCGAGTTGTTGATCATACGTTTTGAAAATCACTTTGGTGACGGAATCACGTAACACTCATTAGTTGATTTGACATCGATAGATTAACCGGTTAACCCCTTCGTTGGCAATGACGCTATAGTACGTCAAATAATTCCGTGCCCTGTGTGGCATTGACGCAATAGTGCGTCAACCTTTATTTCCCTATTTAACTTGCTCTGATTTGAAATCGGAGCCTCACTCGGGGGTTTGTGGGCTCGCTAAATTCGAATTTAAAGTCAAAATTTGGAAATTCAAAATGGCGGCGCCAATATGGCGGACAAAAATCAAAAACTTTACTCGATTTAGATTAAAATTAGTACTCCGGGATTTTTGAGGTCGCTTATTACGAATCGGAACTTTAAATTTGAAAATTCCAAATGGCGGCGCTAGAATGGCGGACCGAAATTGAAAATTTTATTCGAATCAATCTGTATTGTTTGTATTTTCATTCGCCATATTTGTTCCTCATTGTGAATTCCTGAATTTTCAGTTCAGATTCGTAATCAGCACCCTCAAAAACTCCCCTAGCACAAGTTCTCAGGATAAGAAATTTTCCTGCCATTTTGGGCACTTTTGGTCGAATTCTGGCAACGAAGGGGTTAATTGAAGACCACATTTGGTCTTAACTTTTTGTTTCATTTATAGATCATTTTTGAGTTTGTCACGTGGAAGAACCTGAAATTGGAATCTATTTTCCAAAACGACGATAGCTGGATTGAATCTTCAGCGACGTATTTTTGTTTCGAGGCCATCACCGACAAGCAAAAAGTGGCCGTCATCGTGAAGCTGTATGAGAACCTAGCCAATCCGAAGACAAGAAAAACAGTGACCCCTCTCATACATACTACAGAGTAATGTATAAGTACTGTTGAGTTCAGTTCAATAAATGCATATATTTTGACGATAAAAAGCTTTTGTTGTTCAATTTCTTATTCCGACGCATCCCATGTATATACAGTACTGCGAAATTAAGTGTGTTGTTTTTACACACTTTGAGTGTGTAAATAACTGTAGACACTTTTCACACGTTTTAACGTGTGTAAGAAAATAACACACGTAAGTGTGTTGTCTAAACGCATCTATCCGTGTTATTTTTACACCCTTATTTTTCACACACGTTAAAACGTGTAAAAAATGTCTCCAGCTATTTACATGCCTAAAGTGTGTAAGAACAACACATTTGTTTTTGCAACGAAGCCGTCCACCGATCTGAATGAAACAAAAACAAAAGTTCTTCTGATGTTAAGCGATCAAAAATCCACTACAAAAGTATAGTTTTTCCGCCGATAAAAAAATACGCGTCTAATAGTTTTCAATGCTTTATTACATATATGAGTTTCAACAAAATCGAAAGCGGACACTTGAGTGATTTTCCTTATAGGTCACACACGTCTCTGCTCCTTGGTGGAAACGCATTGCCCACTACGCCGCTTCCTCTCCTTTCCGCTCTTCTACGCTTTAATGGAGAATACTGGACCTTAATTTTTTGACCCAGCGGGTGACATCACTTCCAGTTGCGAGAATTCACCCGAAATAGGTACGAAGCTCACGGGCCAGTTAAGGGGCTGCATCTACCTAAAGGCCCGAAAAAAATGGCCAAACCCCGATTTTTTTTCTGGGAACGGTTGGTGAAAAAGAAACGCATTTTTTCAACACAAAGGTACATATATTGAGAGGCTTTAAAAAAATCAGCAAAAAATACAGAAAAACAACAAAAACATGACTGCCGGCAGGTGATGAAATTTTTTCGCGTCGTTTGGCGGTGGACACACTCCAGCTTAAATGGTCCATCTGAAAGCTAAAAACCGGACGGGTTATTCAAGTGAACAATAAATACGAGTCGTTGGCAATCGTCGATTTGGAAAACCATTTTTTTTTTAACAAAGGCGACGAATTCAAACTCGAGCATACAAAATTTATTAAAAAAAGTCGTCGTATTAACGTAACTATTAAAAAGTTAAGATCGATTTTTAAAAAGCGAGATCTTCAACGACGTTTAAGGGGTTATACCAGTGTGAACGCTAAAAATTTGGGTGATTTTCGGGAATTTTTTGGAAAAAAAGTACTCAATTGAATGTTTCGGAAAATTAAGAATATATTTGGCTATATGTGACCTATATTACATAACTTTTTTATAAAAAAATACTGAGATCCAAGCGACTTATGCGCTTCCTTCGAAGGCGCCAAAAAAAAGTTCCTCCACTGCTGACATGATTCCGGCCGATTGAGTAGCTGAAACCGAAAAAGGAAAAAATGTCGTTAAACTGGAAGGTATTTCCTGTACAATGACGTAGGATTTTTGAAAAATATCAAAATCTAACAACATGGCGTAGTTATGAAAAAAAGTCTGTTTTCTTGCCTGTAAAATGATTGTTTTTTCAATGCCAAATCGTCAATTTTCATTCAATCAAAAATATCCTACGTCCCTGTAGAGTAAATATATTCAAGAGTGCTAGGTCAAATTTAAAGTCAATCGGATAATTGCTCTTTGAGTTACAATGTCAGCAAATTTGAAAAATCTCATTTCGAGACAACCGCGTTTAAAGATTTAACTTTCGATTTTTGCAAGATAAAACGATATCGATATAAATTATATAAATGATAATGATATTCTTGAAAGTATAAACTGTCGAAAACGGCAAGGAAAATCGATTTTTTAAGTGTCTCACTGGTATAGCCCCATAAATGTTTCTCGTCGTATTTCCTGTAAATTTGGGACCAATCCATCGAGTGGTTCTCGAGATATCATGTCCACCGACTTTGAAAAGTGTTTCGAGAAAAACGCGCCTAATGTTTGTTTAAAGTATGGTGCTGCCACCGCTCGCCCGGCCGACTGTTAAGGCGTTACCCCCACTAGTAGTGCAAAAAAGGCCTTTTTCATGAATTTTTTTAAAGAAAACTACAAAACTTTTTTAATCGATCAATATACCATCTTAAAGAACACATCTTGAAGAACTTTCAGTAATTTTTTATTGAAAAATATTACATTATTTAGTGGCAAATGGCCGTCAATGAAATAATGTTTTTATATACACGATTTGCGGTGACCAACATTGCGGCGAAGTAGATCATCTGAAAAAAAAAATGCGGATGGATTTAGTCAAATATAAGTTTAAGCTAGTCTTTAATCGAAGGATTTTAAAAAATATTCATTTTTCACAAAATGGCGGACAGTCAAAGTTAACGGTTCGATTTTAACGAAAAAAAACGGCCGTTTTTTGGCTATAAAACGGCCATTTTTTTTCGAAAAAAAAAATCGAACGATTAAAGACTACAGTTTTATGTATTAAATAAGCCTGCAAAATTTCAAGAAGATCGGTTCATTAGTGTTCGAGTAATCTTGGTCACCGACTTCAGAAATGCCATTTTGAGAAAAACGCGTTTAAAGTTTCAATTTCAGTTTACACGAAGAAAATATTTTTTTTGTAAACTTACATAGAGTCATCTATCATTCTCAGATACTTATACTTAAAAAAAATGCAATAAAAAAGCGATTTTTTCAAAATCGCAAGTGGGGGTAACCCCTTTAAAAGCTGTAGTTCATTTAAAGGGCTAGTCCACTTTGGAGTCACGAAAAAAAGGCTATTTTCGCGATTGTTTTGAGGATTTTATAAAAGATATGAATATAAAAGTTGTTGGGCTTGATAAATAAAGTCTTGAAATACATTTTTGAAAAAAAAATTAATTCATTTTTATTCATTTTTAAGTACAAAAAATAAACTATAGTTTTTGTACTTAAAAATGAATAAAAATGAATTAAATTTTGTTCAAAAATGTATTTCAAGACTTTATTTATCAAGCCCACCTATTTTTGAGGCGTTACGTTAAACTATAACGTAACGCCTCAAAAATAGGTGGGCTAGGTAGCTCCATCACAACTCGGCAACGGCTTGCCAGAAACGAAAAAAAGTCCATTAGATTCAGTATGACACCAGCTACAAAATGACCCTCGGATATCAAGTTTTATCAAAAAATAAAAAAATGGCAGATGAAAAATGAAAAAAGTAAAAAAAAACGCGTTTTTCGCAAAAAAAAGTAAAAATCAAAATTTTAAAACCATCGAGGGTCATCTTGTTGCGAATCATGTTTACAATATGTGGTTCTAATTTCAAGAGAATCGGTTTATTAGTTTTAGAGATACGATGGAGCTAGATTTTGAAAACGTTGTTTCGAGAAAAACGCGTTTGAAGTTTATACTATGAAAAACTCTTACCTAAACTCAATCGGCAATTCCTGCACCGTACAAAATCCCTTCTGATTGCTCATCTTCGTCGATTTCTTCAAGTCTAGCTTGCTTTCGATTTTTTGAAATTTTCAAAGTGGCCCGATCCCTTAATTTTAGGAATCTTTCAATGCAATTTTCAAGGAACATAGCTAAAAAGTGATACTACCAACAAACGTTGTTTTTGGAAACGCCATTTTTTGACCCACTTAGGTAGATGATGTAGCCCGTTAATGAAACGAGGGTGGATATATAAAATGTAGAGCGCCTGGTTAATCGAGCACAATTGAACTTTTTCTCGCGTTGCTAAACTCGCTCAATTAAGCACAAGAGAAAAAGAGGCGAGCGGCGAATTCAGCTTCGTAGCTATTGACCAATTTCTTTTATCCGTACCTTTTATACGAATGTTTTATTCCCATTTTCTGCGCTGCTTTTACTTCACCGTTTTCAGTTAACGTGCCATCGTTTGCTCGGCCCATTACTTCTCCTGGAATTACAAGACCTTTTTTTTATTGCGGGAATTAACCAGAAAAGATTCTACAATTGTTTTTTATGTTGCTACGTGTCCGGGCCTATTCCGTTCCCACTCACACTTGTAACCATTTTCTTGAAAACTCGGTGAAACTGTGCCCGGCTCGGTAATCCGCGCGTGGCCAAGCGTTCACCCATCCAGGTATTGGCCCAGGCCAAGGCCGCTTCACGTGGATGATCGCCGAAGCCGCATAATGACCGCGCGTTCATTACTGTCGCTTAAGGGTCGCTATACCAGTGTGACACTTTCAAAAAATCAATTTTTTTTGCCTTTTCGACAGTCTATACTTTCAAGAATATCATTATCATTTATATCAATATCATTTTATCTTGCAAAAATCGATAATTAAATCTTTAAACGCGTTTTTCTCGAAATGAGATTTTTCAAATTTGCTGATATTGTAAGTCAAAGAGCAATTATCCGATTGACTTGAAATTGGAACTGAGTACTCTTGAATATATTTACTCTACAATGACGTAGGATATTTTCGATTGGATGAAAATTGACGATTTGGCATTGAAGAAAACGACCATTTTATAGGCAAGAAAACACACTTTTTTTCATAACCACGCCATTTTGTTAGATTTTGATATTTTTCCAAAATCCTACGTCATTGTATAGGAAATAACTTCCAGTTTAACGACATTTTTTCCTTTTTCGGTTTCAGCTACTCAATCGGCCGACATCATGTTAGCAGTGGAGGAACTTTTTTTTGGCGCCTCCGAAGGCAGCGCATAAGTCGCTTGGATCTCAATATTTTTCTATGACAAAATTATGTAATATAGGTCAAATATAGCCAAATATATTCTTAATTTTCCGAAACATTTAATTGAGTACTTTTCTTCCAAAAAATTCCCGAAAATTATCCAAATTTTCAGCGTTCACACTGGTACAGGCCCTTAAAGCCAAAAACGGTTAGAAAACATGTCTTCGTGTTTAAGGTACGTGCGGTATATTATTAACGCGCTGTACGCAAAGGCTTTGCTGCTCCTACTTGTACGATGTTCGCTTTGGACGTGTGCCTTTTCGCAAATTATATGAATGTTGAGTAACGTGTGCTCGATGTTGATGTTTTTTCTGACTGGAATTTTCGTGGCATTTTTGTATTTGTTCGACGATGCTCATCGCAGCTTGGCGATTTCTTCCAATTCTGCACATTTTCACACGAGTTTGCCTACGAAATAGAAAAGTCCGCTAATTTCAGGGGCATCCCGAGCAGAAATCTAATCAGGCTGCCTGAGGATCCATCAGGGCCGGATCAGGGATCAATAAGGCGCCCTGATCAGGCACGCCTTCTTTGAGCCAGACAGGGGCCTGAGCAGGGATCAATAAAACGCCCTGATCAGGCACGCCTGATTTGCACCGGATAGGAGCCTTATCAGCCATTAATAAGGCGCCCTGATCAGGCCCGCCTGATTTGCGCCGGATAGGAGCCTTATCAGGCATTAATAAGGCGCCCTGACCAGGCACTCCTGATTTGCGCCGGACAAGCGAAAATATTGGCAATAAAATGATAAAATAGAGATTACTATTAGTTTGAAGAACAATTTAATCATTTTTTTACGATTGATTGTAATGCACAACCATACAGTCAGTCTAGAAATGCATTTTTTTAAATATATACGTATTTTTATTCTCTTAAATTTTATATTTCGTAATATATTTAATGCGAAACGAACCTCGTATTTTTTTTCTGTTATCAGTGGAGAAGGGACATCACCCAGATCTTTTCTTCCGTGTCGTTGTTGCTCGTATCCAAACACACCATTTTCCGATCGACAGATACCAATGAGCATGTTTTAATTGTTTCCGTTTTTTTACTTGCCACATGTTGAACGTTGCCGACTCGCATGGATAAGTATACATAGATTTCGTAATCCGCAACAAGATAAGTTGCTTGATCCGGGCCTGATGAAGCGCCTGATCAGAGCCTGATAAGGTGCCTGATCCGGACCTGAATTTGCAAAAGCGTTACATCCCTGATCAGGGCCGGACTAAATTTGCCTGACCCGGCCCGGATTTGCTATTGTGGCAGCCTGATCTGGTCCGGATTTCACCCTGAACAAATTTCTGCTCGGGATCAAGCCAAACGAGGTAACGGCTTTGTCATCATCAATTTCACCATTGAGTTTCCTACAGCCCGACGAAACAATGTTATTCCACACGTGTCGCTCGAAACCCCAATAGGCAGGAAATTGTATCGTTCATTGCCTGATCTATTTATATCTATCGATTGACAGCAGCATCTGGCCGGACTCTTATCACTCACGTTTGTATCTGCGCGTTTATATATATTTTTTCTTCTGTCATTACTCTCACTAGCTCCCGATAAAACTACTCGACGAAACCTCGAATAACACCAATTCCAATACCCCCTTATTATCTTAATTGAAGCTTCTCGTTTACATCCATTTCACCATCATTTGTCTTTATATTCGAATGTTCGATACGTTAAATCATATGCTATCGAACGAGTCATTTTTCTTCGTTCGTAAATTCGTATGTCAAAGGAGACCTAAGAACTTCGAAGAAATATAAACGGTTTAAACGATACTCGGTTGTGGGAAAAGTCACTTCTGGGCAGGGTTGGGCATATTCGAATTTTTTCAAAATCTAGAATAATAAAGAAACTTATTCAAAATTCGTTCCGAAAACGAATAAAGAATCCCACTGGATTCAGTATTCATTCCGAAAATGAATAATGAATCCAGCTCAATTCATTATTCATTCCGAAAATTAATAATGAATCCTACGGGATTCAGTATTCATTCCGTATTCGGATATCATCAAATTAAGTAATCTGGAAAATTGGACAATGGAAATGGGACAAATATCATGTCCCATTTCTACGCCCATTTCTTCAGTTACTAGATACTAAGAGCGCGATTTCCCGTGGATAAATATAATGTACTCGGACACTAATGTTTCAAGAGAATAAACATGTTTTCTGTCAATTTTTTCCAGATTATTCAATTTGGTGATATCCGAATACGGAATTCATTGGATTGGATTCAACTGAATCCAACTGGATTCATTATTCATTTTCGAAACGAATACTGAGTCAAACTGGATTCATTATTTATTCTCAGAACGAATACTGAATCGAAGTGGATTCATTGTCGAAAAAAAATGAATATGCATCTGACATGTATTCGGTATTATTTTCCTACTCGAATACTAAAAGTATTCGAATACTCGAGTATATATAGTCGAGTTCGAATACTTTTAGTATTCGAGTATACTAAAAAGTATACTAAAGAAGAAGTATAACTAAATAATAAAGTAAATAAAAAAGTATACTAAAGGAAAAGTATACTAAAAGTATTCGAGTATGCCCACCTCGGCTGGGGTCTTAAATAATCTATTTCTGGGAACTAACGAACGCCTAATAGTAAAATTGTATTTCATCCGAGTCGCCCTCATTATGAATTTTTATTATTTCGAATCGGTATTGTAATCTTTGGAGATGGCATAAAAAATATTAAGGGGTCTTCTCACTTTAGAAGCTCAAAAAGGCTATTTTCATAATTTTTTTTAATAGGTTGATATTATAGATATTGATATAAAAGTTGTTAAACTTAATAAATACACTTTCGAAATACATTTTTAAAAATTTCAGTTATTTATGTAACCCAAACAAATTTTAAACGCGTTTTTCTCGAAACAAGGTTTTTCGACGGCTTGTTGATAAAATCGTCGATACTGCTGGGCCGAACCTTATGAAATTTAACCACATAATCTTTACAACTATAGCTATAGGGCATATCAAGAATTAAAAAAAAATTATATTTAATGTTTTTTTGTTGCCAAAAACGGCGAAAAAAACGTTTTTTATGAAAAATGTCCTCCATTTTGTTATTTTTGCATTCATAAAAAATCATAGGATATGCGCTATAGCCATTAACATTTTGAATCTAAAACCGTCTGATTTTTTGTTTCGGATGATCCATCTCCGAGATTTCATCAACAGCGCAGACCTACATTTTTTTAGGACATTTTTTTCACTACCATTTTCGCCTATAAATAGTGACTAAAATAATTTTTTTCAAATGTATTTCGAAGGTGTATTTATTAAGTGTAACAAGATTTGTATCAATATCCATTATATAAACCTATCAAAAAAATCATGAAAAGAACATTTTTTAGCGTCTAAAGTGAGAAGACCGATTAAAGTATCCGTGCCCGCAGTCTCTATCTTAGTCAATATGTTTAATGGCGTACAACTAGTTGAAATTTATGAAAATGTCGATTTTTGGTTTTTGAGGGATTCTCAGGATATACGCCTTCAAAAATATTCTCTGAAAATTTCATGTTGATCCGTTCAAAATTGAGGGATTTATGGGCGTTTAGGTTCCGCGAATCGGCGAACTTTAAACGCGTTTGTCTCAAAATGGCTTTTTGAGAATCGGTGACTACAATATCTGGAAAATCACTGCACCAATAAACTTTACATTTTACAAGCTTCTATTACATATCAAAAAGTCGTGGTTAAACAAAAGAACATTTTTTTCAATGCATAGTTTTGTTATCAACGAAAATGCAGAGTTTTTTCACCGAAAATCGATACCTTCACTCTGGACTGCGGCCATTTTAAAAAAATTAATATTTTATTCAATCTTTCGTCCAAGTACTACATAATATAATGCAAAAACTAAATGCCTTTGATTGTTTAATTTCGAATGATTCGTTTCCGAGCAACAGTGCTCGCCGCGAAGGAAATTTTTCATTCCAGCGGTCTACACGAACCATTGAATCTACCACATTTACAAATATTGCTCAATACAAAATTGTGAAAAATGATTAAAGCCATTCTCTTCAATTAAAAAAAGTTTGAAAATGCCTCATACTTCCGACCAGTAGCTGGGTGTAACCCATTGGCGTTTAGTTGATATCTTGATTGAATTCTAAAATAGAAATAATGTAATCTAAATATTGTATAATAATACTTAACTTATACATTAAAATTTATGTATATTATTCTTTTCTAACACTTAAACATTTTATATATTCGTTGAATATATTTTCCTGAGTTCCAACGTATACCCTTGCGGATTTTGGCGTGTTACTCTTGCGTATTACGTACACGGAGAGAATTTTTAAGTAATTTTTACTGTGAAATCACAGTAACTCGGTGACAAATGTGCAATTCTTCAGGTTTTTAGGAAATAAATTATAAATTTTCATGGAAATGAATCAAAATTTACTTTTGCGTAACAGAAATTTAAAATATTTTCCAGAATTTTTACTGAAATTAATAGTAAAATTTCATGAAACGTAAAGATTACGACAATAAGTTAAAAAAGTGCTAATATAAATGAAATTTTTCAGTGGAACATTGAGAAATTTGCGTGTTTTCCATAAAAATTTAAAAAAGGAAGCCGAAATTTTCCGTGCGTCCACCGGAATTTTACATTCTTTATAGTAAAATCAGTTAGGGCTAGGTCGCCTGACCGTACGCGTGAGCTCTGTGCGTGAGCATGCGTATACGTGAACGCCAGCTGTGAGTGTCTTGTGTATGACGCAGTATGACGAGCACGAACGACGCCGACCCGCGTTGCTTAGCAACAGCGGTACGGCGCATGCGCATTATAGTACGAAGCATGGGCCAAGAAAGCCTCGTGGTCTCGTGCAGTCTAACGTGTTCTACGCAGTTCTACGCAAGAAAACAAAGAAACGTGAAAAGAAACTTCGATAAAGGACGTCTACAATGGTACGGAAAGATGATATGCTAAAATAAGTAGCAATCAAGAACACAAATGTTCAGAAACGCCGATGAATACAGTATATAGAGTATTTATTTAATCATAGGGAATTAATTTTTCGCTAGGGATTTTAGAAATTTCAAGTTTGTCCAGGTTATTTTTACTGTAGAAACTTGGAATTTGTGAGGCAGCCCATTGTTAAAATTCTACATGAGAATGTGTCAGAATTTTTACTGAAAGAAATGTAAAAAATTATGCTACTTGCTTAAATTTTTACATGAATGAAAGCAAAATATTAAAAGCTAGTGTCAATTTTTGACTATGTGCACATTTGTCACCGGTTTCAAATTTTTAATGTAATTTTTACGGAGATTTCACCGTAAAAAATACTTAAAAATTCTCTCCGTGTATTACACTCCCTACCTGCACTTCGCTATTCCAACCTAACTCTCGTTGCGTCCACATGCGTCTTAAGCTACACCCTCCCGCATTTGTTGAGGGTATGGGGAAAGTGTGGAAAACCCGTACCGGTATAGACGGCCTCACGTTCTTCTGATTCTCTGGTGCACAAACGTTTAACTCAAGTACCTCCACCAAGGCCTCAGAAGCATTGGCCTTCCGCTCATTGATAGCCCAGCAGGTGCACGACTAAGCGGTCACCGCTCCGAGTATCAGCCATGCACAAAGCTGCTTAAGGCCTTAGGCCACTCTAGAGGCCGAAAAAGTAGGCTTTTTCGGGATTTTTTTCAGAAAAGCTACTAAATAAATCGATATTACAAAAAAGGGTGTTTATCATACATATGAGTGGCTGTATACAATCATTTTTTTTAAGCGATTAATTTCAAAATGGCGGCTGTGCAGCGTTTATCTCAAAACTGCATTTTTTAAGTTGGCCGGAAACACAACTCAGACAATTTTCATCCGATTCACTTGAAATGTTGAATATATCTTGAAAAATACATCGTCTACGGAAGTACGTAGGATTTTTTTTTATATTGCATAGTTCATTTGTTATTAACAATTATCTGACGATTTTTTGGGCAAATTTTTCACATTCCAAAAATTTAGGGCGGTACCATATTATTCTGAAAAAAAAATCCCCAAAAAGCCTATTTTTCGGCCTCTAGAGTGGCCTAACCCCTTAACTCGAAGTACCGCCGAAGCCCGACCGCCCATTCACCGGTATCGGTTAACTCTTTCACTTACAGTGAGTAACGAAAATATTCGGACCCCACGGTGTATTTGAATAAACCACTATGAATCGTAATTATTTATGAAGCAATCTTTTTTGTTCACTTAATGAAATACTGGAAGTAATTATCAATAATGTCCCATAATATTCCATGTATAAAAAAATATTGTTTAAAACATTGAATGAAATAACGTTCGATTTTCACGTTGAAAAATATTCGGACACCTGTAAAAACGACAGGTTTTGGAACGATCAACGAACTTTTAATATTTAGTGGCATATCCTTTTCAATTTTCAACGTGTTTCAGACGTGTGGGCATATTTGGTATAATTTTTTTTTATATTCTGAACTTATTCGTTGCCATTCTTCGCGTAGCTTCATCTTCCATTCATCTTTCGTGGGTGTGGCTGTTTATCGAATTCTTTGGTCCAATTATTCCCATAGATTTTCAATGGGGTTTAAGTCTGGAGATTGAGGTGGAGGATGCACCACTTTTGGACAAGTATACAATAAGTACTCTTGTACAATGCGTGCTTTGTGCTTCGGATCATTATCTTGATACAATTTGAATGTTCTTTCAATTCTCATTTGTGTAGCACTTGGTATTAATTTATGTTACTAACTTCAGGTATTTATTTTGGTACATACCTTCAATAAAAACCAATTTGCCAACAGCAGCATTCGAAATACATCCCCAGACAAGTACACTCCCATTGCTGTGCTTAAACGTAGCACGTACATTTTTCAGATTCAACTCCGTATTAACCCGATTGGTGTAGGGAATGGGGGGTCCATTTGACCCCCTCCCCTTGATTACCTCGAGCACTACATTGATCGGGTTAGGTTTACGCCTCACCGTAGCTCGTCCATCGGACCCAAAAATGTTAAATTTTCTTTCGCCGCAAAAGATCACGTCATTGCATGACGCTTCATCTTTGTTGCTGAATTTTGTAATGAATTGTACACGTTTTCGTCTACTTGTCTCTTTAATAAATAGTTTTTTCTGGCTTATCGATAATTTTATCCACTTTTTTTTAAGGCGTTACCCCCACTTGTAGCGCAAAAAAGGCCTTTTTCATGAATTTTTTTAAAGAAAACTACAAAACTTTTTTAATCGATCAATATACCATCTTAAAGAACACATCTTGAAGAACTTTCAGTATTTTTTTATTGAAAAATATTACATTGTTTAGTGGCAAATGGTCGTCAATGAAATAATGTTTTTATATACACGGTTTGCGGTAACCAACATTGCGGCGAAGTCGATCATCTGAAAAAAAAATGCGGGTGGATTTAATCAAATATAAGTATAAACTAGTCTTTAATCGAAGGATTTTAAAAAATATTCATTTTTCACAAAATGGCGGACAGTCAAAGTTAATGGTTCGATTTTAACGAAAAAAAGCGGCCGTTTTTTGGCTATAAAACGGCCATTTTTTTTTCGAAAAAAAATCGAAAGATTAAAGACTACATTTTTATGTATTAAATAAGCCTGCAAAATTTCAAGAAGATCGGTTCATTAGTGTTCGAGTAATCTTGGTCACCGACTTCAGAAATGCCATTTTGAGAAAAACGCGTTTAAAGTTTCAATTTCAGTTTACACGAAGAAAATATTTTTTTTTTTTTGTAAACTTACATAGAGTCATCTATTCCGGGCCCATACAGAAGTATGGGCCCGGATACTTATACTTCAAAAAAATGCAATAAAAAAAAATCCATTTTTTCAAAATCGCAAGTGGGGGTAACCCCTTAATGTCCGTCGAATTGTTTGGAGATGTATATTTTTCCTAGTTTCTCGAGAAATTGAGCTGCTAATATTGGAGCACTTAAACGTCGATTATTTCGCACCCTTGTCTGCGATCTGTATCATTTAATATTCTTGGCCGGCCAGAGTCAATGCGATCTTTACGTTCGAATCTTTTTATAATATCCGCAACAGTACTCTTACCTAAATTTAGCAAGGCACCAACTTTGCGTTAAGATTTTTCCCGTGCATGATGAAAAATAACGTGTTGTCTCAGATCAAATGAGGTATTTTTACTTCTGCAATCGATCTTTGCTCACGACAGACGTCATTATGATGAAAAATTTAGCAAAACGGCATTGTTCGGTCATGATACACATACTGTGTTTGTAAACATTCATTTGAACCCAAGTGTTGATGTCCGAGCAATCATTGCTTAAGGGGTAATGCCACAGTAGAATTTTCAAAAAATCGATTTTTTTGTTCTCTAAAACGGTGCTTTATCATCATAAGAATAAGTTACTATTCGATTTATAGTAAGAAACCATTTTTTTCACCGACTTTGAGCGTATAATGTAATGTACCTAAAATTTTAAACGCGTTTTTCTCGAAACACCTTTTTCCAATTGGCGTGACGAATAACTTCAACAATTTTTACTCGATTTACTTCAAATGTAAACGT
The DNA here is from genome assembly GCA_944452715.1 of Ophion slaviceki. NCBI lineage: Eukaryota > Metazoa > Arthropoda > Insecta > Hymenoptera > Ichneumonidae > Ophion > Ophion slaviceki. Next base: position 39,678,613 of record OX101784.1, read on the forward strand.
TACGTTCCTAATTGCATTTCGCAGAGTAGTACGTACGGAATTTCTGATTAATCGAAAACTTTTCATTTTAAGAGCAGTTTTATACGAAATTTTTCACTGAAAGTTCATTCAAATACCTACAACTTTTGAATAAAACAATATTTTTTAAATTCCGTACGTTCATCTCTAGGTATTCTAATGTAGATTGTCGAGAATTTTTGTTTTTTGTTCTAGGTAAAAAATTGTGGATGCTAAATGTCACGCCGCGGAGCACCTAAAAAAAGATAACAAAAGAAAATATTAATAGTCGGCCATTTTGTACATCTAAAAAGAATATTTTTTTTAACAACTTGAATATCATACTAAATAGATGTGTAATTAATTTCATGAGTGAATCGCTTTTCCATACGACAAAAAATGTTAAATTCGCACATGATTTTATACCCGTTACTGTGGCCTAACCCCTTAAGATGTATATCGAGCGTTCGAATATTTTTGTAACATGAAAATCGAACATTGTTTCGTTCAATGCTTAAAAAAAGATATAACGGTAGTAAATAAATCGAATATTATGGCATATTATTGTTAACTACAATCAGTGATTCACCAACTTAAAAAAATTAATTTTATAAATAATTACGACACATATCGATGTATTCAAATATATCGTATTATCCGAATATTTTCGTTACTCACTGTACATAATATTTGAGCCGTCACCCGGAGATCCGCGACGCGAATAATTCTCCAGTAGCCAATGCGACGGATGACCGCGGTCGAAAAATCTCCAGGACCCATCTAGCCGAGTACATTAATTACGAATCAATCATAACTCCGTATACCGGAAATCCAAACTGATATGCAGACGTCGCATGTGTAGACGCGGAAAATGTAATTATCTTTGACAAGCGCATCTGTCAAGTTTCTGGCTCGGTCGTCTGTATGGAGATTGGCGAGTTTGCGCCAGCGTTCCAATTTACAAAACAGATTTCAGCAAGGCCTCACGGGTGATCGATCAGTATGTGCATCTCGACAAGTCTTGAATTATGCGGTATTCGGAATGCAGACACGGAAGTGACCTTTCTCCTCAGGACAAATTTCATCGCTCCCTGTGTCTCCTTGCTTCCTCTTCGAGCCTCTCTAGCGCTCTCTGCCCATGGGGGAGAGACACTCCACCAGATCGATATCGCAATGTTACCGAGTCAGTGACGGTTTATCGATAGCCAGGGAGGGACACTGACGTACGACACGTCATGAAACGTCGATGCAATGTGCTTTCTCATTCGCGCTGCTCGAATTCACGCGAGGGGAACGTAAATTAACGATAATTGAGATGTGCACTTTTTCGCTGCTATATATTTATCTCTGGTGCATTCCCCACATTCTGCATGTCTCCGATTGAGCGTGAGGAAAAAAGCGGAGCACGTAGTACGCGTTGGACCATGGAAGTAGGGTTCCTTAGCTTGCCGAGTACGCACATCGTTGCAAACGTATAAAACAGTTCCGTGACTGACCGACTGACAACGCACATCCTTAGCCTTTCAAGGACGGGGAAATTTCCATTAAACACGGAAAAAAAGAAATAGTACAAAATACAGGGGCTACACAGTTCGCATTGGACTCGAGCGATTGCACAGCGATGTTTACTGAAACACAGTGCTCAAAATACAGTGTGCTCAAAGTAAATTATTACTGTTCCTATACTGTTCTCTTTGGACTCGAACCGCTCTACTGTATCTTTTACTGGAACACACAGTCCAAAATACAGTGTAGTCAAAAGTAAATTTTGACAGTTCAACACTGTAATATAAATTTAACAAAACTTGTCATTTGACAGTTGGTTAATCTGTATTATGTACAATGAATGCGCCAGTTATATCGACAGAATTTATGTAGACACACAAAAAAAGTTTATCCATAAAAGAAGTTGAAAAAAATGTATAGAAAATATTAAAAAATCAGTCACATACACAAGAACGTACCTTTTTGTAAATAATTCTCTCTTTTTTATAATTTCTTGAATTATGTCGCACAAATTTCAACGTTCGCATCCTATCGACCACGCACTACTAACTGGCAATCCTTTGTGTCCTGGCCACGTGCCTCACCGCACGCGCGAGACAAGTCCTAATTAGACAAGAACGTACCTTTAAAAAAAATTCTCTTTCTTTATAATTTCTTGAATTCTATCGCACAAATTTCGATGTTCGCGTCCCATCAATCACGCACTACTAACTGGAAATCCTTTGTGTCCTGGCCTCATGCCTCACCTCGTGCCTCACTTGCGTACAGTATAAAAATCAGTGATCGCATTTAAATTTTACAGTTGAATATTTTTACTGAAATCACTGATGTATTCACAATATCAAACTGCAAATAAACCAGTGTAACTGTAAAAATCTCAGAGTGCACAGATAACGTCACGAACTGTCGAAAGAAGAGTAAAACTGCCGTGCCACACTGTGAAATTTAATGAATCACTCTGTACTCAATACAGTGTACACTGTAACCCTTGCAGTTTGCGTACAGTATAAAAATCAGTAATCTCATGTCAATTTTACAGTTGAATATTTTTACTGAAAACACTGATGTATTCACAATATCGAATTGTAAATAAGCCAGTGTAACTGTAAAAATCTCAGTGCGTACAGGAAAATTCGTCATTTTTGTAGGACAGGATTTACATTGCTCTGTTTTACTGTAAAATGAAATATGGCACCCTGTTTTTTATGCGGTTTATACTGTAATTTTCGCTGTTTCTTTTTTTCCGTGAATTCGACTTTTTTTTACATGAAAGATATCAATTAAATCGATGAATTTCTCAATTGGAGTCCCAAGCCTTGACTGCTGGTCAATATATCGACCAGCCCCGTCCGTAACGAAAAGTCCAATTCTAAAAATGTATTCAAAAAAGTTTGAAAGCGTATTCCTATTTAATTTGATGCGCTGAATACGGGAAAAATAATGTCAAAAATCCTGGTAGCATCGTTGACCTTGAAAACCGCCATTTCAAGGTCATTTTTTGTTCTCTGCTAGTTTGGCCTCAAAATTTATGTACTCACATTGTGGATGCACTTACAAGGAACATCCCTTAGGTGACACCCTTCGATTTTGTTGAAATTTGGATATGTTATAAAGCACCGAAAAGTAAGCGATACGTGTTTTTTTGATCGGCGGAAAAACGGTTTTAAGGGGTGAAACCGCCCTTTGATATAGGGGTGGTTCACCCCTTAATTTTTTTTTTTGCAATGTCACTATGGTGGATTTTTCATTGCTTCGAATTAGAAGAATTTTCGTTTTTGTTTCATTAAAATCGGTGGACTCCTTGTGTGTGAAACTGCTATATTACCCCTAGAGATACCTTATTCGAGGGGTGGTTTCACCCCTTAAAACTGTTTTTCCGCCGATAAAGAAATACGTACCGCTTACTTTTCGGTGCTTTATAACATATTCAAATGTCAACAAAATCGAAGGGTGTCACCTGACGGATGTTCCTTGTTAGTACAACAAAATAGGCATATATGTAGTAAATGTCATCCTGAAGAATATTGCAAAGACGCCAGTTATTATAGAACAAGCTCACTGGCAGGTACGAAAGATAATTTCAATTTTGATCTTCAATTCACGTTAAAAATGAGTTTTGCGATACGTGGTTCTATTGTTTTCGTATTCAGCGCATCAACAAAGGCAAGTACGCCGACTTTTAGGCCGAAAAAATGACCTTGAAATGAAAAAATGACCTCAAAAAAACATTCAGACAATTTCACAATATTTTGGCCACATTCAATGTATGAAATTTTCTGTGAAAAACACTAAATATTATGTGCCCCCTGGCTGGTCAAAATATTGACCACTCCCGTCCTGAAAAGATTAAGGTAATCCTATCGCCAGGCATCGATCCATATGATTTTCATAATTTTTTTTGCGCTTCACTAAATATATTAATAATCGTCTCTGAAAAATTTCAGGGTCGGCTATCGACCTAATTACAGAGAAAAAATATTAAAATTGCGTATTTTTGTGAAGGAATTCCGAGAGGACATACAAAAACCCAATTTCCGGTCGCTACAAAAGTGTATATAATAGTGGGAATCCGTCAGATTATTAAAAATAATCAGATTTACATACTTAACACTTGTAGTAATGCAATGCTCTGAGAAAAAGTTACACTTATTCACCTAATTTTTATGTAATATCAAGTTTAATTTGAACTTCCGGTATTGGATTTATTACCACTTGCTACGATAAAGAGACGTGACAGCAAGGCAACAGCTGACTGTAGTCCTAACTTCATCTCACTCCTTCGAATTTCCACACATATTTCATTTTTAACCGACATGTTTCGCCGACACAAATTTTCCACGCTTTTTACCAGTCGTGGCCCGAATACAATGCTTTATATTTCCCGCACCTGACATTGATTTGACAGGTCGACGTTGAAAAGCATGGAGGTTAAACTCGCCTGGTTGAGTAAAAAGAGACGGAGATAGAACCAATGGCGCCAAATATCAAACCTGGAAATACTGCGCGAATCGTGGGAATAACTATTTTTTAATTTTTTAAATTAAATGTGGACTTTCATTAAGCAGTTTGCAGATGGAAAATTTTAGTTATTACTAATTATTTATTTTGCATCTGTTAAAAATATAAATTGTACAAGTCTCAAGTACGATCAGTGGTATGACTAGTGTGAAGCGATAGGGTTACCTTAAACCGCTGAAGATAGAAACATGGAATTTGGAAGATATTTTTCATAGAAAGTGGAGCTGCACTGAGAAAATATTTTCCGAAAATCAACCCTCAAGGGTGCGGAATGGGTTGTAAGAGGCTGTATGGAAAATTGCATTCCTTGAATCTATCAACGCGGGAGAGGCTAGTATTGAATAAAAACTCAATTAATTTGAAAAAGTTTGCGATTTTGCCAGTTTGTCATGAAATTGGAATACTGTGGCGATCGAAAAAAGTATCTAATTTACAGATCCCCGGAATACAACATTATAAAAAGTAGAACGAGAAAAAAATTGTAATTTATATTTTATCAGAGATCGGAACGGTGTAGCTCAAAACTTCTCCTTGGAATATCTGAGATTAAAAACCAGGATTTTTATCAAATATCTTTTATAACGAAGCATTCGCGGAGTTTTGAATTTTGGGAAAATTTCGGATGACAGAGATTGTAAAAAGTGTCCGTTTTTGGTGAAAACTGTTTTTCGCACACTTATGAAATTTTTTGAAAAAATAGATGGCTTAGTTGATCCTCAGGCATGAAAGTATATTCCATTTTTTAAACTTGGTTTTTTTGTTTCGAATATGCCGAAATATAGTTGAATATAGTGCAAAACTGCAAATTTTTTCAATGTTTGGTTTTTTTGTGTACTTCATCTGAAAATCAGATACGTTTTTGACAGTCGCGTTATTCTAGTCCCTTGAACCATATTTTAGCCGCACCAATAATGATCAATACGCGAAACGAAAATGTTTCGAACATTGTCAAAAATATTAATTTAAAAGTAATAAAGATTAGCAACAACCGCAATAATTCAACTTGAAAGTGCTCATTGAATGTTATTTTGATGAATTATTTCAGATATTTGTAGCAAAATGTTACAAAAATAAAGGGAGCACTCTGCTATGACAGACGGGCGGCGACGACGAAATTATAATCATTCCCAGTCGCTACGGAACCCTAAATAGATATGTGGCCGTCGAGAAAATCCTGTAAATATAGCGTTTTATATCTATTTTGCAATTGCTTTCACACACAAACTCACGCGGTTGTAGATTTCCACCTGCCTCGAATTTCCACGACCTTTTTCCTAATTCTTCCACCGCTCACTCGCCCGTCGCTTTTTCTCGAAAAACGTCTCCTTTTTGAATCCCCACTAACAATATCTTCTTGTCAAGTGATTTCTAAGTTTCTCTTTCTTTCGTTTGCAGAGTATACTTCCAATGTGAGAAACACGCGAGGCTTCTGGGATACCGGACGGCTGAGAACAAAAAATGGTCAAACTCGGAGCTGGGAACAGACACCGTTTTTTTCCTCCGTTCAATTATTTTTTTACAACTCCAGTATACGGGTTGGGGTTGAAATTCCGAACTTTAAATGATCAGAATGCTCAAAAATCCGAAAGAATACTACCCCGAAAGATGAAAACTCCGAATGAATTTAACACGAAAGACCAAAACTCCGAAAATCTTAACACCCTCAAAATAATTCGGCTATGGAAGTTTTAAAAGTTTCAACATTTTCAATAAATCGACGAATTATTTGAAGAATTATTTTTTTATTAAGAAGTGATTTTACGTCAATTTTGAAATTTGTCTAGACAATGTTATACGTTCTACGTTATTTACAGTAAACTGTGTAGACTTCCGCTGGCATAATCTTGACGAACCGTGTAATTTCGAAACATTAAAATTAGGACATTAAAATTTAAACCTTCGGCGCATTCAAAGTTCGCAATTTCAACCAAACCCCTACGGATTCGTGAAACCAAAGTAATTTTTTCTTCATGCCGGGCTCGAAGTGTACTTACTAGAAGGTAGAATTTACTTAGGACTAGGAACAATTGAGTAGCCGGAAGTTTGGGTACGTAAAATTTCACGATCTCGCTGCGAGGCTCGAGCACGAGTATTCAAAGCCCGCGGAGAAAGCAACACGTAAGTTTGACGCTGACCAGGCGAGTGTTGAAACAAACGAACGAGATGATAATGTCCAGAATTCTATTCTGAGCAAAGTGAGAGGGGCGAGCTCGCGACTGGCACAATTTGCAAACGCAAATGTGCATTATGTCTGAATTCTTTTCGTAACGTTTACACGAATGATATAATACGATTAATTATAAAGCTGACCAAAAAAAGGTTGCAGAAAAATGTTTCTTTACGAGAAGATGATACTGATCGCGTCACGTTTCTGCGTAGAGTTTTACGGTTCTTGAATATTAAGACGGATTCACCCATATGAATAGGATAAACCGACCAGTGAATGGACGAATAATGATACTGTAGGATTCGGATATTTTGTAAAATGGAAATATTATGAAAAATGTTTCAATTGCTATAGCTAACAAAAGATATTATTCTGATAGTGAAAAAATATTCGGAGTGTGACAAATAGTATTGAAGGAATTGATAAATAATTAGCGAAATGACTAAATCGCCAGTGAATGGACTAAATTACCAGTAAACGGACGTGTAGTGTAGATGAACGCTGTAAAGCATAACGGTTTATTATTTATTTTTATTAAATTTTAGATCTGGAGATCACGGTGTTGCACAAAATTTAGAATATTCTTATACATTAAGTGTTATCTTCGTTATTACGATCTCGTAGAAAAAACAAAGCTTTTTTGCATCTTAAGGGAGACTTTGTCCTTGGAGTGCCATATTTCAGGTGTGTACATTTTTTTTTTTTAAGGAAACGGGTAAAGCTTTTTGAGTGCGGTTTTTTCTTGCTTTTATTCATGATATACAGAACGTTAAAAAAAAATTTTTTTGAAAAAATAACCAAAATGGCGGCCCTTGCAGCTCCGCGAAAACAGGTCCTCAAATCGCGGGAGGTAAACGGCTGACATCACTGCCCCCTCTTTGTTGATCTGAAACACAAATTCAAAGCAAATTATCAATCTGTGACCCTTTGGTCATGGAATGACGGATGGGTTTTTCGTTTAGTACAAATTTCGGAAAATGGCGGCAATTAAAAAAAAATCGAATTTTCGCGTTTTTTTCGCATAAAAAGATAAATAATAAATGCAAAAATGTATCTATCGAAAAAACGATCCGTCATTCCGTGAAGACATATTTTCTGAGTATGCTCTCCAAATTTCAGGTCGATATGTTAATTACAGCGGTCAGGAGAATGTCAGCCATTTTTAAAAATGTGTTTTCGAGAAAAACGCGTTTAAAGTTTTGTAATGTGTTTACACAAATGTGTTTATAATTATCGCTAATCGGCAATGCCTGGTCCATAGAGGCATCCCTCCTCTTCTTCTAGCTGCTCATGTTGAGCCCCTAACATCTCCCGCTGCTTTCAAGGACAAAGTCTCCGTTAACGTGACAGTCTCAAAAAACTACCAAAGTTCGTTTCGACGGAAAATAGAAAATTGAATTTTGTCAAAATTTAAAAACGAATGGAATGATTCTACGAGAATTTTCAATGAAATGTACATTGTCATCTCTTAAGGGGTCTTCTCACTTTGGACGCTAAAAAAAGGCTATTTTCATGAATTTTTTCGATAGGTTTATATTGTAGATATTGATATAAAAGTTGGTACACTCAATAAAGACACTTTCGAAATACATTTAAAAAAATTTATAATGTATTCATGTAACCCAAACAAACTTTAAACACGTTTTTCGACGGCTTGTTGATAAAATCTTCGAAACTACTGAACCAATCCTCATTAAATTTGAACCACATATTCTTTGCAACTATAGCTATAGCGCATATCAAGGATTTTTCTAAATTTTGATATTTACTATTTTTTTTTGCCAAAAACGGTAAAAACAAGTTTTTTTTCCGAAAAATGCTCGCCATATTGTTATTTTTGCATGTATCAAAAATCGTATGATTCACGCTATAGCCATTGACATACTGAATCTAAAACACTTTGATTTTTTTCTTTCGAATGGTCCATCTCCGAGATTTCATCGACAGTGCAGACCTACATTTTTTTAAATACCATTTTCGTGTATAAATAGTGACTTGAATAATTTTTGTTTAAATGTATTTCGAAAGTGTATTAAGCGTAACAACTTTTATATCAATATCTTTAATATAAAAGTATCAAAGAAATTCATGAAAATGGGATTTTTAGCGTCGAAAGTGAGAAAGCCCCTTAAGGAATCATTACAGTGTAACAGGTCGAAAAATTGCCGATTTTCGCTTTTTTTTCGATCGTTACAATACACTAATCAGTCTGATTTTTTATGTCAAATCAAAGCACTCATGAAGAACAGAAAATAAATATTTAAACGTTCATTTTTATTTTTTCACATTTTTGTTAAAGGTTGAAAATATCTTTGAAAAAAGAAGTCGTGTACACGGTTGTACCCGTAAATATTACCTGAAACAAAATTTGTAAAAATATTATTAATCAGTATGAAAATCGCTATCTTGCTATGGAGGTTTTTAAAAAATGAAAATTGACAAAATGGCGGCGGTTTGAGAAAAAAAAAGTATCGACTTTAGCCCATTTTTCCGAAAGTTTTTCGTTGAAAAAAATATGAAGATTTCAAAAGCTTCCATAGCAAGATGAAGAGTGGCGTGAAGAATGTTGTGTCAACATTTGAGACGGACAGCTTGAATACTCTTCCTTTGAGAGTGTACACCGTTTTGAAAAACGACATTTCAAGAAAAACGCGTTTAAAATTTCGAGTGCGGAATTTTCATGTAAATTGTCTACTTACGATCAATCGGCGATGCCAGGTCAATGTTTATAACCGTCTATGCTATCGGAAAACGCAAAAAAAAATCACTTCTTTGAAAATGTTACACCATGATGATTCCTTAACAGAAATTTTGCAATTTTCAACAGATGAGCAAAATGTTCTACTCTGCTTTGAGAATTATCAGAACAGAGCGCATATCTCCATCCATTGGAAAAAGGTTAGAATTAAACACCAGTAAATAAGCATGCCCAATTCTGACCCATTATTACGATTTTTTTTATTTTTGCCGAAAATCAAAGTTCGATTCTATCTTCTTAAGTAATAAAAGTAATACTCACCCTCAAAACTTATAAAAACTATTGTTTTCGCCTTTAGAATACTTACCGTGCACAGCCGCATAGTAACTAAGTTGCGCCGCGCGCAAGTACCACAAACTAGAAAAATTCCATGACGTCAAAATTCGATATTAAACTGAGAAATCGGTTTTACAGTCACCTGTGATTTTTTGTTCTAAATTATCGACATCGCATTTTTATCGACAATTCATATTCTTTACTGATTGTCAATATAGATCTGCTTTTGTCCATTCACTGGTCGGTGTATCCTATGTAACAGCGGAATTCAATAAGTAAAAAAAAGTTGAACACCGCAAGACTTTTTTTCTTTATTTTTATTTTATATGAATTTTTTCCCATGGTCCTTCGTACGGCTTTGCGTGCCTTAGAAAGGCCTAGTCCTCGTACTCCACACGCCGCACGCGTGTGCCCGTCGTTTTTATTCAAAATAATTTTTTCGTCGCGGCTCACAGGGTCTCGATTTTAAAGTGAGTAATTACGGAGGAACTTTTACCAGCATTTGCGTAGGAGCGCCGAGGTGGCAGTCAGGACACTCCTTCTACGTGAGTCCAAGGTGCAATTACCTGTTGAACGTTTACGACCAACGATTTTTCTGTTGTTTCTTACTCCGCTTGGCGTGTCCTGTTATTTGCCTCGGCTCTCGCCTCACCTTGATCCTTCTTGCCTCTTTTTTCTCGTTACCTTTTCCTTCGAGCTTACGCATGTCTCGCTGATCTTCGAAATAGCCGACTCAAATTTTACAACCGGCGAAGGGAGCGCAGGCGCGCGCGGCAATAACGCGAAATGGAGAAAACAACCGAACTGCACGACCAACTTCAAATATACACGGTAAAAAAATATAGTCGAAAGGTCCTTCCAAAAGCAGTAAAATTACGCAGAGACGTGACTAAGTAAGGCTTAAAAAAAAAGTAATACGGAATGGAGTAAAGGATCCCGGGGAACGTTAAATTCAACCATCTCGATAAAGAAAATTAACCAAATTTTCCTTCCAAAAAAGGAAAAACAAAACTACACGAATTTCACGACCAGCGAAGTAAGCGAGCAATAAACGCGCGATAGGAATAACGCGAAACGAAGAGAATGACCAAGCTGGGTCAAATTCAACATTTCCAGTAGAAGAGGAAGAGGGAAAATCTCCGAGACATCGAAAATTCACAGACGGAATGATCTGTCCATAAGTTTGTTAAGAAAAGCGTCTTTATACGAAAAAAGTGTTATATTTTGAACAACATAGACTTTTAAAAATCTTGATTAACGTAATATATCAAAAGTGCTTCAAGGATGACGTTGATGTTCGGAACGTTGGGACGCAAAGATATTTTCTTCTCTTCATTTATTTCGTTATTTTAATCATTATCCAAAGCCTTTTTTGCAAAATAAAGTCGTAAATTTCTAATGAGTATACGTAGAAACGTTTAAGTGATTTTCACGGCCTACATCGGCAAAAAAATGCAATCAAAAATAATTATTTTTCCTTGCATTCCAAAGATGCAAACTTCACGTCATCTTTAAGGGCACTTCCGGGCACTCTAAACAGTGCCATATTGTAAGGAAAGCTTAACCGCGCTAGAAAAAAAACATTCATAAATCTTATGAATAATAAATCGATAAGAAAGTAATAAGTTGTGCATTTTCGCAATAAAAAGGCAGCTAGTAGCTGGCGTAGTCCCTATCGAGAATTCGCAGAATACTTCCGTCTAGGTTGAAAACAAAAAATGTAGTAGCACGCGTACCGGTTTGTTATCCGAGAAAGGCACTTATTCGTAACACTTTGGTATTCTCGCTCCTCATCGCGACCGTATGTCGTCATGGGTTCAACCATCGTCCAGCTTTCCCGAAAAGTATCAAACGACGAGTGTTTTGACCGCGCAAGCCGCTGCGAGTCTGCGTCACGATTAGTCCGAGTCGGAGTTTTTACGGCCTGCCGAAGGACAAAACAAACAATCATTCGGGCTCACGAGGATCGTCGCTTTCGAATCTAGGAAGGATAATATTACCGCGATGAGACCAAATGGGACCTTCCATGCGACGCGATTCCGCGCGATTGTCGCGACGAATCGGAGTTCCGCGTCCGCCTGTAACCATCAAACGCACCATTCGATTGGGGTAGAATATCCATAAGTCGAATATTCATAACCGAATATCCATAAGTCGAATATTCATAAGTGTCAATATCCATAAGTACGAATATCTACTAAGTTTTCGGTTTTTTTTAACAATAAAAAATCGAAAATTTCAAGCCCAATACAAAAAATGGTTCATTCGAAGTATTGTCCCTCGTTATTTACACATTTTTGCCATCTCTCTGGTAACACATAAATAACGCGACGATAAAAAGACGCGTCTTTGGACTGAAACCATTCATCCAACCAATTTTGTGCTGCATCGTAATTGGCCAAGTGTAGCCCACCCAAGCCATGCGCCATCGATCGGAACAAGTGATAGTCTGAAGGGGCCAGATGTGGCGAATACAGCTGGTGCGGTAGCAGATCCCATTTCAGTGTTTTATGGTGTCCTGGACGATGGAACTGCGATGGCACGCAGCGTTGTCGTGCTGCACTATCACACGTGCGTGTCTCGTGTCCCATTCTGGCCGTTTTTCGAGCAATGCGTGGTTCAAATTGATTAGTTGTTGTCGGTAGCGATGCCCATTGACAGTTTCGCCCGGTTTCAGCAGCTCATAGTAAACGATTCCTTTCTGGTCCCACCAAACGCAGAGCATTGTCTTTTTTCCGAAGCGATTTGGCCGTGCCGTCGATGTTGACGCTTCGCCAAGTGAAAGCAACGAATTTCTTCGTTTGGGATTCTCGAAATATATCCATTTTTCATCGCCAGTAACAATTCGATGCAGGAAAGTCTTTCTGTTTTGCCGCTAAAGCAAAATTTCGGAAGTGGCTCTTCGATTTTCCATTTGTCTCTCAGTCAACTCATGCGGCACCCACTTTCTTTCCTTATGAATTTTTCCCATGGCGTGGAAACGTTTCGAAATACATTACCGAGTCACATTTAATGCCTCGGCAAGTTGATCTTCTGTTTGAGTGTCATTTTCATCCAATAACGCTTGCAGATCGGCGTCCGCAAATGTTTGCGGTCTTCCCGAGCGCTCCTTGTCCCCAGTCTTAAAATCGCCACTTCTGAACCGCTTGAACCAATCTCCACACGTTGTTTTTGATGGTATGTGTTCGCCGTAGGCCTCCTCAAGTAACCGACGTGCTTCAGCTGCTGTTTTTTTTTAGGTTGAAGCAGAAAAGCAATGCCTCCCGCAAATGCTGTTTATTTGGCACAAACTTTGACATTTTCGAGGTTAGAAAAAAGGTCGTTGTGTTGCGATATTTGTTTATATTACGACTGGGTATTCTTAACAGATGTCCAAGCTATAAAGACACCCAATTTCAGACCTGTATGCCGACTACATGTGTCGCTAGCGCCATCCATGTGTGAAACCCGGGAACTTAGTTGCGCACCTAGTATAAGTGAGTATAGAGTAGAAATGAGTGCCAAAAATGGCGGAATGTAGAGGAAAAGTGAGTATAGAGGGAACCCAAACAAACCCAAACCAATACCAAAAAAACAAACCTAAACAAATACTAAAAAACAAACCGAAACAAACTCACTTATCTCTACCTTCCGCCATTTCTGGCACTCATTTCTACTCTATACTCACTTATGGTTATTCGACTTATGGATATTCACTTATGGATATTCGACGACAGTGCACCATTCGATATCTCCCTTCGATTAGTCCCAATGTACAGAAAAGTTACTATACGCACCGATGGCCGGAAAGTTCTCGACGTTCATAGCCGGCGGCAATCGAACCGTGCCCATTAGAGCTTGACCTGCAAAACATTTTCACGGTTAAGAAACAATTCGGGTGAAGCGAAAAATTGTGATTTAAGGGAGAGATCAGTTGTGTCGGCTTACTGGCTGTGACGATGCCGCGAAGAGGCTTAGTCGAAACTTCCACCTTGAAGATCGTAAGAAAAGGCTGATCAGTTTGGGTCGAATATTTTACGAAAATTGCGATATATTTTGTAGATAAATCTATGTTATATTGTATCCATTCTATAATTATAGATGGGTTTATAATATCGAATAATTGTATAAATTTATATTGTTACAGACTTAAGTAGATTTGTATCTAGATACGTATAATAAAGTGTACGCAAGAAATGGGAAGAGATTCGAACAGAAAAGAAAACTGTATGAAATTTAATAAACGTTGCGAAATGAAAAAGAGATAAGATTTCAAATGCTCACGGCTACTGGGGCAGGTGGTGGGGGGGTCGGTTTTGCCTCAGTTTTGAGGCGTGAGTGATCGATTATTTCAACGTGTCCGTTTCCTCTGCGTCTACGGGCCTCCTCGTCTCGGCTCCTTTCGGACACTGATAGACGATGCTGCTCGCTCACCTGGAAAGGTACATTTCCTTGTTAGTCTTTATATTCAGAAAAATGGAAACTTCGCGAGAAAAACAACAATTCGTTAACTTTTTACTACTACTTTGATTGTATATTTTATGCTCTATCGGCAAAAATGTACAAAAACTGCAGCTGCAATTTGAAATTCTCAAATCAATGCCCCAGATGTGCATGAAGCTTAAAATTTCCAGTTAAAAAAGTGTTTTTTTTTTCATTCTTTTACCTATATTTGTTAATATTAACTTCTAGGGGTGTGCGGATACTCGATTCACTCGGGTACCCGATATTCGGATCGGGTCGGGTACCCTACGTTAGGTTTTTGCATTACCCGCCACTATCAGGTACCTGAATTTGGTCATCGGGTATTCCCAAATTTTGGGTACTCGTAAACGTCTAGTACTCTTAAATTTCGGGTATTCGTAAACTTCGAATATTCGTAAACGAGTAGGAGATCCGTATCTATTATTTATATTTATATTTATTTTTTATCTAGGTGTATCGATCAAATAATGGGAGAAAACGAAAACTCGAAGGCGATGAAACGAATAAATAATAATACTGTAAAAATCTTTTTTCGCCTCACTTTTTTATTCTGTGTGTGTACATACGTGCGTGTGTGTGTGTTTCTGTTAGGGCGGAGTGAAAAACGATCAATTTTGGCGGCTCGTATCATAATAGCGCGGGAAAATTGCGTTTTGGCATGACTAAAAGTGTGCGAAAGGAAAAAATTTACAATAATTATCTTCTGTTCCGGCAAACGCCTTAAAGTTTTTATTTTTTTAACGCGGGTTTTAAATGGAGAAAAACCCAAAAAGGCCAAGATTCAACGTCCTGCGTTTATTCGAAGCGAGAAGAATGTAGCTTCCATTTGACGTTTTAAAATTGAAAATATCTTGATTAGTTTCAGGGATATGAGCGTTTGAAGAACAAGTTTTTTCTGGGAAAAAAATTATAAATGACAAAAAAAATGAATTGAGTAGAATGAATCGCCGAAATTACTAGTTAGCACTAGACAGAATTAATGAAAATTCGCCGAAGAATCTTGGTTTTATTCAGTTTTTAGTCATTCAAATATCTCGATATTTCCTGAAATGCGAGTGTCTTAAAAGAAGGTTGCCGGAATGAATTGTAAATATACACATAACAAAAATACTACAATTATTAAATCAATTATTTGTATTTCTTATGAACTCGAACCTACCGGCGAAGGGTAGAGAACATAAAGCTGGAGTCTATTTCATCCGTTTTGGTACGTTTCCGTCTACTATGAAACGGAATTTAAAATTTTGTTGCGGCAACACGGCTTATCGAGTACCCGATGTGAGACGAGTACTCGAAAAACTCGGGTACTCGATAAAGTTCGAGTATACCCGTCCGATTCGAAAATTCGGGTACTTGATCCGAATAATAGTCTAATTGCCCGACCCGACCCGACAAATTCTGCTACCCGCACACCCCTATTAACTTTATTAGCGTGAACCTCTTGAGAGTGAACTTCCCGTGGCAGGCGACAGTCGCAATTTTCGAGTGTCAGTTTGAGGCATTCACGAGCCTGAATATTTAACAATCAACTGATTTTCGTCTATAAACAAATAAAAATGCATCCCAGTATACTGATAAAATTTCAAGCCAAGTTAACGAACTTTTAACGAAAAAGTACGACTAAAAATCGTATCAAGAGACGCGGCAGTGTCTTGACGCCAAGTATCATTTATACGGCACTACATGGAGATGACACGCCACGTGTCTAATTTTTTTTTTCAATCGTAAATTCCATTGTACGGGGTCTTCTCCCTTATTACATTTCCCGCCATATTCCACCTCCTCATCCTCACCTTGAGGCCGCAACTGACTTCCCGCTCTGTATCGCATTCACCTTGACATTTCTACCATGGGTATAGGGAAACTGCAGAAAACCTATACCAATACAACCGGTCCTAGGTTCGCTTCCCAGTTTCGGAGGTAGTCGCGTTTCGTCGAGAAATAAATGTAACTTGAAAATTAAATAAAATCAACTTTTCTATCTAATAATGTATACACTGAATAACTCTAGATGTTTGATATAAATTGCTGGGGGCGCGTAAAAAAATACTAAAGAATACGTAACGACAATAAAAGCAAGGGGTTACCGATTTTTTAAAAGAAAACATTCATTATAAAACCTGGAAAAATGTGACTAGCAGATGAATTTTCGTAGCCGCGACTTTTAAGAGAAAATGTGAAAATGTCTAAATCTACTAAATTGGCGCGATTTTTTTTATTGCCGTTTATCGTTGGGTATACTAATTGATTGTAACTCATTTTTTGTTAAACACCACTGTAATTTACCAATGATTCAGAAGGGCCCTGCTTATGCCCCTTCAAAATACGGCCCTGCGCGAAAGGAATACCTTAAGGGCTTAAACGTAGTTCAAATTTATGAAAATATTCATTTTCAGTTTTCGACGAATTATCAAAATATAACACTTCAAAAATATTTGATAGGTGGGTTCCACGAACCGGCGAAGTTTGAACAGGTTTTTATCAAAATGACTTTTTCACAATCGTTGACTACAATGCCTCAAAAGTAACTGTACGAATCAATTTTAAATTTTACAAACCTCTTTTACATATCAAGAAGCAGTGCTTGAACGAAGAAGTTTTTTATTTGATGCATAGTTTTTTTCTTATCAACGAAAATAGAGCGTTTTTTCACAGGAAATCGATACTTTCACTTTGAACTGTGGATATTTTTGCTAAAATCAATATTTTGTTAAATCCTTCGTCCAAGCGCTAGATAATTTCATGCAAAATCTAAATGAGTTAGATTTTTTCATTTCGTATGATTCGTCTCCGTACGGCAGTGCTCACCGCGACGGACGTTTTTCAACCAGCGATCCGCACAAACCAATGTATCTACCACGTTTAAGGTTGTTATGGGGTTTTGCCGTCGGGCGAAGTAAGAAGGGAGCGTCCTATACTTATGCACGAAGCCGATTGACTGTTACCAACTGGTAGCTTTCAAATAATCGTCATATTAAACGTGCCTTTTTCGAACTATTTTTGTACATCCATTTGTAAAAATATGCATTTTAAATATTCGGTGATTACATTGAGTGTTTTCATTACTTTGTATAATTATTTTCTATAACTTTTTCTCATTCAATTAACGCGAAACGAATTGGCAACGTCGTAAATCGTGGTATATCATAATGCCCAGGTTGGCAGAAGTGTCGCAAAGCTAGAGACATGCGCCCCGTTCATAACCTCAATATCGGCCCAAGGAGCTATCAAAAATGAATATCAGTCCGAGTAAAAAAAATTCCGCTGGAAAGAAAAAGTGTGAACTAAAGCTGTCTATAATCTCGAGGAAATCAAAAACTTTAAGAATTTTCCGATATTCTAAAAAAAAATTATGTGTGAAAAAAAAATCTGCGTTATTTTGTCTTTGCCTAGAAATGTCTCGAAATGTATAATTTCTGAACATAGTTATCAAATTAATCTTAAGTAATTATTACTAATTAAGAGAATAAGTACTAATAATATTCGTTGTTAACTATCCTGACCGAGTAGTTTGAGGTTCCCGGACATAATTACCGAATACCGATAAGATAGGTAGCATTTGTGCCGTCTACGACGTTGCCATGATTACACAGTCTAATATTTTGGGTGCTTGATTTTCGCACAAATTCCGTATCACAAACATTAAGGGGCCAGTCCACTTTGAAAACGTCAAAAAAACGAAAGCAAGCAACACTCGAAGAAATCGACGATGATGAGCAATCAGAAGGGATTTTGTACGGTGCAGGAATTGCCGATTGAGTTTAGGTAAGAGTTTTTCATAGTATAAACTTCAAACGCGTTTTTCTCGAAACAACGTTTTCAAAATCTAGCTCCATCGTATCTCTAAAACTAATAAACCGATTCTCTTGAAATTTGAACCACATATTGTAAACATGATTCGCAACAAGATGACCCTCGATGGTTTTAAAATTTTAATTCTTACTCTTTGTTGCGAAAAACTGCGAAAAAAACGCGTTTTTTTATTTACTTTTTTTCGTTTTTCATCTGCTATTTTTTTATTTTTTGATAAAACTTTATATCCGAGGGTCATTTTGTAGCTGGTGTCATGCTGAATCTAATGGACTTTAATTTTTTTGTTTCAGGCAAGCCGTTGCCGAGTTGTGATGGAGCTACCTAGCCCACTTATTTTTGAGGCGTTACGCTAAACTATAGTTTTTGTACTTAAGACGGAATGACACCTCATCGCGGTCGGTATGGTGGAGCAATTGTAGATACCCAAAAATCTCTGAAACGGCTCTTCAGATCCCGTCGAAACTTTGCCAAACGACGTCAAATAGATAGACAAACAGCTGTCTATTTGACGTCGTTTGGCAAAGTTTCGACGGGATCTGAAGAGCCGTTTCAGAGATTTTTGGGTATCTACAATTGCTCTACCATACCGACCGCGATGAGGTGTCATTCCGTCTTAAAAATGAATAAAAATGAATTAATTTTTTTTTTATGTATTTCACGACTTTATTTATCAAGCCCAACAATTTTTATATTCATATCTTTTATAAAATCCTCAAAAAAATCGCGAAAATAGCCTTTTTTCGTGGCTCCAAAGTGGACTGGCCCCTTAATAATTTTATAACGGTAATGTGAATTCCCATTTTCACCGTACCAAGGGTTAGTCCGATGATTAGTCGAACCATACCTATTTTTTCAGCTCCGTGGTAATATTCACTTAGCAGATATTAATAATAATAAGCGTAATGTAATTAGCGCACGAAATACGTCGAGTCGCCGATTTTTTTTTTTTTTCTAAAAAACGGTACTGTGCATCTTATTCAAACTGCACAGGATTATCAGCAAAGAGGTTATAACCGTTCAGAAAATAATGCAGCTCTGTAGTAACATGTTGACTTAACCCTATAACAACCTTAAATCATTTTTCACTACAAAATTTGTAAAAGATGCTCAAAACCATACTCTTCAATAAAAAAATATATACATTGAAAACCTGCGCACATGTTCCTAGAAAAAGTTCACGCAAATTCCTCGTTTTTCCGGCCACTAGTTAGTTGTAACCCATTAACGTGTTGCCGTAGAGTCCAGTATGTTGCAATTAAGGGCATGTACAAGATCGACATAACCTCACAAATTTTCCAACCCAATTTTCTGATGGTTAATTTTTTTTAGGAAAAACAAAGCATTAGGCTCTGGACACTTTCCTGACGCAGAGCTTGACGATTTCCTTTTGTCCTAAATATTATTCATCTCTGACAAATCTCTGTTCGAAAATTTCAGCTATCTCGCTCGCACTCATATGTCACGTGGTAGATCTTTTACTTCGCCTTAATGACACCACGTTTAATTAATTCCATTTTTTTAATTGAAATTAAAAAAATCAAGTGCTCTAACTCTTCAAAAGATCAATCCATGAATCCCAAATTTTGCATAGTCTGAAAACAAGCGAAGAACAAACGCATCGTATTTTTATCGCCACGATAGGATTTCGGTACGAATCCCATCGATCGTCAACGACTTACGCCGGTCGCCGATAAAACGCTGAGGGGACGTTCGCTGAGCAGAGAGCTCACGCTGCCGTTGAAGGTACTTCTGTTGAATTTAAGATCGATGATTTCAGGACAGTGAACACCCGGTACCATTTCGACGCCCAGTGGTTTGCAGCATTGGTCGCAAAACTCGAAAGCCCACTGTCGTATTATCGACAGGCTGCAAAATTGACTGGTACCGTCGTGGTACTTGTGATACTGAAAACGATGATGACAAGTGATAAAGTATGGACGATTAAGGAATAACACCACTCTAGGATTTTGGAAAAATCGTTTTTTTTTGCTTTAAAAATACTTTGGGGTCATAAAAACAATATGCAATTGGTCCTGTAGCGAAATTATTTTTTAAAGGTTCAATTATCAATTTTGCCGCAGCGCCTCGGACATCTTTCAGGCGCCTCGTACAACTTTAACCCTTAATAGTCACACTGGGTCCATGGGACCCAGGCCCTTATATTTCAAATTATTTTGATGCCATACAACTTTTTTTCCTATAAAACATACATTTTTTATATGCGTAAGCGTTTCAGTCTTTCCTTCTAAATCGCACCTGCGTTGGATGAAATAAATATACTTTTTGAAAAGTCCACAGAAATCGCTGTGTCTATTTCAAAGTACATTGTTTCCAGATTATAAAACCATTTTTTTTGTCAATAATTACAAGAGTTACAGCAATTTTTGTAAAAAGTCATTTTTCACCAGTTTTTTTTTACATATTTAAAATTTAATTTTTGATTTCTAACCAATATCCTTGTATTAAACAAGGTTCAAATTATACCTCACTATTTTTTTCATATCGCTCAATGCATTATTTCATTATTTATAACAATTTAAAAATGAAACGTTATTTATAACAAATAAAAAACGATTCTAGCTAAGTGTGACTACTAAGGGTTAAGGGGAGGGTAGGGGTTTGCACGTTTGAAAAATCGATTTTTTTGTCGTTTCTTATAGTTAAACATTTCAAGAATATAATCCCTAAATTTCAAGTCAATCAGAGCGAAACTCTCGAAGTTATTGACTATTTAGTCCCGCTCCTCTAACACTGTAGCTCCTACTTTCCTAAACTTCAAACGCGTTTTTCTCGAAACCACTTTTTCAAAGTCCGTATTCACTGCCATTTGAAAACTACATGACCGATTTATTTCAAACTTGGTACACACTTTCTACATATCAAATACCTCCCCCCAACGGTTAGTTTGAGAATTTTTTTTACATTGAGGGGGTTTTCCACCCCCAAAATGGGAGAATTTTTCGTGAAAAATAGCACTTTTCGTTACATGACCACCAAAAATTTAGAAATGAAACAAAAATTATCCAAGACCGTTGGGGGGAGGATTTGATGATACTTTGACTAAATTTTTATGGTACTTGATTTCAGATCATTTCTAGCTGAGATACAGTGAATACCGCAGATCGTGTTTTTCCAAAGGCGTTCTTGGAAAAGCTTTGTCACCGGCTTGTTTGTGGATATTTTCGCGTACAAATTTCGCGGAATGTTCTTGAAATGACACTTAACAATATACAAAAGGTTTCAATAAATTTACTCTATCCATATAGATGAAAAAAATTCGCAAAAAAGTGTTTTTTTTTTCACCCTGAAACCCCTACCCTTCTCTTAAACGCGTTTTTCTCGAAACCACTTTTTTCAAACTGAGAGGACGGATTACTCGAACACCTTTGCATGGATCGATTTGAAAATTTGATAGTAGCTTCACAATTACATTCTCTATAGGAGTACGTAGCCGTTTTTTAATTAAATGTAAACTTTTTTTTATAAACAATTTACTGCTTATTTTTTAGGCAAAAAATCAATTTATTTCTTCCAAAGTGCGCCATTTTTTCAAAATTTGATTAAAAAAATCCCTACGTAGTCCCATAGCTAAGAATATATAGATTATAATTTTCTTTTGGTTTTTGTTCCAGGTCTTATACTTTACGAGCAGCCGTCCTCCCGTGAAGCTATTTGTAAAAAAAAACACGTTTTTCAAGATGGTCTCTGTCGCCGCCATTTTGTATGAAAATTATAATTTTTTTTGTATACTTTAATATGTGTTAAATAAACCCTCTAAAAAGAAATCCTATTCCTCTCTTCATACTCTCAAATTAAATTGTCAAAGTTAGGCCTTATTTTCTGCCGTTAGAGTGGTATTATCCCTTAACGTAATAAAAACGGGGTTTGCCAGTTGAGTTTTCTCCGTAGCGGTACGAACCTCGCACTCGATGTTCGGAGTGTAAGCGAAGAGTTCCTTGTTGAGCTGGGTCTCGGCCAAAATGGCCACTACGTTACTCTCGGGGTGATCGTTGACGGCGCGAAGCATATGTCCGAAAAGCGACTCTAAGGTGTACACGGTAAACTTTTCCGGAGATTGACCTGCCGAAAAAAAAACAAAGGGACAAGAAAAATCAGTCTCTACCGAAAATTGTCCGGGAAATATATGACATTATGAAGGCATAATTTTTTCATCCCGTATGTCAAACGTTCCTCCATATGCTCTTGCGGACCTTAAGGGGGGAGATATCTTTAGGTGAGGAAAAAATTTGCTGACATGCATGATTTTTTTTTTAAGCGAGGATTTCTTCACTATTTTTTCAAACTTGAGTATGTTTTATTACTACTTTTGGCTGTTACATGGTATTTTTTATTTTTTATTTATCTTTAAAAATGACGGAGGTATGGCCCGGTATTTTAAACTGCATTTTCAAAACTAGCGTGACGTATAGCTGATAAAAACTAATCGACAGATTCTGATGAAATCTGGTATGAATGTTTCTAACTTTATTGTCTAAAACATGACCATAAATGTTTTTAAAAATAATTTTTTTTATTGCACAATGTAGTTATTATTTATCGGAAAATTCAATCTTCGTTTCAAAGCGTACCATTTCATCGATTTTCAACATTTCTCACTTTTTTTGGTTCATGCTCCGCGTACGGGAGATAATGAGAGAAAAATCTTCGTTGGATTTTTTCTCCGATTAATTCCGCCGACGCACATAAGTTTATTCGATACTGAAATGTGGCAAACATTTTTTTTTTCTTCGGAAAACTACGATTAAAGTCGATTGACATTAAGTAAAACACAAAATTAATATAAACTGTTACATTTATTAAAAGGTAACAATCTTTATTCGTCACTATAAACTTCACTATATTCATCTTCGGAACTTTCCTCGTTCAATGTACTTTCGTTTTCTTCTATTAAAGTCACTCCAGATCCTGAAGGATAAAGGAGTTGATCTCTTTTTCTGTGAGCTGTAGTCCATTTGTGTATGAAATCCGATTTGAAGTGAGAGAGTTTACGTTTCAAAATACTCCTTTCACATTTCGTTATTTAAAACACATACTCTTCCAAATAGTCGAATTTTTGGTCGATTTGCTTATAAGAGCACTGAAGTACAATGCCGTACAAATATTTTTTTGTGAATATTTTATGGTTCGATGCATCTGGAACAAATCGAACGCCATTTTGAAACATGGTAGGTAATAAGTTTGTTATGGAAACTGTAGGTTTGACGAAAAAAATCATTAAAAAACGCTCCATTTCCGCAACATCTCTCTTATTAGCTAACTTCCTACAACACCTCTGATTACAATTCTATTACATTTTTTAACTCGGACTAGCCCGGAAATATAAAAAAAGTTACTAATTCATAAAGTTAGTTCCACATTTTTTTGTATTTTTTAACTGTTTCTAATTTAAGCCATAAAAAAACAAGACACAAACCTAAGTTCGAGTATAAAACAAGCTACATACCTCCATCATCAGGATCCATCATCAATACTTGTCACAAACTCACGTATTTGTTTTGTGACCGGTCAAACGACTGATTTTTTTAAACCGCCGAGAACTGCACGTGCAACTTGGACGCTAGCGATGTTCCGATTCACGCTATTGGTCAACCGCCCGGAGCTTCAAGATGGCTGCCATAGCGTACGCCATCTATTGTACTATTCTCCGAAGTAATAGTTTCGTTATAATTGTAAACTTCAGAAAACGGATTTTTGGCCGACTTTCCAAAACGAATAACCGTACGTGCGAC
This sequence comes from Ophion slaviceki, assembly GCA_944452715.1. Classification (NCBI taxonomy): domain Eukaryota; kingdom Metazoa; phylum Arthropoda; class Insecta; order Hymenoptera; family Ichneumonidae; genus Ophion; species Ophion slaviceki. Next base: position 39,702,362 of record OX101784.1, read on the forward strand.
GCCGTCTGACAACATCCGCTTCAACCCGTTTAGAAGACGGTGCTATACCTTCGCCATTTTTAAAGATTAATGAAAAATAAAAATACCACCTAACAGCCAAAATTAGTGATAAAACCTACCCCAAGTCTCGAAAATGGTAAAGAAATCGTTTCGTTAAAAAAATATCGTGAGAATCAGCAGTTTTTTTCTCACCTAAAGATATCTCCCCCCTTAAGATCCCATTCCCTTCACTCCTAGCCCTCCATCCGCCGCCTCGCTATTTCGAATTCCACAAAGACCTCGTTCGTTTTTTTTTCTTGCACTCTGGCCAAACGGATATTTCATACTGACCGACAGCAGCGGTCATTCTTCGAAACAGCGACGGCAATAGGTGCGAGTATTTCTGCATAGTATAAATCGGTGGTAGTTCCCCGTTGATCTGCATTGGCTCGAGAAACGACATCATGTTGTGATAAATGATCGCCCAGTCGGCCTCGCCGATTGGCAGGTCCCAATGAAGCTTATGCGTTTTCTCGCTCGTCTCCATGGCCTCCCTCGCGTAACCCAGGTGCAGGTCCGTCCTTATAATCTCGTGGTAGTAACGGCTTATGCCGTTCTCGATGGAGAATTCACCGATGGCAAATTCCGCGGGACAGAAATCGACAGGACCGTCATCCGGCTTTCTCATGTAGTAAATGTTCATGTGTATGAAGGGAAAGCTGAGCGAAGCAAGCGCTGTGATTAACAAAGAAAACAGTACTTAGGAAAATCGAAGAAACGAGTGGATGACTGCTGCAGACAGAAATTTCTATGAGTAGCTTCTATAGCATAGTTTCGAGACGAAAGTTTACAGGATCGTTGACTGTTGTAATTGAAGGGGAGGGTAGGGGTTTCAGCATGAAAAAAAAACACTTTTTTGCGAATTTTTTTTATCTATATGGATAGAGCAAATTTATTGAAACCTTTTGTACATTGTTAAGGGGTTACCCCCACTTGCGATTGAAAAAATCGATTTTTTTTATTGCATTTTTTTGAAGTATAAGTATCTGGGCCCATACTTCTGTATGGGCCCGGAATAGATGACTCTATGTAAGTTTACAAAAAAAAATATTTTCTTCGTGTAAACTGAAATTGAAACTTTAAACACGTTTTTCTCAAAATGGCATTTCTGAAGTCGGTGACCAAGATTACTCGAACACTAATGAACCGATCTTCTTGGAATGTTGCAGGCTTATTTAATACATAAAAATGTAGTCTTTAATCGTTCGATTTTTTTCGTTAAAATCGAACCATTAACTTTGACTGTCCGCCATTTTGTGAAAAATGAATATTTTTTAAAATCCTTCGATTAAAGACTAGTTTATACTTATATTTGACTAAATCCATCCGCATTTTTTTTTCAGTTGATCCACTTCGCCGCAATGTTGGTCACCGCAAACCGTGTATATAAAAACATTATTTCATTGACGGCCATTTGCCACTAAACAATGTAATATTTTTCAATAAAAAAATTACTGAAAGTTCTTCAAGATGTGTTCTTTAAGATGGTATATTGATCGATTAAAAAAGTTTTGTAGTTTTCTTTTAAAAAATTCATGAAAAAGGCCTTTTTTGCGCTACAAGTGGGGGTAACGCCTTAAGTGTCATTTCAAGAACGTTCCGTGAAATTTGTACGTGAAAATATCCACAAACAAGCCGGTGCCGCGTTTTTTCTCGAAACCACTTTTTCAAAGTCCGTGTTCACTGCCATTTGAAAACTACATGACCGATTTATTTCAAACTTGGTACACACTTTCTACATATAAAATACCTCCCCCCAACGGTTAGTTTGATTTTATGTTTACATTGAGGGGGTTTTCCACCCCCAAAATGGCGGAATTTTTCGTGAAAAATAGCACTTTTCATTTTACATGACCACCAAAAATTGAGAAATGACAAAAAAATGATCAAAGACCGTTGGGGGGAGGATTTGATGATACTTTGACTAAATTTTAATGGTACTTTATTTCAGATCATTTCTAGCTGAGATACAGTGAACACCGCCAATCGTGTTTTTCCAAAGGCGTTCTTGGAAAAGCCTGGCCACCAGCTTGTTTGTGGATATTTTCGCGTACAAATTTCATGGAATGTTCTTGAAATGACACTTAACAATGTACAAAAGGTTTCAATAAATTTACTCTATCCATATAGATGAAAAAAATTCGCAAAAAAGTATTTTTTTTCACGCTGAAACCCCTACCCTTCCCTTAAGGCAGATGTTAGAAAAATGTGTATAAACAAATCGGAAACTTTTTGTAAAAAACTTATGAAGCAAGTTGTGCAAATAAAACTCGATTATTATCATTATTATAGAATTTTCTATGTGATTGAAAAACTTTAATCTTTCAGAGAGGTAGGTGAAATAACTGACAAAATTTAGTTAAATAATTAACAAGACTCAGTAAAATGATTAACTAAATTTAATAATATAATTGATAAAATTCAATAAAATAATCAACAAACTTCGGAAAAGGACTGGCAATATTTGGCAAAATGATTAAGAAAATTGTATTTGAAGAACCAAAATAGTAATTCAGTACAATAATCAACGCTAAATAATTCACTAAAATAATCAACAAAATTCAATCCAGTGATTCACAAAATTATTGAAATGATTGACAAATTTTTATCAAATTATTGACAAAATAAAGCAAAATAATTGAGAAAACTCAGCCTACCTAAATGTTTTTCTTTTTCATTTGTACTGAAAACTTGACTCTCGTTCACCATTTACTATCCGAGCGGAAAAAGACTCGAGTGCAGAGGGTTAATCGAATGAATAAAATAATAATGTCATTCCAAAAAAGTAGAATATGATATAAAGGTAAATTGAACCACTATCTGGGTGTATTTTTACCTCCTAACCATGAATACGCTATTCAAAATCGTCGCTTTCTATGATCATCGTACGAAGCAAAGAAACTCGGAAATAATAGTATTGGGAATACTGTATTTAGAGTTACAAGGGTAAGGCATCCGACAATGTATACGTCTTGCCGTTATGGCAAACAAACATCCCGATGAGTCCTACTTCGGAATCCAAAATAATGTTACATAATGGTACAATGTTTGGGTTCGATTGTTTCATTTTATTCAGATAATGTATATGTTATGTTATATAGCGACAATTTTTTTACAAATCTGTCAAAAGGACAACATAAATTGCCGAAAAAGTGGTTGAATTTCCTTTTTCAGAACGGGACCCACTTGTAGATATTTGCCGATAAAAAAATGATTCGAGCAAAATTCACTCGTTCAGCGCAACTTATAAAACTTATAAAAACACTTACCACTATATCTCTTGGCCTTTGAGACAGTCCATCTTATGTGACCTTCCATGGTATGTATGAAGTCCTGCGCTTGCTGCTCTTCCAGCTTGATCAAGCTTATTAATTCTCCAGTACCTGTTTTTTTCCCATGGTCGGACTCCGACTTTACTCTCTTGGCTTTGTTCGTGTACTGAAGTTTCTCAGCTGGGGTGAGTGCCTTTGAATTTCAAAAAAAGGAAGATATTTCCAAAAAATATCAAATTCGGTTTCACGCCTATCAAATACCAAAAAAGGTTTTCAAAATTTATTATTTTTTTGGAAAATTATCGATAATACAGAAAAAACGTAAGATAAATGAGAAAATTGATTTAAAAAATTTACATCCGTTGTATTCACTTACAATGATTAAAAATTTTAATCACACGTAATCATTTTTCTGATAAATTCGTGACACTGAGTGGAATTTGATTAATTGTTGATAATTAATATAATAATTGATAATTAATCATAATTAAGTTAATAATAAAATAATTAAGTGAACTTAAGAAATAAGTTTTACATTAAAATTATTCGTAATAAATTTTCAAATTCGTCTCGTTCGTAATAAAAATCTTGCGTTCAAAAACTTAGAACCTAATAATCTTTTTTTCAAAACTTAGCAGCCTCATATCGTAATTAAAACGTGAAAAAAAACGATCTCAAAAACTTACACGCCATGCATCGTTGCATTGTGGATCAGCTTGTACATCGCGGAATCCATTTGGGAAGGTTCGACCTTTTTCTTCCTGGATCGTCTTCCACTCGGACATGAAGAACCAAAAACCGTTTCTCGCTTGTTTCTTCGGCATTTTCGTCGCTTTCACTCCACTCTTGTGCTAAACGTGAGCTTTTATTCTCCCCGTGGACAGACACGTGTTGATCGCACTCGGCACGCTTCGTGTGCTCTTCCGAGAACAATGTCACGAGCGGCTCGCGCGATATCGTTTCTTGCTCGAAATTCGACACCGCTGACAAGGCTGGAAGACTTATATTTCGTTTCTGTAGTCGAAGAGCGAAAGGATGTTCTTTTCGGGTCGTTTCGGCAGGCCTGAAGAATACGGAAAAAATAATGTGTACGAATGTCGTCAGGCTTCAGAGACCGGACAAGGTCAAAGAAAGGCACTTTTTCAACGGATATTCTTTGTCACGAAAATGTTTTCGTAAACATACCGCTAGTTTGGATCTCACGGCTAACTCGAGACGCCGGTCAAAATGTAAATAAACCGCGGCGAACAATGCCCCGGCAGTTCAAAGAACGGCGCATGCGTGGAGAGAAAGAGGCGGAGCGAGCCGCAGATGGCGTTAGTCGCTACTCACGAGACTGGCGCGAAATTCAACACATCTCGTCCCAACTATTGCGTAAAATAGCATGTTGCTTAAGGGGAGGGTAGGGGTTTCAGCGTGAAAAAAAATACTTTTTTGCGATTTTCTTTCATCTATATGGATAGAGTACATTTATTGAAACCTTTTGTACATTGTTAAGTGTCATTTCAAGAACATTTCGTGCAATTTGTACGCGAAAATATCCACAAACAAACCGGTGGCAAAGCTTTTCCAAGGACGCCTTTGGAAAAACACGATTTGCGGTGTTCACTGTATCTCAGCTAGAAATTATCTGAAATCAAGTACCATTAAAATTTAGTCAAAGTATCATCAAATCCTCCCCCCAACGGTCTTTGATCATTTTTTTTTCATTTCTAATTTTTTGGTCGTCATGTAAAGTGAAAAGTGCTATTTTCACGAAAAGTTCCGCCAATTTGGAGGTGAAAAACCCCCTCAATGTAAAAAAAAATCTCAAACTAACCGTTGGGGGTGGTATTTTATATGTAGAAAGTGTGTACCAAGTTTGAAATAAATCGGTCATGTAGTTTTCAAATGGCAGTGAACACGGACTTTGAAAAAGTGGTTTCGAGAAAAACGCGGCACCGGCTTGTTTGTGGATATTTTCGCGTACAAATTTCACGGAGTATTCTTGAAATGACACTTAACAATGTACAAAAAGTTTCAATAAATTTACTCTATCCATATAGATGAACAAAATTCGCAAAAAAATGTTTTTTTTTTTCACGCTGAAACCCCTACCCCGAGCGGAGTGTCTAATGATCGGGGATAGTAAGAAAGCTTTTTCTACTTGTTTTCGTTGAAAACCTCGAAGTATTGTTCTTTCATGGTTGGGTAATCAGTTTTTCTGATCCGGTGTCCGGTGAATTAAATAATATTACCAATCTATTGTTGATTATAAGGGGTCTTCTCACTTTAGACGCTAAAAAAGGCTATTTTCATAATTTTTTGATAGGTTTATATTATAGATATTGATATAAAAGTTGTTACACTTAAGGCCATAATTCAATATGCATTATATCCATTTTGCTTTAAAAAAATTGAAACCTTCACAGATATGTTTTTTTTTGTCCATCGGATGTATTTTTAATGGAAAAAAAAAACAGTTTTTCAGAAACCGAGTTTTGACTTATCGTCGTTGTTTGACCATGGGTCGTTCGTGTCCGCTGTAAATTTGCTCGCTCGGCGGTGTGTCAACAAAATGAGGGAAAATGGCGGGCCTTGGTTGTTATACTCTCCCTATCCTAATATAAACTTTTTTTTTACGTCAAGGTGCCCTGTACCTGCGAAGGTCTAGTAATGGTCGCCCTTGAAAGATTTGGCCCGGACACAAACGACCCATGTATATGATTCTAGAGTTGAATAAATAAATTTATTTTTATTCAATAATGAAGTTATCTTTTATTAAATAAATAAATTGATTTTCATTAAACGAATTTCGAAATAAATTAGTTTATTATTAATTTAATAAAATATTGAATAATATAGATAAGTCCAGTGAGTCAAGGACTTACACCTAGTAAACCTTTTTAAAAAAATCGGTTTTTAGTTTTCGACGAATTCTCAAAACAACTTTTCCAAAATATCTCACAAAATAGACCACGATGTCTCAAAAATCACTGTACTGATCAACTTCATATTATACAACCTTCTTTTACATATCAAAAAGCAGTGCTTTAACGAAGGAGTTTTTTCTCGATGCATAGATTTTTTTGTCAACGAAAATAGAGCGTTTTTTTCACCTTGGATACTTTCAGTTTGGACTGCGGCCAATTTCCTAAATTCAAGATTTTATTAAATCTTTCGTCCAAGCATTAGACAATTCTGTGCAAAAACTAGATGCATACAAAATGCATTAAAAAAGACATACTCTTTAAGGGCACGTATAAGGTCAACATAACCTCACAAATGTTTCAACCCTATTTTCTCATAGATGGTTGAATTTTTTAGGAAAAACAAAACATTAAGCTCTGGAGAATTCCCTGACGCAGAGCTTGATGATTTCCTTTTACCCTAAATATTATTCATCTCTGAGAAATCTCTGTTCGAAAATTTCAGCTATGTCTCTCGCACTCATGTGTCACGTGGTACATCTTCTACTTCGCCTTAAGGGGCTATACGAGTGTGACACTTTCAAAGAATCGATTTTCTTTGTTGCCTTTTTCGACAGTTTATATTTTATACTTTACGTTTATGCTTAGCAGTTTTTATGGTAAAAATAATTTTATCTTGCAAAAATCGATAGTTAAATCTTTAAACGCGTTGTTCTCGAAATGAGATTTTTCAAATTTGCTGACATTGTAACTCAAAGAGCAATTATACGATTGACTTGAAATTTGAACTGAGTACTCTAGAATATATTTACTCCACAATGACGTAGGATATTTTCGATTGGATGAAAATTGACGATTTGGCATTGAAAAAAAAACGACTATTTTATAGGTAAGAAAACAGACTTTTTTCATAACTACGCCATTTTGTTAGATTTTGATATTTTTCGAAAATCCTACATCATTGTACAGGAAATACCTTCCAGTTTAACGACATTTTTTCCTGTTTCGGTTTCAGCTGCTCAATCAGCCGGAATCATGTCAGCAGTAGAGGAACTTTTTTTTGGCGCCTCCGAAGGCAGCGCATAAGTCGTTTGGATCTCAATATTTTTCTATGAAAAAATTATGTAATATATGTCAAATATAGCCAAAAATCACGAAAATCACCCAAATTTTCAGCGTTTACACTGGTAGAGCCCCTTAAGGGGAGATATACACCTAGATGGCCGAAAAAATCGATTTAGAAGCTATGAACATTCCGTCGACCGTAGAAGATCTACACTATGGGCCTGGTATCGATGATTCCATGTAAGTTGACAAATTTCATGATTTATTCATTCTTAAATTTTCAAACGCGTTTTTCTCAAAACCACGTTTTTCAAATCGGTACCCAAAATTTCTCGAAAACCAATGAACCGATTGCCTTGAGGTTTTTTGTGGTTATTCTATACACCATTATCGAGTACTTGTCATAGGATTTTTTTCCCGTTACTTAGTTTTTGTTTTATAGGCAAAATAATAACTAATTTTTGGCCCAAAAATCACTATTTATGTTCAAACGTCCGCCATTTTGTCATAAATCGATACTTTCAAAATCGGCTATGACAAATACTAGATTATAGTATCTAATTTAATAATCCTTTTAGTTTTTTTTCAGATGATTTTTGAAGAAACGCCAGTGGGTGCCGTATACGCAGATTTTTTTACGACGCTCCAAGGATCATACAATATCCTTGTATATTTTTGATATTTTTAAATAAAGAGAATTAAACATATTTTTGAATGTATATACTTTTAGATAATTAAAACCCCAATCCGAAATTCCGAATAGTTTTCCTTGAAAAAATTCACAAAAATGACCTTTTTTCCGGCTCCTAAGTGTATATCTCCCCTTAATTTAAATTTGAAAAAAAAAAACACACACCAAATTTGCACGTTTCCCCCGAAATAATCCATGGAAATTCCTCTTTGTTTCCGGCCACGAGTTAGGCGTATCGCCTCAAAAAAAAAAATTCAATTCTGGGGTAAAAGTGAAAAGGACAAGATCGTAAAAGGATAGTCAGGAGCATTGGAGAAAAAATGAAAATTGTATAACAATAGTACGAAGAAAAGTCTTTATTTTATAAAGAAATAATGGTTCGAAGTCATACATACGCCTGACCCGACAAGTTCATGCGCAAGTTTTTTTCCAATTCATTTTCCGCCTCATTTTCACTCCCAGTCGTTTGATTCGCTTCGCGTCCCCGTTTCGGAGCGTTGCGAACAAAATTACTCGAAAAAGGAACACGTTTAACGAATAATCATTGGTAAATAAATAAAACCTTCGTAACACGTTGTTTTCCTCGTACGATCGAATAAGTATACAATAAAGTTAAAAGATTAGATCGATTCGTATCAGCCATCTTGAACGAATCAGACCAAGTCCGCGAAGCGCAAATTTCGGAATATTCGGCAATAAAATATACAATTAAACCTTGACGATGGATGGCGTTTCCTCCGTTCGATCGAACGCGGCAATGAAATTGAATAAAAAGGAGAAAAGCGGATTGTCGAAACGGCTCAAAGGTCAATTCGCGGTCACATCGGCGATTCTCCGTAAAGGTCGTCGAGTTCAGTGAGAAGTTTCCGCGACAGAGATCTCCTGGTCATTCGGCTGTGCGACGGGGTGTCCTTTTCGAGTCCGGGTGTCAGGAACCCGTTGACATCGGGTGTCGCCAAAAAATTGATGCTAGACTTGAGCGCCATGTATTCGCGTACGGATCTCCGGCATCGCGGATCGATCCGATTCGCGGACTTCCGGTTCAACGGAGTATCCGCCCTTGTGGCTTTTTCCGCGTGGACGATGTTGAGCGCCTTCTCGGTAAGGGAAAAACTGTCGTCCTTGCGTTGGGGCGAGGACGACCATTTTTTCGTCAGCCTAGGCGAACGTCGTAGCGGCTTTTCGACGTTCTCGTCGCAATTTTCCTTGTCTCGATCGTCGTTCCGAATAGCCGAGTATTCCGTGTCTTTCGTCGAATTCTCGACATTTTCCTCACCGGGGCAAGAAGTTTCCGGCGTCTCGAACGCGATTTCCGGGTCCTCGTTTTCCTTGGCGAGCTCCGGAAGTGTCTCGTGACTTTTTTCCGCCTCTGTTAGAGCGTCCGTCGCGAGCGGTGAAGCGTCACTCTCGATCTTCCGTTTGGCCTCTGCAGGCAACTCGTCCGGGTCCCGCATCGCGTCTTCGAGCGTTTTCAGCAGAAGCCTCATCGAGAACAAATGCTCCTCGGTCGACTGAACGGTCTGCTTCAAATTAGCGTGCATCCACAGGAGCGTTTGCCGGTCGACCCTGACGAAGGCGTTTTTCCCGCTCGTCGTAGTCTCGAGACAAGAATCTCGCGGCAAATTTTCGTAAAAAAACGATTCGCGGGGACGAGGCAAATTGCCGAAAAGATCCTCTAGGGACGCATTCGGCTCGTTCAATCTCTCGCGTCGCAGCGCCGCATTTTCGTGCAATTCTTTCAGCGGCGAACGCGAATCTGGAAGGCTCGAGGCGGGAGGATCCGATTCGCCGCCATCTGCCGTTCGTGTCCCTCTGGCGGATATTCCCATTATCACGGTAGGCCTCGAAATCTCAAACTTTTCCGCCGGATTTTTGTCACATTTTTTCGTATCCGAGGCATTTTCCGGACGCGGCGGACCGTTCGATTCGGTCGTCTCCGTTGATTTCGTTTCGACGAACTTCGCTCGTTGCTCGTTGACATTTTCGCGGCCCGGAAATGCTCCGTTGCTCGGCGATTCTTCTCCATTGCGAAGCTCGTCCGCAAAGTTCGAGTCAGTCTTTTTGTCGTTTAGTATCTTGGCGCAATCCATCGTTCTCGCCTCGCTCTCGAGGCTCGTGGACAGCATGGACGTTTCTTCCTTGATGGTCTCGTTGTGCGGAATGTTGATGTACTTGTCGCGTATCGTGTTAGGCGGCGGTATACGACTCCTCCGCGAGGCTTTCGAAAGTTCGGCTACGGTGGACTTTCGAGAGTCGAATTTCACCGTTTTTGCGTCGACGATGCAGGATCTTTGGGATTTTTGCTTGTCCGCGGCGGCTTCGGTTCTACGATCGGTTCTCGAGCCCGTCGTCGCTGTCGGAGACGAGTGCGAAAGGCTGTAGAGCTTTCTACGCACGCTCTGGCTACGCGCCACTGATGGTTTCGATGTATGAGCTGAAAAATGGAACGAGTTTGAACATCGATGACTTTATCGTGTGCCGGTCTGTCGGGAAATAAAAATTCTACTGGTACTTTGGACAATGTTATTACGTATACTGTAATCACACGCAACGTTCAAGCGTTTTTACTCGAGTCCAATTAAGACGTTACATCTGAGTACAGTAAAATGTACGGCCGTATTTTTTTGTTATAAGAGAAATTTCTTTATTTATAAATTATTAGTTGTAATTTAATAAATATTAATATATTTAAATGTTTTGATTATATTAAATAAAAATGAAGTTTTAAAAAATTAAATAAAAATGTTAATATAGTCGTAGTATTTATTTAGCCGTTCTTGCCTCTCGGGCTTTAGGCCTTAGGCCACAGTAACGGGTATAAAATCATGAAAATGTGATTCACTCATGAAATTAATTACACATCTATTTAGTATGAATATCAAGCTGTTAGAATTTTTTTCTCGAAATTTCTCGAAACAGCTTTTTTCCAATTGGCGTGACAAATAAATTCGACAATTTTCACTCGATTTACTTCAAATTTAAAAGTTATGTTCCTAATTGCATTTCGCAGAGAAGTACGTACGGAATTTCTGATTAATCGAAAAAATTTCATTTGATGAGCAGTTTATGAACAGTTATAATGAAATTTTAACTGAAAATTCATTTCTTAAGTTCAAATACACCTGCAACTTTTGAATAAAATAATATTTTTTAAATTCCGTACGTACTTCTCTGGGTTTTCTAATGTAGATTGACGAGCATTTTTGTTTTTTGTTCTAAGTAAAAAATTGTGGATGATAAATGGGAGGCCTAAAAAAATGATAAAAGAAAATATTAGTAGTCGGTCATTTTGTGCATCGAAAAAAAAAAATTCTAACAGCCTGGAATTCATACTAAATAGATGTGTAATTAATTTTATGAGTGAACCACTTTTCCATACGAAAACAATTGTTAAATTCGCACATGATTTTATACCCGTTACTGTGGCCTAAGGCCTTAACTGAAAACTTACTATCAAAATGTCTCGGTAGGCATTCAAATAAGAGCTTCGATTCCGCCGTATGGACGATAGCTTCTGGAGCAGGTTTGAAACATTGAAGCGTTTTTATCGAAACCACGATTTCGAAATCGCCAGAATGCCTCATTCGGGCCGTTTTCCTCCGATTGTCTTGAAATTTGATGAATTCTTGTTTTTATAAGCAAATTGAGGCCGATTTTTTAGCGAAAAGGATTTTCTTTAGAAACAATTATACAATTTTTCGAAAAAAAAACCATAATTTTTAACAGTCGTGTGTACTTCTCCAGCGAAAATAATGTACACGACGATTCTGTTTGTTTTGTGCTGATCCACAAAAGTTCTGCCTCCTCCTGCCGAACCCCTAAAAAAATGCTGTTAGGGTAACTACGACTGAACCGCCATTTGAGTTTTTTTTTCATGCCAAACTTTCTTCTTTTATACCTCAACACATACCTCTTTATACCTCATACCTTTTATACCTCTTTTATACCTCATCACACAAATCCTCCAAACCTCATTTGGATCGCTTTTTTGGTATTGTCTAAAATAATTCCCAAACACGTATTTTTTTTGCGAGCCACGTAGATGTAACGCCTCAATCAACTCGTTAATATTCGGCAAAATCGCTTGAAAATTCTCAGGCTGATCTCTACAGCTCTGAATTTTTTTTAACGGATAACACCACTCTAGGATTTTGGAAAAATCGTTTCTTTTTTGCTTAAAAAATAATTTGGGGTCATAAAAACAATATGCAATTGCAAAACCACAATATACAAAACAATATATTCCTGCAGCCAATTTCTTTTTTCAAAATGTTCAATTATCGATTTTTTCGCAGCGCCTCGGTCTTCTTTCAGGCGCCTCGTACAATTTTAAACGCGTTTTTCTCGAAATCACTTTTTTCAAACTGGGAGAACAGATTAGTCGAACACCTGTGCATGGATCGATTTGAAATTTTGATAGTAGCTTCTCTATGGGAGTACGTAGCCGTTTTTTGATGAAATGTAAACTTTTTTTTATAAACAATTTACTGCTTATCTTTTGGGCAAAAAATCGATTTATTACTTTCAAATTGTGCCATTTTTTCAAAATTCGATTAAAAAAAATCCATACGTAGTCCCATAGCTAATAATATATAAATTATATTTTTTTTTGGTTTTTCTTCCAGGTTTATACTTTACGAGAAAACCGTCCTCCCCTGAAGCTAGTTGTAAAAAAAAACACGTTTTTCAAGACGGGCTCTGTCGCTGCCATTTTGTATGAAAATTAAAATACATTTTCTTTTATACTTTAATATGTGTTGAAAAAACCCTCTCAAAAGAAATCCTATTCCTTCCCGTGAAAAAATGGACATATATAAGCATATATAATTATTTATACTTATATATAACATTATATACAATTATATATGCCTTAACATGACATCATGAATGATCATATATGTAGATATATTACCATGTATAGGATTTATTTTTTCTAGGTGTGGACCATATATGCCCATATATGATCATGTATGTTCAAAAGTTGGTACTCTGAACTCGTATATGAACATATTTTTGTATATATGAAGTCCTATATAATACAACATGCACTATATATGATCATATATAATTGCATTTGCCCCCCAAAACCCATATGTAAGCGTATATAATTGTATATGAGACCACGTATATGAACCTATATATGATGTACAAACTATTTCGGTGTCATATATAATCATATATGAGGCATTCCACGTCATTTCGGCCAGTAAAAAAAATCCACAAATAATTTTGAAAAATCGAGTTACTTTATTGAAAAATATTCGCCGAGTGTCGAAATTAAAAAAAAAATTCTAACGTTGTTTCACGTTGATTACCATTTTTTAACATTTTTCCATTCAAATGGCTGCATCATTGGCAGCATTTGACGTATTTACATTCGTAAAAAACGAAAAAGTGCGTCTTTTTCAAGCCTTCCAGAAAAAAATTAATTTAGATTTTATTGAGCAAGTCGAACGTCCGTTTCAGGGAAAAATATGCAAAAAAAAGTTTTCTCTCAAGGAAAGGCACTCATTATTTAATTTTTTTTAAATTTCTCCGAATTGTGAATACGAAAAACGGATTTTCGGTTTTTTTTAATATTATGGGACTCCTAAACACCGTGAAGTAACAGCTATTTTTATTTTTTTAATTTTTTTCATTAATATTCGATTGAAGAGTGTGGAGCACTCCAAGGCTCTAATACATATGACATATATGTCATATGTATTTCAAAAACCTGGTAAACATACAGCGAGTGCTCCACACTCTTCAATCGAATATTAATTGAAAAATACAAAAAATAGCGGTTACTTCACGCTGTTTAGGAATCCCATAATATAAAAAATACCAAAAATCCGTTTTTCGTATTCACAATTCGGGGAAATATAAAAAATAAAATAACGAGTGCCTTTCCTTGAGATAAAAAATATTTTTGCATATTTTGCCCTGAAACGGACGTTCGACTTGCTCAATAAAATCTAAATTATTTTTTTTCTGGAAGGCTAGAAAAAAACGCACATTTTCGTTTTTTACGAATGTAAATACGTCAAATCCTGCTAAAGATACAGCCATTTGAATGGAAAAATGGTAAAAAATAGTAATCAACGAAAAAAAACGTCAGAAATTTTTTAAAAATTTCGACACTCGGTGAATATTTTTCAATAAAGTAACTCGATTTTTCAAAATTATTTGTGGATTTTTTTCTTTTACTGGCTGCAGTGACGTGGAATGCCTCCTATGTAACCGTAATTATCCGCAACAACCATATTTGAACGTATATAATAACGAAAACACATATGACCATGGATATTATTCCATATATAATACCACATCAAGGGGCCAGTCCACTTTGAAAATTTTTAAACAATCGAAAGCAAGCACCACTTGAAGAAATCGACGATGATGAGCAATCAGATTGGATTTTGGACAGTGCAGGAATTGCCGATTGAGTTTAGGTAAGAGTTTTCCATAGTATAAACTTCAAACACGTTTTTCTCGAAACAACGTTTTCAAAATCTAGCTCCATCATATCTCTAAAACTAATAAACCGATTCTCTTGAAATTTGAACCACATATTGTAAACATGATTCGCAACAAGATGACCCTCGATGGTTTTAAAATGTTGATTTTTACTTTTTTTTGCGAAAAACTGCGAAAAACGCGTTTTTTTTAACTTTTTCATTTGCCATTTTTTTTATTTTTTGATGAAACTTTATATCCGAGGGTCATTTTGTAGCTGGTATCATAGTGAATCTAATGGACTTTGATTTTTTTGTTTCAGAGAAGCCGTTGCCGAGTTGTGATGGAGCTACCTAGCCCACCTATTTTTGAGGCGTTACGTTAAACTATAGTTTTTATACTTAAAAATGAATAGAAATGAATTAAATTTTTTTTAATGTATTTCAAGACTTTATTTACCAAGCCCAACAACTTTTATATTCATATTTTTTATAAAATCCTCAAAAAAAATCGCGAAAATAGCCTTTTTCGTGGCTCCAAAGTGGACTGGCCCCTTAATGAAAGATTATACGAAGAATCTTTTGCTTAATATATGTACATATTGAATTTGCGATACACATGACAATATAAGTTTTATAAAAATACAAAATCTGTTTTCTCGTAATTTCTTATTTATGCGTATGTATGCAAATCAATGTATGACTGAAAATGGTTATATATCGTTATATGCAATAGTATATGAGTATATAATCATGTCATCATATATGGCGATATATTACTATATATGATTATATAGAGACAAATTTCGTTCATGATCATTTATGACAAGATCGTACATGATTATTTATGTTTATCTATGTCCATTTCTCCCCGGGTTTTTTCATACTCCCAAAATAAATTGTCAAAGTTAGGCCTTATTTTCTGCTGCTAGAGTGGTGTTATCCATTAAGGTGGAATATCAGTGTGAAAAAAAAATCGATTTTTTTTGCTTAAATAGATAGTTTTGGCCTTTAAGAATATGCCTACATATTTTCAAAACAATATTCGGCTTAGAAGGATTCGAAGTTGGCGCCAAGCGTCGACGCTCTCAGAGCCTTCAGAGAACTATATAGGCCTTTCTATACTTTAAACGCGTTTTTCTCGATACCATGTTTTTTGACCTGGTTGACAGCATAACTTTGTCAAATTTTGTCCAATCGACTTCATTCAAAAAGGATTCTCTTCAGAAAACTTATCGCTATCGTCGCATCGTAGAGTTTTTTTTATTGTTTACTTTTTTTATTAACAATTTACTGCAAAATTTTTGTGTAAAATTCGATTTTTTTTTAATGGCCGCTTTTTTTTCTAACCAAAATTTTCAAATTTCCTACGATGCTGCGATAGCTATACTGTTGTAATTTAATAATCTTTTTGAATTTTTTATTTCACATGCTTGCTGTGGTACTTATGCTGTAAACCGTCGGAGAGTCTTTTTTTGAGACGCCATTTTGCGACCGCTCCCCTGCTTAATAAAATGTACTAAAAATAAAAAAATAAAAATTCCTTGTATGCTTCATTACTTCAATAATTAATACACAAAATTTCAAATAATTTGATCGTGGAGTTTAGAATAAAAAAAGTCCCAAACAATACTTCATTTGTCAGCCTGTCACACTGATATTCTCCCTTAATCTCGATATCGTTATTGCCCACCAGTTACAGCTATTCGGCAAATGCCTTTTCAATTCCCAACAGGAACACATGCACGTACACTAACCGCTGATCGTGTCGCTAATCGTTAGTGAAAAAAAACGTGTTATATCCCACCTGTGTGGGAAACCGTTTGAACCTTTTCCCAGGATTTCAAGAAATCCTTCATATCTTCGGGCTCCATGCGTTCGCGTCCCAAACCTAATGATGCATACCGTATCAAAGTGATATCCCGTATAAACATGTATATCTGGTTAATTTGCGCTCGAGGTGTCTTGCGAGGCAAACTCCAACGCGGAGTATTCCTTCAAAGGGTTCTCAAAGCCGTGAAATATTCACTGACCTGCCAACTTGATTTTCCCGTCGCTCTTCGACAAACCTTGACAGTACGCGGACTCCGATGTTTGTTTGCCTGGATTAGGAAACGAAAAAATTAGGTAATCGCAAATCTGCTCAACTCATTTCTACGGAAAGCATGGATCGTCGTTTAAGTTTGAAAAGCATAAATTTTGCGAGTACCGTTGTGGGCGATCGTCGATGGGTTGCCTGGAGACGCTTGGTCTTTGGAAGACTCGTAGAGTTTCGTCCGAAACTGACTGGTGGCATTGGGCATTGTAGTCATGCGGCGATCTTGATGGATGAAAACAAAATTGAAAGATATCAGTTTCATTGTACATTGAAAGCAACTGCAGAATCTGTTATTTATTATAGACAGACATTTTTATGTTGGTGCCAACAAATAAAAAATAAATATAAAGACTTATCTACAATAATCATTGCGTGGTTGTGTATCGACAAATCGAATGCAAATGTATAGAGCTTTAGAGTAAATTAGTTTTCAACATTTTCAATGTGTGGCACTGACATAACTTTTTTTATATAATGAAGAATAATATAAATATGAAAAATATACAAAAAAAATTAATTGAAAGATATCAGTTTGAATGGAACTTTATATGTAATTTTTTTTTATTTTTCGCGTTCATGGTTCTTACGCATTATTGGTTCGGAAATTCCCTGACTCTTCCAGGTTTTTCAGACAGGTTTTGCAAATATTCCAGGAAGGTTGGGGTGGACTAAGGAACGTAATTTTTAAATCAAATATATGACAATGTTGAATATTACAGTAAAAATTTAAAAAAACTGAAATTCGAAAAGAATGTTAACACCAATGTTAAGGGGCTATACTAGTGTGACACTTTCAAAAAATCGATTTTTTTGTTGCTTTTTTCGACAGTTTATACTTTCAAGAATATCATTATCATTTATATAATTTATATCAATATCATTTTATCTTGCAAAAATCGATAGTTAATTCTTTAAACGCGTTTTTCTCGAAATTAGATTTTTCAAATTTGCTGACATTGTAACTCAAAGAGCAATTATGGGATTGACTTGAAATGTGAGTACTCTTGAATATATTTACTCTACGATGACGTAGGATATTTTTGATTGGATGAAAATTGACGATTTGGCATTGAAAAAAAACGACCATTTTATAGTCAAGAAAACATACTTTTTTTCACAACTACGCCATTTTGTTAGATTTTGATATTTTTCGAAAATCCTACGTCATTGTACAGGAAATACCTTCCAGTTTAACGACATTTTTTCCTTTTTGGGTTTCAGCAACTCAATCGGCCGGAATCATGTCAGCAGTGGAGGAACTTTTTTTGGCGCCTCCGAAGGCAGCGCATAAGTCACTTGGATCTCAATATTTTTCTATGAAAAAATTATGTAATATAGGTCAAATATAGCCAAATATATTCTTAATTTTCCGAAACATTTAATTGGGTACTTTTCTTCCAAAAAATTCCCGAAAATCACCCAAATTTTCAGCGTTCACACTAGTATAACCCCCTAACAAAAAAAGGGGGATGAGTGACTTTTTCGAAAAATGAGCCTAACATTTTTTGTTGCTATTTTCTAGGGGTGCACGGGTAGCAGAATTGGTCGGGTCGGGTAATTAGACCATGATTCGGATCAATGACCCGAAAAATTCGGGTCCCCGATCCGAACTTTATCGAGTACCCGAGTTTTTCGAGTACTCGTCTCACATCAGGTACTCGATAAACCGTGTTGCCGGAACAAAATTTGGATTTTCGTTTCATAGTAGATAGCGCCTCGAAAACACACCAAAACGGACGAAATAGACTCCAGCTTTATGTTCTCTACCCTTCGCTGATAGGTTGGAGTTCACAAGAAATACAAATAATTGATTTAATAATTTTAGTATTTTTGTTATGTGCATATTTACCATTTTGTCCGGCAAACTTCTTTTAAGACACTCGCATTTCAGGGAATATCGAGATATTTGAATATCGAAAAACTGAATAAAAGCAAGATTCTTCGTCGAATTTTCATTAATTCTGTCTAGTGCTAACTGGTAATTTCGGCGATTCATTCTTCTTAATTTAATTTTTTGTCATGTAAAATTTTTTTCCCAGAAAAAACTTGTTCTTCAAACGCTTATATCTCTGAAATTAATCAAGATATTTTCAATTTTAAAACGTCAAATGGAAGCTACATTCTTCTCGCTTCGAATCGCAGGGCGTTGAATCTTGGTCTTTTTGGATTTTTTCTCCATTTAAAACCCACGTTAAAAAATTCACAACTTTAAGTCGTTTGCCGGAACAGAAGATATTTGTTGTACATTTTCTCCTTTCGCACACTTTTTAGTAATGCCAAAACGCAACTCTCCCGCGCTATAACGATACGATCCGCCAAAATTGACCGTTTTTCATTCCGCCCTAACAGACACACACACACACACAGAATGGAAAAGTGAGACGAAAAAAGATTTTTACAGTATTATCATTTATTCGTTTTATCGCCTTCTTCGAGTTTTCGTTTTCTCCCATTATTTGATCGATACACCTAAATAAAAAATAAATATAAATATAAATAATAGATACGGATCTCCGAGTCGTTTACGAATATTCGAAGTTTACGAATACCCGAAGTTTAAGAGTACTCGACGTTTACGAGTGCCCAAAATTTGAGAGTACCCGATGACCAAATTCGGGTACTCGATAGTGGCGGGTAATGAAAAAACGTCGAGTGCTGGTAAAAATTTGCTAATGAAAAATGTCAGCTTCCCCAGACTGAATATCATCATTTATAAGCCAATCAATGAGAGAATAGCAACAAAAAAATGTTAGGCTCATTTTTCGTTACTTATCTAAAGAATTATAAAAAAAAATACATTGAAAGCAACTGCAGAACCTGTTATTTATTATAAACAGAAATTTTTATGTTGGTGCCAACAAATAAAAAAGAAATATAAAGACTTATCTACAATAATAATTGCGTGGTTGTGTATCGACAAATCGAACGCAAATGTATAGAGCTTTAGAGTAAATTAGTTTTCAACATTTTTAATGTTTGACACTGACATAACTTTTATTTTTATATAGTGAAGAATAATATAAATATTAAAAACATATCAAAGTATTTATTTTTATTCTCGAATTATTTTTTCAAGTCGGTTTCATTTTTCGTAATTTCTTGCAAAAATGAAGTCCGAGAAAAATTCCAGATAATTTTCAAAATTCCCTGACTTTTCCCTGATTATTCCAGGAGGAAGGAAATTCCCTGAGCTTCCCCAGTTTTCCAATGTACATGAAGTTTGCATCGTTGCTATCCAACGGTTTCATTTTTTTTTTCGATTTTGTAATTTCCTATTTTTTCTTGGTCAGTTCGGCTCTAGTTGCTAAAAAAATATGGTAAAATGAATAAAAAATATTTACGGCCACCGGGACCAACCAAACAAAATCGAAAAAAAAAAATGAAACCGTTGGATAGCAACGATGCAAACTTCATGTACATAGTTTTCCATACACGTAACAGCCATGACGTTTCCTCGTATGCCCTTGAGAGCTTTTACGACCCTCGACCATTCACACGGGCTGAAAGTTCCTCAGAGAGCCAGAGTGTTGCCTACGTCCACTGGCTGCAGCACGCACGCTACGAAACTACTGTTTGGATGATCAATAGTAGATAAGGAATAAGATAGTTGGTACCGGAAGTGGTTCTTCTCGGTTTCTTGCTAGAATCTGAAGCTCCAAAAAGGTCCTTGATACGGACGGGCTGCATCAGCGGTCGCCCGGTCACCATTCTGTTCAGACCATCTTTCTTTCCAGTGCTTTTCGGCAGCCCGAACAACTCGTGCTCCCTCAACGGCTGACTTCTTATTGCCCCTGTGAAAAACGATTGTCAATTTTCTTTCCCATTATCTTCTTCAATTTTCAGGAGCGAACTTGAGGACTACAGCTAGTTGTAATTTTTTTAAATATCGATTTTTGGTTTTCGACGGATTTTCAAAATATAACATTTAAAAAATATTCTCGAAATTTTTTAAATTGTGCGTTTAAACGCATTTTTCTCAAAATTACTTTTTCAAAATCTGTGACCACGATATCTCAAAAATCTCTGCACCAATCAGCTTGAAATTTTACAAGCTTTTTTCACATCAAAAAGCAGTGCTCTAACGAAGAAATTTTGATCTCGATGCATGTTTTTTGTTCTTATCGAAAATAGAGCGTTATTTTTACAGAAAATCGATCTTTCCACATTGATGAATATTTCGCAATACAAAAATTGTCCAAGGTACTCACCCTTTCGCAGTGAGGTGAAAATGAGATTTTCGTGCCATTTTTGTGTTGGAAAATTTTTTTAATAGATTTGCTTTAAAGTCTCAGTATAAAGGTTTTTGGGGTCACTGACTTCGAATTTGATATCAGATTTTCAAAATTCAAAATGGCGAATCCAATATGGCGGACGCAAATTTGATAAATGGTTTCATTTTGATGAAAGTGAGTACCTTATGGTTTTTGGGGTCGCTGAATCCGAATCTGAAATCGGTTTTTGAAAATTCAAAATGGCGGGTTCAATATGGCGGATGCAAATACGAAAAATGGTTCCATTTCGACGAAAGTGAGTACCTTATGGTTTTTGGGGTCGCTGAATCCGAATCTGAAATCGATTTTTGAAAATTCAAAATGGCGGATTCAATATGGCGGACGCAAATACGAAAAATGGTTCCATTTCGACGAAAGTGAGTACCTTATGGTTTTTGGGGTCGCTGAATCCGAACCTGAAATCGGTTTTTGAAAATTCAAAATGGCAGATTCAATATGGCGGACGCAAATACGAAAAATGGTTTGTTTAAAAAAATTTTGAAAATACAAAAAACAAAATAAATCAACATACAAAAAGCACAAAAAAATTAAACTACTAAAAGCAGAATTTTTTTTTTAAAAAAGCACAAAAAAACAAAATGGAGTCAACAACCGTCACGTCCTCGATTTGTGACTCTGGGTTCGGCTAAGAGCGGGATATAACGCCAAAAAAGTATTCTTTTACATTTGTTATTATGAATAGTTTGTCATACATGATTTGCTAAATTTTTATTCATTATATTGTATCCGAGCTTCACATACTTGGCGTCAGGATCCAAATTCGAAATTCGCGACCATAAACATCTAGAGATACAATTTTTTGTCATAATCCAACTACTTTTTGAATTTGCATCCACCATATTGGATCCGCCATTTTGAATTTTGGAAATCTGATTTCAAATTCGAATTCAGCGACGCCGAAAACCATGAGGTACTCACTTTCGTCGAAATGAAACCATTTTTCGAATTTGCGTCCGCCATATTGGATCCGCCATTTCGAATTTTGGAAATATGATTTCAAATTCGAATTCAGCGACTCCGAAAACCATGAGGTACTCACTTTTGTCGAAATCAAACCATTTTTCGAATTTGCGTCCGCCATATTGGATCCGCCATTTTGAATTTTGGAAATCTGATGTCAAATTCAAATTCAGCGACCCCAAAAACCATGATGTACCAAATTACAATCGAAACGATGCAGTAGAAATAGGTAGTTTTTCAAATGCCCCTATACGTGTCATGACACAAAAATGGCACGACTTTTTTTGCCCTATGCGTGTCATTCACAGTCAAGGGGTTAAAACCATACTCTTCAATGTAATTTTTTTTTTCAATTTAAAAACTGCACGTTTTTTTTAAATAAAAAATCACGTTAATTCTTTCTTTTTCCGGCCACGAGCTAGGTGTAACTCGTCAATTACCAATTCTCGATAACTCAAAAATGCACAAACATTAACTACCATTTCGTTTTTCCTCCTGCCCAGTACTTTTCGGTGCGGTGTTGATATTCAACATTTTCTTCTCGTCCGGAGAAATCGACTCGTCGCGAATACAGATCAACCCGATGGGTTCTCGATGCTTCTCATTTCAAACCTCCCGCTTCTTTCCCGCAGTGGCGCCCCGTGTGTGGTCAACAAAGAAGTTCGGCGTTTCGCCGTTGGGATTCAAAATTCTGGGACGCGGGCGAACGGTAGTGATTAACCTAAAAGCTGGAATTGCCGACAAACACCGAGCCGAGACGACAATTAGGGCCACAAACATCAACGCTGATCATCAACGATTCGCGGGAGACCTCAACCAGTCAGTAGTTCAAAGAAAAGAAAATCACTCTTCCGCTACGCACTTTGGTTAAGTTCGTCCAGTAACCTCGAACTTCGTAAAGAGCGCGACTATGTCCTCGATAAGCTTCAATTCCAACTCCACTTCAACTTTGTCTCTTCACCCGCACTTTAAAACGCAACGGAATTCGGTAAACAAACTTTAAAGAGCCGGAGAAAATGTTCGTTCGCGGAGTAAATAAATACAATTCCGTAACTCGAGAAACTCCACGAAAAGAAAACCAACCCGCGATAGATCGCGAACTTGCGCGGAAAGAGAGCGCTCGATCGTGTATGATAAAACTGACGCTAGATGGCGATCGACGTTGCTTCCCGTCGCCCTTATCCGTCCGGCTGTTTTCAGGAGCTCTGCGACTGGTCGAAAGAAAACTTGTCCAACGAATGATATCGCCCGCATTTCCGAACCGGAAACCGGCGATTGCCAGGATTTCCTTCGAGCGCCAAAATTGCACGTACGTACCATAACCCTTTTCCTACGCGTTCGGTTTTCAACAATTACCGTGATCATCGCAAGGCTTCGTCGTTTCGAGCAATTCGATACGAATCGCGACTGTGCTCGCGATCTTTTTTTCTCGATTGGTCGCCGGAAAGATAATCGGAGTATTCGGAGTATTCGGGCTGTACGTATCGCGCGCTTCGGCACCAAACGCACTCGGCCATTTTGTTTGTCGCGTAGTGTAATTTCCAAAACGTATACGAATACGTACACATGCATTAGAGTGTTTCTTCGCCCCTTCCCGTCCCCTCCGGAGAATATGTTGAAAACAACCGAAGGTCGACGCTGCTGTTCCTTGATAAAAGTATATTTTTGGTTAGGTTAATGCGGTCGAAGTTGGCGACGAAAAAGTATATCGTTCACCAAGCCAGTAAGTAAGCCGTTCCGGTGTGTTAACCGCGACAAATAACGCGACCGAATAAATTGAGAACGACAATCGGACATTGATAAACCCCATCGCGCCCCTCCTACCACTGTGGCGTTCGCGCGTCGTTCCAAACACGAGTTTCGCTTCGCAAAGTTTTTTCCCCGTTTTTTCTCGCCTTTTTTTTGTTTTCGTCAAACGCGAGAAGAGGAGCTTCGAGAAATTCGGCACGCTCAAACCGGAGGCTTTTTCCGTTACCGTGCGACGGACAAAAGTCCGCGAGCTTGAAAGCTTTCGGAGTCTCTACGGAGCCCGAAGAGGCTATGGCTGGTAGTGTCGTTGCAACTACGGGCGAAATTTCGACGTACGTGAAAAATGGGACTTTCGTCTACGTGTAAAAAGTCCGCCCGTGACGTGAGTCGTGCCTCGAAACGAAGCGTTCCGCGATTTCGGACAGTCCCGAAAAATCGCGCGACATCATCGGCCCGGCTTTGAATTATGCAACTTTTTTCGTCGCTGATTGTCGTCGATCTTTATAACCTACAAAAAACGAGTGCATAACCTATATTAACTTGATTGATATAACCTTCGAACGTCAGAATCACGAGAGTCTTGTCGATTCTTTCGCGACGAAACGAATTTTCGACTACCGGACACCTGGGGGAAGCGCACGCCCCAACGAGCCATCGGGATATCGCCTTTCACGTTTTTTGTTTCCTCGTGTGACGTTCGTTTGTTTTATCAGGCCTGGAAGATGGTCTCGTTCCGAGGTAAGGAAATCCAAAGAACTCGAACATGGCTCCGCCAAGCTCGTTCGAAAATCAATTTTTTTTCGCCCAAATTTCCAGCAGCGCGATATTCCACGAATACAATTACCGCAGATGGAGTTTTTCTTCCTCGTCGCAATCGACGTGACCCGAGAGCGATGCCGCTAACGTTTTCTCCACCTCGCTCTCTTTTCTTTCGCACGGAAATTTTGTTGCATCTTGCATCATCGCGGAAGATTCTCCATAGTCGGTGGCCGCGCGAGAAACTTTAATCCGATACATTTTTTCCTACTCCCTGCGCCAATTTGTGTCTCGTCTTGCGGCGGGATCATGACCGGCTCGTTGAAGTACCCGTTTGGTCATGACTGCGAAAGCGAAAGGCCGAGGATCGTAACGCGAGTCGTTTTTGAAGTGATTGCAGCGACGGAATAATCGTGCGGCACGGCGCCATGGATGTCTCGGGGGATTTGACGTTACAATGGGTGGAGGAGGTGGGGAACGTCATGCACGAGGAAGTGATATGCGACTTGCAGGCGGAAATACCGGCTGCGGAGGAAGAGGTGATAGGAGCTTGCGAGGAGGTGTCGATGGAGGAGACCGTTCAATCGGCGCCGGACCAAACGCCCAGCGGCGATTCCGAACCTCTCATGGTACCGCAGCCCAGCGACATGGAGTCGATCTACATAGTGCCGCAGGATCAGGGCCACGATTATCTCAATATCCAGGTCACGGAGGAAGTTATCACGGACAATTGGGACAGATCCGGTCCCGACGATGGGTAATCCTTTGATTTTCCAGATTTCGTGTTCGATTATGGATGCTCAGGATGGAAAATGCTACATTGGCGATAAAAAGAGACGCCGCTATTCGTTCTAAGCTTGCATACAAAATTTGGTATTGTTTCGCTAAGCTGGAGAATAAATAGCACTTTGATATGCGTTCGTGTTTTTGGATATAATGAGAGGGAACAAAAGTAACTCTCGTATGGAAGAAACTTCTTGGCAATTTTAATAGTCCACTGCATAATTGTAGCGTAATTGTACGATGTTGAAGTTTGCATAGTTGGAACGCAACGAAAATTAATTCGTTTTCATCGATAACATTTATTTTCGGCCGATTTAGGCTATGAAAATCATTCGAACGTTCTTCTATATTTTTATTGCAGATTTAGGACCTCAAGTTGCAAAGAAAAAGTTTCGAATAACAATGAAAATGATAGAATAACAAAAACAAATCGTTGCGTTCCAACGTTGCAAACTTCAACATCATGGAATTGTAAAGTACTGAACTTTTAACGACGTTAAAGTCTGCATCGTTCGAACGCAACTATGTTTTCGTTTAATTCTCGATTCATAATCCGAAACCTTTTTTCTTCGCCAATTGAGGTCGTAACGCTCTCATAAGTATACGTAAAAACGTTTGAGTGATTTTCAAGGTAAAAAAATCTATATTTACAAAAAAATCATTTTCGTTGCATTCCAACGAAACTTCAATATCACAACTTTTGCTTATTTTCCCGTTCAGTTCTCCCATACATTCTCAGCATACTGCAATGCTCTCTTTTGACAATTAAAAGTTAATCGTTAACAAAGAAAGGTAAAACGGTACTAAAAACGATGCTATCAACTGGAAATTCAAGGCTTGGACTTCATAAGTCGCTTACTGATCTTCCCTTACATCCAAGATACTCGAGAATGCAAAATTCCGGCTGACTTAGTCTGGGGATATCCCCCGATCGATTTGACAGTCGAAGAGAAGATGAAGTATCGAGATTGACCGTTTGCATCGTTGCAATGCAACGGAAATACTTTTTACTTCCTTTTTCTTAAGGGGAGGGTAGGGGTTTCAGCGTGAAAAAAAACACTTATTTGCGAATTTTTTTCATCTCTATGGATAGAGTGAATTTATTGAAACCTTTTGTACATTGTTAAGTGTCATTTCAAGAACATTCCGTGAAATTTGTACGCGAAAATATCCACAAACAAGCCGGTGACAAAGCTTTTCCAAAAACGCCTTTGGAAAAACACGATTTGCGGTGTTCACCGTATCTCAGCTAGAAATTATCTGAAATCAAGTACCATTAAAATTTAGTCAAAGTATCATCAAATCCTCCCCCCAACGGTCTTTGATAATATTTTTTTTCATTTCTAAATTTTTGGTGGTCATGTAAAGTGAAAAGTGCTATTTTTCACGAAAAATTCCGCCATTTTGGGGGTGGAAAACCCCCTCAATGTAAAAAAAATCTCAAACTAACCGTTGGGGGGAGGTATTTTATATGCAGAAAGTGTGTACCAAGTTTGAAATAAATCGGTCATGTAGTTTTCAAATGGCAGTGAACACGGACTTTGAAAAAGTGGTTTCGAGAAAAACGCGGCACCGGCTTGTTTGTGAATATTTTCGCGTACAAATTTCACGGAGTGTTCTTGAAATGACACTTAACAATGTACAAAAGGTTTCAATAAATTTACTCTATCCATATAGATGAAAAAAAAACCGCAAAAAAGTGTTTTTTTCACGCCGAAACCCCTACCCTCCCCTTAACTTTCCCTGCTACCGATTTTTTTGCGACAGATTTAGGTTGCATTTCTTCAATGCGGATGTCAAAAAAAACGTTTGCCGTACCTTTTTATCTGTCAGGAAAAAAACGTGCAATGATAAATCAATTCTTTTCTTCGCGTTCCGACTTAAAAGATCTCCGCGTACTTTCTTTGCAGGGTCGAGATACCGGAGACGAAGGTATCGCACGACAACTTGCTCGAGTACGACGACATGGAGATACCGTTGCCGATAGATCAGGACTCTTATACGAACACGAGGCCCTATCCGTGCGACTTTTGCAGCCGTAGGTTTCGCAAAAAGGCCAATCTGATGAATCACATGGTGGCCCACCAGACGGATCGGCCGCACGGTTGTAACCTGTGCGGCGCGCGTTACGTACGAAAGTGCGATCTGATGAATCACCTGAAGATTCACGCGTACGCCCCCTCGCGAGACGGCCTCGAGGACGAAATGAACGACGAGGACGCGTTCGCCCAGGACGAGGACGAATCCTCGACGGCGACAGCTACGGCGAAGGGCCGACGCAAAAAGGTACAGTCGAGCGCACCCCGGAAACGAAAGAACAACGCTGCCTCGGCGAAACGTAACAATCAGGTGAGCGTCGAGGAAACGACCAACAAAATAATCGACACGAGTCCGAGCAAAAGTTACACGAACAAATCGTACGACTACGTGGACGAGGATATGAGGTTACTGGAAGAGATGACGAGTAGAAGCGCGAACGCGAGAGCCGGCAATTACGCGTCGAGCTCCTCACGGTGGACCGAGCACATGTCCAACGTCGATACCGAGCCTGAACCGCCTCGCTGGCCCATCACCGATCCCACCAAACCCTACGTGTGTCAGTACTGCGGCGTTGGTTTTGCACGCGAAAAAGCCCTTGCCTCACACTCGCGCATACACGGCGGCGATAGCCCCTTCGAGTGCACGAATTGCGGCGATATGTTCTGGGACGTTAACGCTCTCCGAGAACACGTGCGAACGAAACACGGCGGCCCGGTCGCTGTGCCTACACCCGCCGATGAATTCGATCCCAATGACAATACGACGTACACAGGTGACGAGAGATTCGGCGAGTTTTACTGTGATACATGCGGCGTACCTTTTCATCGTTTGGATCTCCTTAAACGTCACCGGAAGTAAGCTCCACTCGGCAAATACAATGGTATCGAAGTTTGCATCGTTGGAATGGAACGAAAATGTTCTTTTTTCGTCTTGCCCAATTGTTTCGCTGGCACTTTTAAGGGGAGATATACACCTAGGAGCCGGAAAAAAGGTCATTTTTGTGAATTTTTTCAAGGAAAACTATTTGAAATTTCGGATTGGGGTTTTAATTATCCAAAAGTATATACATTCAAAAATATGTTTAATTTTCTTTATTTAAAAATATCAAAAATATACAAGGATATTGTATGATCCTTGGAGCGTCGTAAAAAAAACTGCGTGTACGGTACCCACTGGCGTTTCTTCAAAAATCATCTGAAAAAAAAACCAAAAAGATTATTAAATTAGATACTATAATCTAGTACTTGTCATAGCCGATTTTGAAAATATCGATTTATGACAAAATGGCGGACGTTTGAACATAAATAGTGATTTTTGGGCCAAAAATTAGTTATTATTTTGCTTATAAAACAAAAACTAAGTAACGGAAAAAAAATCCTATGACAAGTACTAGATAATGGTGTATAGAATAACCACAAAAACCTCAAGGCAATCGGTTCATTGGTTTTCGATAAATTTTGGGTACCGATTTGAAAACCGTGGTTTTGAAAAAAACGCGTTTGAAAATTTGGGAATGAATAAATCATGAAATTTGTCAACTTACATGGAATCATCGATACCAGGCCCATAGTGTAGGTCTTGTACGGTCGACGGAGTGTTCATAGCTTCTAAATCCTCGACCTCGATCATCTAAGTGTATATCTCTCCCTAAGCTACAAAAATTATGAAATCATTTTTACGATCTTCATTCGGCTTCCTTTACCCAAACTTCGAAAAAAAGGGTTCAGATAGTGATAAAATGAAGAAATGAAAAGTAAAGATGAATTTTCGTTGCTTTCCAACGATACAAACTTCAACACCATGCAAATACAAACATTTCATCGATCGAAGCAATTACTTTTCCTATACTACTAACGCATTTTACACTCTCGCGATCACGAACAGAATACACGTTAAACAAGAGGTTAACGAAGTCATGGACGGGCCGAGTCAGCATCACGTTTGCAACGTTTGCGGCGAATGGTTCGAGGAAGCTCTCGCTCTGTTGGCACACGCGGAATTGCACGCGAGGTACGTAAGCTAAATACACGCGTTGAAAGCTCGCTCATGGCTGTTACGCATATGGACAAACAGGGAAATCCTTTCCTCCTGGAATAATCGGGGAAAAGTCTGGGAATTTTGAAAATTCTATGGTATTTATCCATTTACTTTTTGCAAGAATTACGAAAAATGAAATCGGCTTGAGAAATAAAAACCGAAAGGTATGGAAATTCATATTTTCGTAGATTTTGAATGGTTATATTATTGTTCATTGTATACGGAAAAAGAGTAATGTCAGTGCTGATCATTGAAAATTTAAAAAACTAATTTACCTTAAGGGGCTATAACAGTGTGAACGCTGAAAATTTGGGTGATTTTCGGGAATTTTTTGGAAGAATAGTACTCAATTAAATGTTTCGGAAAATTAAGAATATATTTGGATATATTTGACCTATATTACATAATTTTTTCATAGAAAAATATTGAGATCCAAGCGACTTATGCGCTGCCTTCGGAGGCGCCAAAAAAAAGTTCCTCCACTGCTGACATGATTCCGGCCGATTGAGTAGCTGAAACCGAAAAAGGAAAATATGTCGTTAAACTGGAAGGTATTTCCTGTACAATGACGTAGGATTTTCGAAAAATATCAAAATCTAACAAAATGGCGTAGTTATGAAAAAAAGTCTGTTTTCTTGCCTATAAAATGGTCGTTTTTTTCAATGCCAAATCGTCAATTTTCATCCAATCAAAAATATCCTACGTCATTGTAGAGCAAATATATTCAAGAGTACTCAGTTCAAATTTCAAGTCAATCGGATAATTGCTCTTTCAGTTACAATGTCAGCAAATTCGAAAAATCTCATTTAGAGAAAAACGCGTTTCAAGATTTAACTATCGATTTTTGCAAGATAAAATGATATTGATATAAATCATATAAATGATAATGATATTCTTGAAAGTGTAAACTGTCAAAAAAGGCAAAAAAAAATCGATTTTTTTAAAGTGCCGCACTGGTATAGCCCCTTAAGCTCTATACGTTTGCATTCGATTTATCGACACCCAACCACACCATTATTATTGCAGATAGGTGTTATATTTATTTTTTATTTATTGGCTTTTATTTTTTAAAGTTTCTGTTTATAATAAAGAACAGATTCTGTATTTGCTTTTAATGTACTTTTTTTTTACTTAACAGTGTTTGAATTATTTGTCGACATTCAGTTTTCCTAATTTTATTTTAATATTTAACTCTTCATATATTTTATATTTAAAAAATTGTGTTCTTTATTTGACTCCAAACTCCTTGGAATATTTGCAAAATCGGTGTGGAAAACCTGGAAAAGTCAGGGAATTTGTGAGTCAATAATGCGTAACAACCATGTCGTTATTAAATATACCGGGCGAGACAGCAACTATTAGGAGAAGAAATATATTCTGACCTATCAGACTTAGGAGAAAAAAAAAATCCTAAGAAAGTTGCATAGTTCGAGGGGGGGCGCTTCCGAGATGTCAAGCTCACCTCCGTTTTTTTAATTGTGACCATTATTTTTGTTAGAATTTTGTCAAGGAACTAAAAATAAGTTCACACGCAAAATTCCAAGATGATCGATCAAGATTTAGTATGAAAAATCGATAGAATAGATAGATAGAAAATAGATAGATAGAAAAAATTGACTTTTTGTCAATAATGTTTGATAAACATTACTTTTTTCTTGCTGATGAATCAAGATAGTTGCCGGGTTTTATGTTTTATGAATACAGATTTTATGAATCAATTTAATTGCCTGGTTTTACGTTTATAAGCCTAGAATCGATTGAAAAAGCGGAGCAAACACTTACTCCTGTAAAAGGTGCTCAAAGTGATGGCCACCAATTTCAATGCACGCTTGCAATCCGATTCGCATTGCTTGTATTGTCTTATTGATCGAGTCGGTCTGTATTAACGGACAGGCTCTACTTGAGGTTTGAAAGTTTAATACTGAGCGAAATTCGGGTAAGTCTTTGTTTACGTTGTTCGCAACTAGGAATCTCATCAACTTGGGTTGGAAAGCAGTGAGAAGCTTGTGATTTCCATAATAATGTGCGTTCTCTTCAATGAAAAGTACTCCGACACAAGGAACTTCTGTCTGTACAGAATTAAATTGTCCGTACAATGTTTCCTTACCAAGAGCAAGTTGATACGATCTTAATTTACGGAGAGAAATTCTGCCGTAGTATTTGTCAGTAAAGAGAGCACACATTGTTATGGAAATCACGAACTTCTCACTGCTTTCCGAAACAAGTTAATAAGACTCTTAGTTGCGAATAATTGAGCAAATTTTGCTCAAAATTAACCAATTTTTGGATTTTGCTTACAAGGAACATCACTTAAGGCGTTACCCCCACTTGTAGCGCAAAAAACGGCCTTTTTCATGAATTTTTTAGAAGAAAACTACAAAACTTTTTTAATCGATCAATATACCATCTTAAAGAACACATCTTGAAGAACTTTCAGTAATTTTTTTATTGAAAAATATTACATTGTTTAGTGGCAAATGGCCGTCAATGAAATAATGTTTTTATATACACGGTTTGCGGTGACCAACATTGCGGCGAAGTGGATCATCTGAAAAAAAATGCGGATGGTTTTAGTCAAATATAAGTATAAACTAATGTTTAATCGAAGGATTTTAAAAAATATTCATTTTTCACAAAATGGCGGACAGTCAAAGTTAATGGTTCGATTTTAACGAAAAAAAAAAAACGGCCGTTTTTTTGGCTATAAAACGGCCATTTTTTTTTCGAAAAAAGCAAATCGAACGATTAAAGACTACATTTTTATGTATTAAATAAGCCTGCAAAATTTCAAGAAGATCGGTTCATTAGTGTTCGAGCAATCTTGGTCACCGACTTCAGAAATGCCATTTTGAGAAAAACGCGTTTAAAGTTTCAATTTCAGTTTACATGAAGAAAATATTTTTTTTTTGTAAACTTACATAGTCATCTATTCCGGGCCCATACGGAAGTATGGGCCCGGAATAGATGACTATGTAAGTTATACTTACTATGGTAAGTATACCGGATACTTATACTTCAAAAAAATGCAATAAAAAAATCGATTTTTTTCAAAATCGCAAGTAGGGGTAACCCCTTAAGGCGGGATATACATTTAGACAGGAAAAAAATAAGCAATATTGAGGGATTTTTTAAACTAAAAAATAATTATTCTACAATGATCAAACTTTAGGTATACTTTAATAGTATATTGAAGTATACGAAACAATTTTTTTAATTAATTCATCATCAAAATGACGGAGCTGTGGCAGAGTGTTACAGCAAAGTCACCGCAGGAGTTGCGAATCGGCGTGCAGTCTAGCTTCCCGTAGACTTTGATTTGCAAAAAAGTTCAAACATCTTTTCAGTTAGAACATGTATAGTTTCTATGCAACGGTAATTAAAATGAAGAAAATGCAAATTTCAGAAAATGGCACGCATTTACAAAAAAAATCAACACTTCACGCAACCTTTCTGTAAAATGGGGATTTAAAAAGTTTTTTTTCCAATTTTTCAAAAACAATTCTCGTCAAGTAGAAGATACCAATATTATTGATATTTCTACAAAGTTTCAACTCAATCGGCTTAATAGTTTTTGAGTAATCCTGCACGCCAATTTCGATAATGCAGTTTTGAGAAAAACGCGTTTGAAGTTCACGCCCGCGCCGAATTCGAGCGGTGAGGCACAGTGTTGCCGGGCTGTAGCGTTTGAAGTTTTTCGAATTTCGCTTTGAAACTTTAGGAAAATATTCTACATATATAGTTCTATCGTTTAAAGAAAAAAAAATTAAATCGATTTTTTTATCGTTGTAAATGTATATCCCGGCTTGAGTGTCCGCCTTCGATTTTGTTGAAACTCATATACGCGAAGAAGCATTGAAAATTATTAGACACGTATTTTTTTTTTGCGGAAAACGGTTTTAAGCGGGCGGTGACCCCTCAAAGAAATACGTGTCGAGGGCGATTTAGCAGTTTTACCCACAAGAAGTCCACCGATCCGAATGAAACAAAAACCAAAAATTTTCTAATGTAAAGCAATGAATAATCCATTATAGAAGTGTTGAAAAATAAATTAAATTGCGAGGTGACACGCCTGTCTTTGAGGGGTGGTTTCTCCCTTAAAACCGTTTTCCACCGATGAAATAAATACGTGTCTAATATTTTTCAATGCTTTACCACATATATGAGTTTCAACAAAATCAAAAGCGGTTACTCAACTGATGCTCCTTGTTAGTATTGAACTACTGAAACCTCAACCAGAGCCTGTTTTTTAATACAGACTGACGTAATTAAGGAGGTAGGAGCGGTCCATTTGACTCAAATGACGGTTAATGATTTTTTTTTCTTCAGTGAACATGAAAAAATTCCATACGAGGTATAGATTTATTTTGTAGATGCTAATTTTTCATAAAATAAATAATTAAAGGGCGAATCTATGCTCTTTTAATATTTTTATTACGTAAATAAGGAAAACTCTTATGCTACTACCAATTTGAAAAAGTATAACATTATCGATAATTATTATGAAAAAAACTGCGTCAGCGAATCTTTTATACAACTCACAATGAAATTTTCAGTCATTTATAATTATGTCGCGAGATTATTTGCTTTTACCATTAATTAAGGGGTTTTGTCACTTTAGACGTTAACAAAAGAAGGCTATTTTTATGAATTTTTTTGAAAGGTTTATATTATAGATATTGATATAAAAGTTCTTACACTTAAGGGGCCAATCCACTTTGGAGCCCAGAAAAAAGGCTGTTTTCGCGATTTTTTTTGAGGATTTTATAAAAGATATGAATATAAAAGTTGTCGGGCTTGATAAATAAAGTCTTGAAATATCATACAGTAAAAATTTTTGATTCATTCTTATTCATTTTTAAGAACAAAAACTACAGTTTAACGTAACGCCTCAAAAATAGGTGGGCTAGGTAGCTCCATCAGAACTCGGCAACGGCTTGTCTGAAACAAAAAATTCAAAGTCCATTTGATTCACTATGACACCAGCTACAAAATGATCCTCGGATATAAAGTTTTATCAAAAAATGAAAAAATGGCAGATGAAAAACGAAAAAAGTTTTAAAAAACGCGTTTTTTAGCAGTTTTTTCTCAAAAAAAGAGTAAAAATCAAAAAATTAAAACCATCGCGGGTCATCTTGTTACGAATTATTATTACAATATGTAGTTCAAATTTCAAGAGAATCGGTTTATTAGTTTTAGAGATACGATGGAGCTAGATTTTGAAAACGTTGTTTCGAGAAAAACGCGTTTTAAGTTTATACTATGAAAAACTCTTACCTAAACTCAATCGGCAATTCCTGCACCGTACAAAATCCCTTCTGATTGCTCATAATCGTCGATTTCTTCAAGTCTTGCTTGCTTTCGATTTTTTGGAATTTTCAAAGTGGACTGGCCCCTTAATAAATACACTTTCGAAATACATAAAAATAAAAATGTTATGTATTTATGTAACCCAAACAAATTTTAAACGCGTTTTTCTCGAAACAACGTTTTTCGACGGCTTGATGATAAAATCTTCGAAACTACTGAACCGATCCTTATGAAATTTTAACCACATATTCTTTACAACTTTTGACGTTTACTTCTTCTTTTTGCAAAAACGGTGAAAAAACGTTTTTTGTTTTTTCGAAAAATGTCCGCCATTTTGTTATTTTTGTATATATAAAAAATCGTATGATATGCGCTATAGCCGTTAACATACGGAATCTAAAACCGTTTGTTTTTGTTTTGTTTGGACGATCCATCTTCGAGATTTCATCAACAGTGCAGACCTACAATTTTTAGGACATTTTTTAACTACCCTTTTCGTCTATAAATAATGACTTAAATAATTTTTTTTAATGTATTACGAAAGTGTATTCATTAAGCATAACAACTTTTATATCAATATCTATAATCTAAACCTATAAAAAAATCATGAAAATAACCTTTTTTCGAGTCTAAAGTGCGAAGACCCCTTAATACTAAGTGTTGCCGAACGGTAACTTCGCGGATATTGAGGTTGGCAGCAATCCTCTTCATTCGCCAACCAAGATTCGTAATTTTGCATCACACCTTGATGGTTCAATGTTGAATATATATGGTTTACGATGGGCAAGATGGGTTTTTTTTCGTCTAAATGTTTACAAAGGTTTAGTTTGCGTTAATCCGTTGTTACAGATGGTTTATATTGGCGCTAAATAGCCAAACTAAAATTGCATCACCCGTAGCGTGAACGTCTTGCTCATCCAACCGCACGTAAAATTACATACATTGAACTATTTTTTATCTCGTGTGTTTTGTGGTGAAAAAAGTTCCAAAAAATCGTAAAGACTCAGTATAGTCTAAACAATAACATATATTTTTGTCCGATTTAATCTTGGATTGTGGCCAACGCTCCAAGCTCCTTAATGAGACAATACAACTAAGGCAAATTAGATTGCCAGCGTGCATTGAGAGGGTACCACTTTGAGCACCTTTTATCGGAGTGAGAGTTTGCACTGTTTTTCTCATCGATTCTAGGCTAAAAACATTGACATTTTTTTTAACGGGGTCGTCTAGTGTGAAGGCCGTTTTTTAATGCTTTATTGGGGATTTTTTTTTTTTTGACAAACCATTAAAATAAAATAATTTATAAATTGTATATCATTTTTATTAACATTTATACAATCTGTGTGAATTTTTTGAAGTCATTATATAGAATATAGTCGGAGATACACCGCCCAACAGGAACTCATATATAAAAAGAGGTGCTCCACTGCTGCCATGATTCCGGCCGTTCTGCTTATCTGAAATAAAAAAACCAAACGCAATTTTAATCGTGAGACTTGAGGCTCTACATGGAACTAAAATAAAGTTAGAATTTCAAAAAAGAACTTTTTTTACGCTTTAGAAAAGAATTTAATTTTTCGTATTTTTTTGGGTCTATATAGCTGATAAAAAGAAACCTAACGAAGCAATCTTAATTATTTTACTTCAACTTGTAGTTATATATGTACTAAAGATGCTGTATAAATTTGAGCAGAATCAATCAAATAGTTTTTGAGATATCATGATAGCAGTTTGAAAAAATCGTGTTTTGAGAAAAACGCGTTTGAAAGTTGTTGTATATAATTAATAATAAAAAGTCGTCTCACCATCAATCTGCTATGCCTGGACCATAGAGTACACCTTCCTCTTCTTCAAAGAAGTCATGCAAGGCCGTTTTCTCTTCTTTTGATCTCACACACTAGGCGACCCTCTTAAACGACTTTTTATACTGAATCTTGATCGATCATCTTAAAATTTGGTGTGTGAACATATTTTTACTTCCTTGAGAAAATTCGGAAAAAAACAGTGGTCCCATTAAAAAAAATGGAGATGTGCTTGAAATCTCCGAATCACCCCTCGACGACCCCCTTCGGAATATGCAACTATCGTAGGAAAAGTTTTCTTCCAAGTCTGACAGGTTGTAAAATATTTCTACCGCTAATAGTTGTTGCCTCGCCCGGTACGGACTATTTCCTCTAGGAGGAAGAATAATCGCTCATTGCTGTCTATAATGAACGTTGAACAATGAGGAGAGACTCGTTGTTCCTCTCGAGTTCAGCAACGAGACCTCGAGAATTCACGAGCACGTTCGAGCGAATGACGTTTTGATCCTCAGGTCACCAACCCGCCGGTGTTTATTGTGCGGCGAGCAATGTCGCGACGACGCCGAGGTCGCCGAGCACGTCAGGCAGAATCACGCCGAGGACGCACCACCAAATACTTGCACTATGTGCGGCAAAACGTGCAAGGACAAGCGAAGTCTTTTGAAACACTCGTGGGTGCACAACGCCGACAAGACTTTCGGTTGTACCAAGTGCGGCAAGCGTTTTCATAGCAAAGCTAGACTACGCAGGTACAAACAAAAAACCGAACGAAAGTCGTCTTCCGCGACCGGTCTCCCAAAGAGCTCTCGATCCCTTTATCAATCCCTTCAAGGGTACCCTCCCATCGAAACGGCTGAAAAATACCTGTTTTTTTTTCTCGAAATTTCTACACATTTTTCACGTAAAATGGTGGATTTTTTTTATCGAGTCTTTATCGTAGGAAATTGGCGCTTACAGCGCCGCGCGTTTAATGCACCAATGCATGCAAATGGTGACATCGTAATTCCCCGTAAATTTTTCCGATCTCGGAATTCCAAGAAAATTATTAAGGGACCATTCCAGTGTGACTGGCTTGAGAATTACTGATTTTCGTGATTTTTTGTTTGAATATAAAATTCGATAATCAGTCCAATTTTTTCGTTTATTCAAATGACTTATGTTGGACATAAAAATAATTTCAATGTTTTAGTTTTATTTTTTATATAATTTTTTTGGCCACTGCAACATGATGAATGGAAATATAGCGCCGGACGGTGGAAAGTCCAACTCCAAAAATTGTCTAATAGAAAAAAAACCAAAAAGATGGTTAATCGGTATGAAAAACTGTGAAGGCGTACGTAAATTTAACAAAATGGTGGCCATTTCAAAATGAAGTGTCAAATTGGGCCTTTTTCGACAGTTTTTCGTTTAAACAAATGTGAAGTTTCCAAATAATGAAAAAAAACGTGTCCGTACGACGTTAAGGGGAAGGTAGGGGTTTCAGCGTGAAAAAAAAACACTTTTGCGATTTTTTAAAATCTATATTGATAGAGTAAATTTATTGAAACCTATTGTACATTGTTAAGTGTCATTTCGAGAACATTCCGTGAAATTTGTACGCGAAAATATCCACAAACAAGCCGGTGACAAAGCTTTTCCAAGAACGCCTTTGGAAAAGCACGATTTGCGGTGTTCGCTGTATCTCAGCTAGAAATTATCTGAAATCAAGTACCATTAAAATTTAGTCAAAGTGTCATCAAATCCTCCCCCCAACGGTCTTTGATAATTTTTTTTTCATTTTTAAATGTTTGGTGATTATGTAAAGTGAAAAGTGCTATTTTTCACGAAAAATTCCGCCATTTTGGGGGTGGAAAACCCCCTCAATGTAAACAAAATCTCAAGCTAACCGTTGGGGGGAGGTATTTTATATGTAGAAAGTGTGTACCAAGTTTAAAATAAATCGGTCATGTAGTTTTCAAATGGCAGTGAACACGGACTTTGAAAAAGTGGTTTCGAGAAAAACGCGTTTGAAGTTTAGAGATGTCGGGGCTACAGTGTTAGAGAAGCGGGACTAAATAGTCAATAACTTCGGGAGTTTTGCTCCGATTGACTTGAAATTTTGGGATTATATTCTTGAAACGTTTAACTATAAGAAAAGACAAAAAATCGATTTTTCAACAGTGCAAACCCCTACCCTCCCCTTAAGGAATAGCGTGAAGAATAATGTGGCAAAATTTGTGACGGATAGCTTGAAAACTCTTCCTATCGCCAGGCTTCAATTCATAGGATTTTCATAATTCTTTTTTTTGAGCTTTACTCAATATATTAATAATCGTCTCTGTAAAATTTCAGGGTCGTTTCTCGACCTAATTACGGAGAAAAGAAATATTAAAATGGCGTATTTTTGTGAAGGAATTCCGAGACGACATACAAAAACCCAATTTCCGGTCGCTACAAAAGTGTATATAATAGTGGGAATCCGTCAGATTCTTAAAATTAATCAGATTTACATATTTAACACTTGTAGTAATCCAGTGCTCTCAGAAAAAATTACGCTTATTGACCTAATTTTGATGTAATATCAAGTTTAATTTGAACTTCCGGTATTGGATTTACTACCACTTGCTACGATAAAGAGACGTGACAGCAAGGCAACAGCTGACTGTAGTCCTAACCTCATCTCGCTCATTCGAATTTCCACAAATATTTCATTTTTAACCGACATATTTCGCCGACACGAACTTTCCACGCTTTTTACCAGTCGTGGCCCGAATACAATGCTTTATATTTCCCGCACCTGACATTGTTTCGACAGATCGACGTTGAAAAGCATGGAGGTTAAACTCGCCTGGTTGAGTAAAAAGAGACGGAGACAGAACCAATATTGCCAAATATCAAACCTAGAAATACTGCGCGAATCGTTGGAATAACTATTTTTTCATTTTTCTAATTAAATGCGAACATTCATTAAACAGTTTACACATGGAAAATTAAGTTAATACAAATAATTTTTTTTTGCATATGTTAAAAATATAAATTGTACAAGTCTCAAGTATGATCAGTGGTATGACTAGTGTGAAGCGATAAGACTACATTAAAATCTTCCACCGTTTTGGAAAACGACGTTTCGAGAAGAAGCGCACCGCCAGGTCTCGCGCAGCTGGTCGAATCTCTTTTTCTAAGAAAGGCTGTAGCGACCGGAATAATTCGAATTTCGTGACCAAAATTTGACAGCATGTTTATGATAATCCATATGTTTAGACAATGAAAAAAAAACTGTTTAAAAAAAATTTACCCTGGAACGGTCCCGCAGAATATATGAGTACGATTATCGCTAAAATCGCGTCGAAAAACGAGCTTTGTGAATTTTCCCTCGACTTTGAAAATGCCATAAAAAATGTCCAGTTTAAAAAAGAAATCAACGGATGGCTGCAAATCGACAATTGCAGTACACGCGATAACGACTGACATTAGAAAGAGAATTGAAAAAAGGCTTTTCAAAATCGGAGTCCGTATGGACCTTTTTGAAAAAAAAAACTCCACTTACCTGCCTGTTAACTTTTAACTTTTCGGAATTTCGGCTTAAAACTTGAACACAACATTCTCGACACAGAACGAAAATGAGTTATCAAAAATCGACTTTTTTCCTTCAGAATAGCGAGCGATCTTTCTCCGACCTCCCGTTCCGTCAACTTCGCTACGCCGTTCGTAAATTCAAATTTGCTTCGTGTGCTTGCAGACACATGGTGTCCCATCGCAACAAAATGGTAGCGTGCGACGAGTGCGGCGAGGAATTTCCCGACGGTAGGGCTCTCGTTAGTCATCGTCATTCGCACAACAAGGATCTCGGCGGTCGATCGTTTCCCTGTCGGGAGTGCGGCAAGACCTTTGGCAGTCGGAGCTCCCAGCAGATTCACATACGCATACACACCGGGGAACGACCGTACGGGTGTAGATTCTGTTGGAAGGCGTTCGCCGATGGTGGCACGCTCAGGAAACACGAGCGCATTCACACCGGCGAAAAACCGTACGGTTGCGCGATATGCCCTCGAGCCTTCAACCAGCGGGTGAGAATTTCCGTCCTTCATCCTTCTTACAGAATTCCATAGGGGACCCTGTGATTTTGTCATGTTTGATCATCACAACAAACGATCTACTCTGCATCCTTGAAATGCAACGAAAACTCTTTTTTATATTTTTATTATTTTACGTAATGTTTGCTTGCACATTTAAAGGGGTATACCAGTGTGAACGCTGCAAATTTGGGTGATTTTCGGGAATTTTTTGGAATAAAAGTACTCAATAAAATGTTTCGGAAAATTAAGAATATATTTGGCTATATTTGACCTATATTACATAATTTTTTCATAGAAAAATATTGAGATCCAAGCGACTTATGCGAGGCGCCAAAAAAAAAGTTCCTCCACTGCTGACATGATTCCGGCCGATTGAGTAGCTGAAACCGAAAAAGGAAAAAATGTCGTCAAACTGGAAGGTATTTCCTGTACAATGACGTAGGATTTTCAAAAAATATCAAAATCTAACAAAAATGGCGTAGTTATGAAAAAAAGTCTGTTTTCTTGCCTATAAAATGGTCGTTTTTTTCAATGCCAAATCGTCAATTTTCATCCAATCAAAAATATCCTACGTCATTGTAGAGCAAATATATTCAAGAGTACTCAGTTCAAATTTCAAGTCAATCGGATAATTGCTCTTTGAGTTACAATGTCAGCAAATTTGAAAAATCTCATTTCGAGAAAAACGCGTTTAAACATTAAACTATCGATTTTTCAAGATGAAATGATATTGATATAAATGACATACATGATAATGATATTCTTGAAAGTATAAAATGTCGAAAAAGGCCAAAAAAATCGATTTTTTAAAAGTGTCACTCTGGTATAGCCCCTTAAAATCTCGATTTACTAAATAAGTCACTTGAGAAATGATAGAAGCTTTACCCTAACGAAGATTCGCCAAAAGAAATACGAGCAATTGAAAAACAATCATTTTCGTTGCATTTCAACGATGCAAACTTCAATCCCGTCACAACAAAGTAGCCCTCGTATCCTATTGTTTAAACTTTTTGGCTTGAAAATCTAAAATAATTTATGAGAGTTACATTGGGCAGTTTCGCGTTGAATTATTGTGGCCACTGCAACATAGTTTCGGACGCAATGAGGGAAACGATTTTTTGTTTGACGATGTTTTACATGATAAATATCGACAGTTCGCGTTTGTATCGTTGTTTAATAAATGACAGATGCATGGGCAAACTTTTTGAAAGCAATTTAGTTTCGATTCAATATTACAATCGTGTAGCTTGCATGCTATCGAATTTTTAAGTGGTTAGGCTACTGTGACGACTTGAGAATCAGTTATTTAAAAAAAAATTATTTCAAAGACATAAGTTATAGTACATTATAGTATAGAGCTTTTTTTGCTATCGTGTTTTACACGTTAAAAAAATGTTTGATATTTTTCGATTTTGTGAGGAAAAATGACATTATTGTTAATAACTAATGAAAAAAAACGTCGAAAAAAACTAAACTACTATTACACTGAATAACTTTACCAAATGTCATTTCAATCCGTTCATTAGATGTCGAGAAATCGTGTACACCGTTTTGAAAAAAATAGTTTCACGAAAAACGCGTTAAGGGATAACACCACTCTAGCGGCAGGAAATAAGGCCTAACTTTGACATATTATTTTGAGAGTATGAAAAAAAGAATAGGATTTCTTTTGAGGGGGCTTATTTAACACATATTAAAGTATTGAAAAAAATGTTTTATTATAATTTTAAAAGAGGACGGTTTTCTCGTAAAGTATAAGACCTGGAACAAAAACCAAAAAAAAATATAATCTATATATTATTAACTATGGGTCTACGTGGGGATTTTTTTTACTCAAATTTTGAAAAAATGGCGCACTTTGAAAGAACTAAATCGATTTTTTGCCCAAAAAATAAGCAGTAAAGTGTTTATGAAAAAAAAGTTTACGTTTAATCAAAAAACGGGTACGTACTCCCATATAGAATGTAATTGTGAAGCTACTAACAAAATTTCAAATCGATCCATGCAAAGGTGTTCGAGTAATCCATTCTCCCAGTTTGAAAAAAGTGGTTTTTAGAAAAACGCGTTTAAACTTGTACGCGGCGCCTGAAAGAAGTCCGAGGCGCTGCGGCAGAATCGATAATTGAACCTTAAAAAAATGTATCGCTACAGAACTAATTGCATATTGTTTTTATGACCCCAAAGTATTTTTTAAGCAAAAAAAAACGATTTTTCCAAAATCCTAGAACGGCGTTATCCCTTAACATAATTATTTCATGAAATTGTTATGAAGAATGACCATTGTCAATGAGCGCACTAAATTCAGCAGCGAGAGATAAGGTAACGGTACCAATGATCGGACGGTTAAGAGCATTTTTAGATTATAGGATTTAGTATTCATTTAAGGAACGTTAAAAAAAAAAATGACCGGACCTAACGTCAAGCTCGTAAATTCTAGTTTTCAAAACACATGCATTAACTGCCGGTAAGTTAAATATTTTTATTTTTATACGCTCTAATGTTCAATAACACAAAATGTACCAATTTTCGGACAGCTGTTAGCGTTACGTACCTATGTTCGGACACGCTCATGTCCCAATTTTCGGACATGCAGAAATTGATTCCTATGGTTGCAAGGTTATGTTGAACTGGTACGTAAGATCTAAATATAGGACACATGTACTTACCAATTGATTTTCTCTTCTTTTTTCCCTTCTTTTTTCACTTCTTTTTTTTTCAAAATCCCAAACTAAGTCAGTAATAAGTCATTTATCGCGAGGTACGCAGCGAAACGAAATCAACAACGCGTGGCGTCCGGCGATTTGGTCTCTATGGCTACGTGCTCTCGTACTAGTGATCGGACGAGATCACTGTGGATGAGCTTCGACCGTGGTACATGCGTGTGATACATGTCCCAATTAATGGGACACTGAATTTATTATATAAAACCTTATCCAAACCGAAATTTAACGACGGTTTCGAAAAGTCGGTTCGATTCACTTTCGATGGATCATAAGTCTAGTCTAGAAATCGATAAAAAATAAACTCCTATTACTATCACAAATTATTGCAACTCTTTGGTTCTTCGGTTTAGAAAAGTGCATTCATGACATGGCTGACTCGGACTCGTTAATATAACTCGTCAATTTCACTACTAAAATTCGTTATTAACGTACAATTTTCCAGTAATCAATTAATAATTGAAGGCTGAATAGAATGCAAGCGTTACTTTTCGTTAACTATCAATTATATATGTAATATAGTGAAGTATTCGAACTACTGTCCGAAAATTGGGACCCGTCCGAGCATTGGTACCGTTACCTTACAACGTGCGGCTAAAACCGCGATTTTTTCCTAAGATCCTTCACTGAACCGCTTAGATTTTAGTTACAGTCGAACCTCGATATAACGAAGATTTGTCCATTCCCTTTCGATAGACACCGGAAACCTTGATACAACGACACAATAATATACATTATGCTCTAATTGCTAACTGCTTGT
Source organism: Ophion slaviceki (assembly GCA_944452715.1). Classification (NCBI taxonomy): domain Eukaryota; kingdom Metazoa; phylum Arthropoda; class Insecta; order Hymenoptera; family Ichneumonidae; genus Ophion; species Ophion slaviceki. Next base: position 39,746,134 of record OX101784.1, read on the forward strand.
AAAAAGTGCTCTAACTTAAGCCTTCCTTTCTTTAAAAAATATCCCTATATTTATAGTACTAATATGTATTTTTTAAAGAACATTTCAAGGAACATTATCTCGATATTACGAAACCTCAATTAAGGAGGGATTGTCTTTTTTTTCGCAAAATTTACCGCTTTTTGGGAATTTTTTTGTGAAGAAAGTATACAACGGAAAACTTGTGAAACTTGGCATATAGTTTTATTGATCTGTTTACTACATACAAAAAATTTTTTAAACAATTTCATCAAAAAATCCGCCTCCCACCCCCCTCGACGCGCGATGGTCCTTTTTTGATGGTGTGCACGATTACAGCCTTCACGTTCATCCTGCAACAAAAACCCAAAAAGCATTTTACTTTAGACACATATAGCTATCGTTCGATGAAGGGGGAAAAAAATTGACGATTTGGTGACGTTTTGAACTTGAAGTATCGATTTTTCGAAAAAAATTGATCGATTTTTTGTTATAAATAAAAAACTATTAAACGTATTGCTTTTTTGCTTCATCAAACGATAAAAGGATGTCAGCTGAGCATTCTGTCCAAATTTGAAGGCAATCGGTTCAATAGTTTTTGAGAAATCGTGCACACCAGTTGTGAAAAAGCTGTTTCGAGAAATTGTTGATGAGAGAAGTTTTTGATGAAATTGTTTAAAAAATTTTTTGTATGTAGTAAACAGATCAATAAAACTATATGCCAAGTTTCACAAGTTTTCCGTTGTATACTTTCTTCACAAAAAAATTCCCAAAAAGCGGTAAATTTTGCGAAAAAAAAGACAATCCCCCATTAACGAAAATTCGATATAACGAACTTTCCTAGAGATTCGTTAAATCGAAGTTCGACTGTATTTTATTGTCGACAACGATGTACTCTAGCTTATGAAAAACTTCCGTCTTGAACTTTCTCTGAACGTATCGACGTTAAGGTCGTAGGCCACAGTAACGGGTATAAAATCATGTGCGAATTTAACAATTTTTTTCGTATGAAAAAGTGATTTACTCATCAAATTAATTACACATCTATTTAGTATGAATATCAAGCTGTGAGATTTTTTTTTCGATGTACAAAATGGCCGACTACTAATATTTTATTTTGGCATCTTTTTTTAGGCGCTCCCCGGCGTGACATTTAGCATCCACAATTTTTGACCTAGAACAAAAAACGAAAATTCTCGTCAATCTACATGAGAATACCTAGAGATGTACGGACGGAATTTAAAAAAAATATTGTTTTATTCAAAAGTTGTAGGTATTTGAACTTGAGAAGTGAATTTTCAGTGAGAAATGTCGTTACAACTGCTCATAAACTGCTCATAAAATAAGAAGTTTTCGATTAATCAGAAATTTCGTACGTACTTCTCTGCGACATGCAATTAGGAACATAACTTTTAAATTTGACGTAAATCGAGTGAAAATTGTTAAAGTTATTTGTCACGCCAATTGGAAAAAAAGCTGTTTCGAGAAGTTTCGAGTAGTCGGCCATTTTGTACATCGAAAAAAAACATATATATTGGGTGTACAACTTAATTCGGTCCGTTTTTTTGCTTAAAATACGCACTTATTTGAATGATAAAATGAATTAATACATTAATCAAAATATTGTCCATCGCTAGCCACTACTTTTCCCCATCTTTCTGGTAATTTATGAATACCGTCGCGGAAGAAGCGTTCATCTTTTGAAGCCAAGACTGAATCGAGCCAATTTTTGATACCCTATTGTGACGTGAAGCGTATTCCAGTCAAAGCGTTCTGCATCGATCGAAACAAATGGTAGTCGGAAGGGGCAAGGTCTGGGCTATAAGGCGGGTGAGCCAGAATTTCCCACCCGCTATTTTCCAAATAGTTTTTAACCACAATAGCAACGTGAGGCCGAGCGTTGTCATGTTGAAAGATTATGGACTCGTGTCTGGTCGCATATTCTGGACATTTTTCGGCTATAGCTCGCTTTAAACGGATCAATTGTTGCCTGTAAAAGTCTCCCGTGATGGTCCCACAAGCATTCGGTGGGCTTCAGCTGCACTTTTCTTCCAATTGAAACAGAAAATCAACACTTGCCGCAAATGGTGCTTATTTGGGACGAAATTCGACGTTTTCACCGCAGTAAAAATTAGACTTGATGCGCAAAACTCAAAGGTCTGTAAACGATATTTGGTCAAGAGATGTTGATGCTTCACGACACAGCAAAAACCAGCTGTTGCCGTCAACCATTTATAGCACCTAGAGCCATCTTTTGAAAGCGGACTGAACTAAGTTGTACACCTAATATATTTTCTAACAGCTTTCTAACAGATTTTATACCCGTTACTGTGGCCTAAAGCCTTGAAAAAAATCCGACATCCTTTCACATTCCTCGGTAAGAGGCTGAACCGTCTGCCCAGCGGAAATGTCTAGCGCTAGTCGAGCTTCGTTTCGTGACCAATATCGCGGAAACCGAAAAGAGAAACCCCTCTGACGAATCGTTACGTTGACCAACAGGTTGTTCTCCGCGAGCACGTGAGGGCTCACCATTCGGGGCCCGATCCAAAGTGTCACGGCAGCATGACGCCCTATCTGTGCAAAGTATGCGGCGATTCTTACTCGACCTCGGAGGAGATAGTGGCGCACATAGTGCAGCACTGCGACGACAATACGGCGTTGCGTCGTCAGCCGCAGGTAGGACCGCGAAAATACAAGAGGAGACGCAAGCTGAAGCAGCACGAGCCGCCGACACTGTCGTTGCCGGTGCGGGCGACGATAAACGAGAATTACAACGTTCTCGAGGCGGCCTCGGACTCGGACGACAACACGAAGCGAAAGCTCGGCCGAAAGAACAAGCAGCGCTCGAGTGTCGAGGACGGCTATCAGAACGTGCTCAAGTCCTTCGAGTCCTCGTTGCAAAACATCAACTCGATCGTGAGCAATACGAAGCTCAAGCCCTCAAAGTCGAAGATCGCGAAGAAAAGCGCGAAGAACAAGTCGAGCGGGAGCGAGGAGAAGAAGAGCGAGACGCAAACGTCCGGACAACCGGGACGCCCGAAAATGATACACACGCAAAAGACCCGAGTGCCCGTCGAGGTTGGCACCGACGGCGTCAAAAAGGGCCAAAAAACGAAAACCCTGGTCACTCGAACACCCAAAGTCATGCCGAACGAGCACAAGAGCGGAATGTTCCCCGGTGGCGAGAGAAATCGTCCCAGAACGAAAAACGTCAGTTATCACGTCGAGGGCAGGATACAAATAACACCGGCAACATTCCCGAATAAAAAGGAGGAGGACGACGAGTCGGCTTTTCTTCCCGAGAATACTTTGGAGAACGATGAATCGACGGAAACGACGTTACCCCCGACGATCACGACACCAACGCCAGCCTTGTCCAGAAGTTCGCAAGCCACCAAACGCTCCGCCGCGAACAATCACGCGAGCACCAACAACAACGGCAATATTCACGCTGTCAAGAACAAAACGGAAAATTCCGTCGCAGCGAAGAAACAACGAGGCGTCACGGCCGCGAAGAGAGCGAAGAAACAACAAAAACACGTTACCATCAAGCAAGAGCCGATCGAACATCCGGACGAAATGGAGATACGCGACAACAATAATTCCGGTGATATAATGAGCTCGAGTGGCTACAGCAACGCACAAATTCACGACGGTAGTATGCACTTCGAGCCGAGGATACTGAACGCCCGAGAAGAATCGATATTGCCCGATCTCGACGACGACGACGATCATCGCAACGCGATCGAGCGACGTCGCGAGATCGTCAATTCCGGCAAAATGAAGATCAGCCTCAAGGTCGAAGCGGCCACGCCGAGAATGATCATCGAACCGCGTGGCGTGACGATAACACCCGCCGAGGATATACCCGAGACTATCATACCCGATACCCTCGAATACACGTGCGAAATGTGCGCCGCAGTTTTCGGCAGTCGCGCCGAATTACTCATACACGTACCTATACACATTTGATTCCGTTGTCACGAGGCAGGATAATGGCCTTGCTTCCCGCCGTCATGAAAACCTTACCAACACTGACACCCGGTCAATCGCAATCGCCGCGTCTCTCGTTACTTTGGAATAGAACGCGCTCGTTTATGCTCCGAATTAATTTAAAGATTACCGGCGTTGATGACATTTGTTGAAAATTTACCATTATAGGAAATATATACAAAAGAGGACAAGTTTTGAAAGATTTCTTCAGTACATGATGGCAGTCTCGAGCCGCGGTCGAAGTTTTCCTATTTTTAGCAACCTGGACCAAAATACCAAAACGTTTTTCAATCCAGATACAAAACACTAGGAAAATACCCAAAATTTCGGCGAAAAACTGAAAAATCTGCTCGACATTTTTACAGAAATTAGTTTTTCGAACAAAAAAATGTATGCGACACTTGTTTAAAAACGACTTTTCAAAAAGTGCCGCATACTTTTGAGATGCGTAAATAATTTTTCAAAAATCCTTGGAAGTTTTGGTATTTTGCTCGACGTTGAATTCTGAGTGATGAAAACATTCTGACGCGCGGTACTTCAGTGGGAAAGATTACGAAGAGATCGATAGCCTTTTACCCGTTTTGTAGTGAAACAAATCTCAAAAGATTCGTACGCTTTTTTGTGTATGTTTCGAATAATGAATTTTAAACTTTCTCTGAAGGTTATTCGTATTTTTTTTAATGAATTTCAAAGTTTCGGATGAATTTTCGCCCGAGCATGGTGGCCCCCGAAGTGAGGTTGATTTCTCGAGTAACGAAACCTCGAGGCATTATGGTGCAACGTACAAAAAAATGCGTTTTATTCCAATTTAACAAAAGGTGCAATGTCTGGAATTCATTCCCCTGCGGTATTATTCGAGGGCTAGATTCATTTTTTAATTTGACCGAGCGACTCGGCAATGCTCGGAAAGCTTTCGATGAAAAAAAAAGTCACTTTTTTTCAGCCCGTTGCCGAGCGGGGATAAGAATGACAATTGCGAAAAACACATCGGATCTAACTAGCGAGAACACTGTTTTTTTTCTTTCTATTTTTGTTTGAACGATTCGCGCGGCGCGTTGAACGGTAGAATTTCGTCGCGACGCTCGTCGAATGAAAAACCAGAGGCGAATTTTTTTTTACGAAGGAACTATTCGCGTGCTATTTTTTGGTCCCGGTTCTTTGAATTCTTATCGTAATTATTATGTTCATTAATATTATTGCGACTATTAATTGCGTGGTTCTTTCGATGCAATTCTCATTAATTCTCGTCGTCTTTTGTTGTTCGTATTTAAAGTTCATTTTGCCATGGTCTCTCCGGCGCGGTTTAACGTTAGACGTTGTTTGTTTGTTTTCACCTCCCCCGTTGGGTGCAGATCAGTTGGCCGCGAGATCCTTCGTCAATTCACTCCCGCATCACGCCTCGTTGTTTTTTTTTTTTTTTCGAGGAAAACAAAAAGGACTACGTTTTTCCTTACCAAAGCACATATGTGATTCGTAAAATGTACAGACTTTGCGAATTCTCCGCTCGTGTCACGCGAAATTGATAATTCCACGACACGAAAGAGAAGAGAGAAAAAACAGCGGACGCGTAACGTTCGTTCGTAAGGGCAGAGGATCGAGGCTCTGCCGATTGTTAAATCTCGATTTAAGCGTCGAAGAACACGCGAGACGTAGAAAATTACAGTTTCTTCCTCCCGTCGGAACAAGCGGGTACAATACACGGGGATGCTCGTTTCGACGGATTCAGTTAATCTCCGCTTACGCAATGAAATGCCATTATTTATTGTTTCGGTTTGGGGCGAAATTGTCCGAGGCATCACAGTTTGTAGAATTAATTTCGACGATCGTTCTCAATCGATTCGCTCGTAAAAATGAATAACGTTGCACGTGCGATCGACAGAATTTACTTTCGTAGATTTGCACAATTCGCGGCTCGATTCAGTCCTCGGAATCATATCAAGATTGTTCAAATACTCGTACGAGGAAAAAGAGAGTTGGACTTGAAAAGAAAGCCAACTTCAATCGCCAGCTTTCCATAATTCCTTCTTCGATCAGATATATCATTTTTTGTGGGAATAAAATACTTTTGCTCCGAACTGGTTGGTCGTCAGACGTGGCTTGGGTAACCGGAACACGAGAGAAAAAAAATATACGCCAATGATGTGTGAGAAAAAATGTTTTTTTTTTTCACTTCAATAAATTAACCCTGATTGTTTTTCTTCTCGTACCCTTGCGAGCTCCGTTCGAGTCGCCGTGACCGTGTCGAAATTAACTGAATCTCGTCAGGGCGAGTGGAGGAACATTCAAGGATAAAGAGTACAATATATCACAGATGGTGACAAAGATAAAGATGAAAAAATTAAGTATACCTTTCGGACATTCCTCTCGTGGGAGACGACGAGGAACAATGAAGAAAAACAAAGTGAGAAAGAGATCCTAAATACTTAAGCAAAATTAATATCCAAGACGTTAGTTTTGCTGTGCTATTTTATACTGTTTATATGTAACGTGAAAATTCGAGTACGAGCATTGTTCGCTCGTTCGTTCGAACAAAAATGGCGGATACTTCGATAACTCTGTTGACAAACGGAAGGAAAAAAAAACGATTAATAGACAGAGTGGGATGGAGATAGAAAGAGCAAAAAATTCCTAGTACAAAATCAAACAGCTCGGATTGCTATGAATTTAGTGAATTTGCCTTACGTGTACAGATGAAACGAGGACACGACTCTTTCTAAAGACAAAAAAAAGAACCAACGTTATATCGACAAACGAACAACGCGAGAAACGCGCGAGTTTCTTCCCCCCCCCCCCCCCACCGTAAACGTATGTAAATACAAATTTACGTAAAAGTACACGGAATGATCAAAAAAGGCGTTTCCAATTCGTATTTTCGAGCCTCAGGATGAAACTTTGGAACGCGTCGATTTTTACGAAGCGTGCGAGAAATGAATTTAAGGGAAAAATTAACACGATGCAAAGACGCGTGAAGACGCAAAAATTCATCACACAGAACGAGAGACGATTCGTGTTAAAAATATTACGAAGGAGACAGTAAATAATAATGATAATTAACAGGACAAATTTTTAATACGATCGTTCGTAAGGGATAAAAACATACAAGAAAAAGATTTATTTGCGATCATGAGGAATCATGAATCTTGTAAGTAACTGTGCTTTATCTTTGAATAACTCTGTAAGTTAATATACATTTAATTAGTTACGTTACATCATACGTATAGTATATAATTAAATATATATATATATATATACTGTATGTATATACATAACGGGAAAAAACGTGTTGCATGATTAAATTTTAATTGAAAAAAAACAACAACAAGATGAAATCTTACGATCTATTATACATAACTAAACTAAAATATAGTGGCAGATATATATATATATGGACATATATATATATATACAACCCATACGTCAAATGACTAGTTAAAAACAAAACAAAATTACTATAAAATCTGTTCTGTAACGATCTACGTAGTCTACACCCCCCCCGACAAAGGAAAAAAAAACACCCACAAACACAATGTAAAACGATCGATGGAGCGAATACGGAGAGCCAGAAATTTTGTTCCGGCAACGGTTATGTTTATTATTAAAGAAAAAGAAAAAAGAACGAAAAAAAAATGGTGTGATATGGAAGGCTCTCGCGAAACACGGCTTTGTAACCCGTGAGGTGGATAGAGCGAAGGAAAAAAAAATTATATAATGGAAACGTAGGTAGTAGTAAATTGTACATATTGTCGAGACACATGGTATGATGATGCAATTTACTGTTAATCGTAGTTGTATTTTTCTTTGAATAAATCATTAATGAATAAGTGGCCGAAGTTTCCGAGCTATTCGAGGGAGGATAATTAAAAGTATTTGGTCGTTTGACGGAGAAAGTTCCCGGATGAAGAAAAATAGTGATTTTTTTGAAGCCTCAGGAGAGGCGATTGGAAGAAATTCGGAAATGTCGAAGCTACGGATACGATGTTGATTATTCTGTAGCGATGTATTACAGGAGTTATTATCATCGTGATTAATTCTTGAAGCCATATGTCTCGAATTTCAAATTTGAGAAGTGAATAAAATTTTGTATGAACTTCCGAAATTCAGGCTGACCCGAATAATTTGTTCGTTTGACGTGTATTAGACATTCTTTTTTTCCGCTTCAATTCTGTTTTACTGCTGGACGAATTTCGAGCACGGGAGTTAAGGGGGAAATTCCTTTAGACGCCCGACAATGAGTCAGTTTTCATGAATTTTTTGGAAGGTGATCAAATAATCGCATTATTTTAAATTTTTCACATCTTATTACAACTTTCAAGTGTTAACATTTTTGTTGTATTCCTTTAGGCGTCTTTTGACAAAACTGTTCATGTTATAGCTCAATAAGTTATTGATCGATCTGGGAATTTTGGGAGGTTTCTCACTATAACATTATTGGAAGGACATTCCTAAAGTTTTGAGGTTATCGCGTAAATAAATTATTTTTTTGGGGTTAAAATTGTCGAGAAAATGGTGAAAAATATGAAAAGTTGATTGCAAAGCCTACTTAATTTTTAACCCGATTCGTTTATCGTTGGTGGCTGGAGACCCAAGCCATTTTTCTTTTGTTCGGGTTCTCAGAAACCGAGTGGGGAAGAAATACCTATCCCCATCCTTAAATAACTTTAGGACACGAGGAGCCTACGTGCTGAATCGGATACCTTTAGTATCGACTCGAACTGCGGAGCGAGCAAACAAAGTGCGTGTCGGGTCGTGAGCGACCCCCATGGAAATTTATATACGCAAAAATATACTGCAAATTTATTTTATTAATAATTGTAACATATGTGAAATGTATGCCATATATTGAAAATATATGTTGCATATATGTGCCAAATTCTAATTTTCGTAACGTTTTTATATATGAGATGTATATGCGTGGTATTACTGTATATCAATGTATGATATATCAATGATATATGTAGCATTTACCCTGCATAAAAACCACATATATACTGCATAAAGGATACATATATGCCACATATATACAGATATGCGTAGCATATCTGTATATAGTGTTTATATGTAATAGTGTACTTTAACGGTAAGTTAAATTTTTTTAAGTTTAAGTTTTAAGTTTTATTAAGTTTAACTGTAATAGTGTTTATACACAGCATATATTTCTCGTCAGGAATATGTACCAAAAATGTATGCGTCATATATGACGCATACATTTTTGATATATTTTTCTGACAAAAAAATAGATTGAAAATATATCGAAAATATATGCTTCGTATATGCTTCATATATGCATTATATATAGTGTTTATACGTAGCATATATTTTTTGGTCAGAAAAATACATCGAAAATATATGGGTCATATATGCGTCGTATATTTGGTGCGTATATACTGAATATATACGTATTATTCTATTTTTCGTCACTATATATGCGACCGATATATATATATGTAGCATATATTTTCTGCATATATTTTACATACATAAATTTCCATGGGGAGATCCACGATAACCCTAACGTTGTATGAAACCATTTTAACTGCCAAGGTAAGTTTTTGTTTTTTTTAAATAAAATTTATAAGCATTTCCGAAAGTTTATGCATTTTTTAGAGTCATTCGTTGATTTTTCATCTTTTATAGCATGTCTCATCGCGAATCCCGTCAACTAACTAGAGTTCTTCGTCCGCGCAATGAAAATCTCAATTATTTTGATGAAGAAAGCGAAGGAGAAATTGATTATGTACACGAAGAGGCTGAATCATCGGACTACAGCGTCAAATGTAAAACGCCGATTTGCGATGAACATCGATTTTCTTGCTGCGAGTATCGTTTGTGGTAATAAAACCTTTAATTTTGCGGCAAAAACATTCCTTGTAACTTTTCAAATAATTTTGATGATTTTTCAATAAATATATTGGAGTATTTATTGAATCTATAAATTTCCGCCTTCGGAAAATGCCCTAGTTGGCACGACAAACTTAATCATCTCTTTTATTTCTATCGAGTTCATGATTTTTTTCTTTGAAGTATCATTCTCAAACTTTAATATGCAATTTGGTTTTTTGCAATATCTCAATTTGTTCAACAGTTATGAATTTTTTAGTGAAAGCCTGCATTTTCGGGAGGTGGGTGTGTTTACGACAAAAAAATAATATATTTATTAAATTTTTTGCAATCTTCGTGGTGTGCCTTTAAAGGAGAAGTATTCAAGAGTGTTCAGGAATTTTTTCAGATTTTTTCATCGCAAATTACGCTTTTTAACATGCCTTGGGTCTTCAGCGACCCACGATAAACCTAAGTGGTGTCGAAAAAAGCGATAAACTGATCGAGTTAATTTTATGCTTTTTTGAATGTTAATAGGTATATCCTTCCAATGATGTTATAGTGAGACACCTCCCAAAATTTCAGCCAGATCGATCAATACTTTTTGGAGCTATAACATGAGCAGTTTTTCAAAAGTAGCCTACAGGAATACCTTTTAACGTCGCCATTTTTTTTGTTTAAAAAATAGAAAACAAAATTTAACCCTTTGCGGTATAGTGTAACACTGATGTTACACCCAATGCAATTAAGATTTTGACGATTCAAAAGTTCTTTTTTAATTAAATATGGCGGTTGTAAATGCGATTCACGGCTCCTAGGACTTCCATAACTACTAAAACATACCCATTAAATTTTTATTTTTCACGTAGCGGGTGTCATCAATAACGAAAGTGCAAAAAACGAACTTTTTACGTCATAAATCTGATTGCGACTAATCTAGCAGGTAAACCATAACCAACAAATCGGTAAAAACTTGGTTTTTCATCCACTGAATACGAACCCGAAGTCTAAACCGTCAAATTGAAAATGGCGGATCCAATATGGCGGGTGTAAATGGCAAAAACTATAGAATTTTTTCTAAATTTGATCTATTTTTTTGGGAGCTTATTTCATGTAACAGCAACCCCGAAAACCCCCGAGTACCAACTTTTGCTATCATCAAACAACTATAATCTCCATAAAACAACGTTATGTATTCATGGTCCGCCATCTTGAATTCTCGAATTTTGAGTGCAGATTTGTAATCAGCGACCCCGAAAACCCCCGAGTACCAACTTTCGCTATCCAACAACGTTTTGCATTTATGGTCCGCCATCTTGAATTCACGAATTTTTAGTGCAGATCTGTAATCAGCGACCCCGAAAACCCCCTAGTACAATTCCAAGCCAATTGCACGTAAAGAAAAATGTATGCTTCAAAGAGCTAAAAATTGTAATAAGATGTCAACATTTTTTAATGAAGCGATTATTTTATCACCTTTGAAAAATTCATGAAAAATGACTCATTTACGGGCGTCTAAAGGGATTTCCCCCCTCAAGCGAATCGAAGTTGGCCGCAACTTCGATCTGTGCCCGTTTGGTGGAGCTATTTTTCAAAATTACGTTTTTTTTTCGCACGCACATATAGTGTTTATTTATTTTCATTGATCTAAAACTCCGTGCGCCCGTTTATCCTAGTGGGACTGACAATTAAAGAACATCACTGAAGGTATTCCTTTCGCGAAGGGCCGTGTTTTGTGGGGGCATAAGGAGGGCCCTTCTGGAATCATTGGTAAAAAGAAGTAACAATCTATTATACCCAACGATAAACTGGAATACAAAATTTCGCGCAAATTCAGTCGATTTAGACATTTTTAGATTGTCTCTGAAATGTTGCGGCTATAAAAATTCTTCTGCTAGTCACATTCTTCGAAGTTTTGTCGTTAATATTTTCTATAAACATTCGGTGAACCCCTGTTTTCATTGTCGATCTTTGAATTTTTTTACACGCGTGAACACTTTATTTCAGGCATCTAGAGACATTTAGTGTATAAATTATTCGATAGAAATGTATTAAGGCACCACACCACGGTTCGTGCGCGGTACAAGAGTGTATTTTTCATAATTATTTTCAAGCAAACGAAGAATGGAATTTTTTTTTATTAATACTCCTAGTCAATATATACATATAGAAGACTGTATACAAATTTTTGTACTCGAATCTAAAGTATAGTTTGCGGTGTACGCCGCTTCCAAGTGGACACTCCGACGAAATTGCTGCTCGACGGTTGACAGCGATTAAGCCATACAGTTCATTTGAAAAATAAATTTAGAAACTAGACATATAGGTTTACAGCATCACGTAGGGGAATTTCGATATCTAAAACAAAAAATGGCGGACCAGCGAATTTTATTTACGATTTTCATGGAAAATTTTCATCGTCCATAAAAAAAAATAGAATGGGGCCCTTTATAAAAAAAATCCCTACCTGGTGCCATAGAGACTGGATTTTCGAACAGTTCAAGACTTGGCGCATGCAAATCGGATGAATAGTTTTTTAAATATGTTGTCAACCAGGTTGAATAACGTACTTTCGAGAAAAAGGGCTTCAACGCCGCACATCTGGCGCTCGGCGCGGTCGTACGCTTCGAATGGTTTCACATAAAATGCTGTATCTCCGCCAATTTTACAAATTTCTTTTAAAAAATTGGTGAGAGCATTCTTAACAAATGTATCTTCCAGAAAATGAAAAAAAAAAAAATGACAAACATTTTTTTTACCGCGGTGTGGTGCCTTAATAGAAATGTAATTTTTAGAGTCGGAATTTTTTTTTTAAAGGCCAGTCCACTTTGAAAATTTCACAAAATCGAAAGCTTGAAGAAAGCGAAAGACTTGAAGAAATCGATGATGATGAGCAATCAGAAAGGATTTTGTACGGTTCAGGAATTGCCGATTGAGTTTAGGTAAGAGTTTTTCATAGTATAAACTTCAAACGCGTTTTTCTCGAAACTACGTTTTCAAAATCTAGCTCCGTCGTATCTCCAAAATTAATAAACCGATTCTCTTGAAATTTGAACCACATATTGTAAACATGATTCGCAACAAGATTACCCTCGATGGTTTTAAAATGCCGATTTTTACTCTTTTTTTGCGAAAAACTGTGAAGAAACACATTTTTTAAAAACTTTTTTCGTTTTTCATCTGCCATTTTTTTTTTTTTGATAAAACTTTATATCCGAGGGTCATGTTGTAGCTGGTGTCATACTGAATCTAATGGACTTTGATTTTTTGTTTCAGACAAGCCGTTGCCGAGTTGTGATGGAGCTACCTAGCCCACCTATTTTTGAGGTGTTACGTTAAACTATAGTTTTTGTACTTAAAAATGAATAAAAATGAATTACATTTTTTTAAAATGTATTTCAAAACTTTATTTATCAAGCCCAACAACTTTCATATTCATATCTTTTATAAAATCCTCAAAAAATCGTGAAAATAGCCTTTTTCGTGGCTCCACAGTGGACTGGCCCCTTAAAAGTTTGATAACTTAAGTGGAAATTTTACCAGTATATTGGAATGTATTTCTACTTGATTATGGACGAAAATCAGTTAATTGTTAAATATTCGGGTTCGTGAATGGAATAGCTTAAGTAGTTCCGAGACTAAAATCGAAATGCTCGTAGACGTTTGAAATATTGTATCACCGAAAGATTTATTTAGGATGCATTAAGTGTCAAACGAATTAATCCGTTTCACATCATAGTTTCGGAGATTTTTAATGTTCATGTTGAATCTTTATCCATTTGGTAATATACACAGCACCTCGTAAAAAATAGTTATAGAGCTGTAGGGGCTGAATTAATTCGTCGATTTGAATGAAAAACTGAGCAAATCGTGATTATAGTGTTGGAAATATCGCGTCAAACAATTGAGCGGTTTCTTCACTTCGTTCATTAATAATGCTCTGAAAAAATATGTGAATTTTGAGCTCGAACGGTTTGTTTTCGGACATTAACGAAACTTGTAGGTTAAACGTGGCAACACCGCGTTAATTGGCTCTGTCGAGTGTGCCAATCAGTGAAGTATTAACTGGCGGGTATTTCAAAATCAACCGATGTTTAAAACGTACATAGTATTACGACATTTTTAACGTTTTCGCGACTTTGTCGAATGAAGAACTCTTTATAAATCGTTGAACGTTGAACATTTTTCACCGTGTAAATAACGTGGAGCCGGGCACGCTTAACGATAGTCAGTCGAGCCAATGGCAGAAACGGTTACTATTACCAAATCTTATTTTTTCTCGAATAAAATTGAACCATATTTATGTTTAATCGCAAAAATAATAACGATTTATATTATTTCCCGGCTTGGAAATATTTTTTCAACAATATTGTTAGTGGGATATTGCCCAATAATGATTTGTGTTTACATGAAAATTGATTCGTTGGAAGTTGGCAGCCTGCCGAAAACTCATTGCATTTTCATATCCACTCTTGTAGTAGAGGAACGGAACTCCTTAAGTGTCCGCCTTCGATTTTGTTGAAACTCATATATGTGATGAAGCATTCAAAACGATTAGACACGTATTTTTTTCATCGGTGAAAAAACCATTTGAAGGGAGGAAACCACCCCTCAAAGAGTGGCGTGTCGTCCCTTAATTGAAATTTTGAAATGCTACAGTGGATTTTTTTATCGCTTCACATTAGCAGAATTTTTGTTTTCGGTTCATTCAGATCGATGGACTGCTCGTCAGTGGAACTGCAAAACCACCCCTCGAAACGTCTTCCTTTGAGGGGTAGTTTCCCCCTTGAAACCGTTTTTCCGCCTATGAAAAACAATACGTGTCTGATAGTTTTCAATGCATCATCACATGTATGAGTTTCAAAAAAATCGACGGCGGACATTTAGGGGTCTTCTCACTTTAGACGCTAAAAAAGGCTATTTTTCTGATTTTTTTGGTAGATTTTTATTATAGATATTGATATAAAAGTTGTTACACTTAATAAATACAATTTCGAAAAACATTTTTAAAAATTATATTAGTCACTATATGGACAAAAATGGTAGTTGAATAAATGTCCTAAAGAAATTGTAGGTCTGCGCTGTTGATGAAATCTCGGAGGTGGATCATCCGAAACAAAAAAGAGGCCGAGTTTAAATTCCGAACTGTGAATGATCAGAACGCTCAAAACTCCGAAAGAATACTACCCCGAAAGATCAAAACTCCGAAAGAATTTTACACGAAAGACCAAAACTCCGAAAATCTGAAAACCGTCGAAATAATTCAGCTATAGAAGTTTTAAAAGTTTCAAAATTTTCAATAAATCGACGGATTATTTAAAGAATTTTTTTTTATTATGAAGTGATTTTACGTCAATTTTGAAATTTGTCTAGACAATGTTATACGTTCTACATAATTTACAGTCAACTGTGTAAACTTTGGCTGGCATGATCTTGACGAACCTTGAAATTTCGGAACATTAAAATTAGGAATTTTAAACCGTCGCCGCATTCAACGTTCGGAATTTCAACCCGGCCCCCATGTCAAGAAGAATTATTGAAAATTTTGAAACTTTAAGGGGGTCGTCTAGTGTGTCAGATCAAAAGAACAGAAAACGGCCTTGCATGACTTCTTTGAAGAAGAGAAAGGTGTACTCTATGTTCCAGGCATAGCAGATTGATAGTGAGTCCATTTTTTATTATGAATTATATACAACAACTTTCAAACGCGTTTTTCTCAAAACACGTTTTTTTCAAACTGCTGCCATGATATCTCAAAAACTATTTGATTGATTCTGCTCAAATTTATACAGCATCTTTAGTACATATATAACTACAAGTTGAACTAAAATAATGAAGATTGCTTCGTTAGTTTTCTTTTTATCAGCTATATAGATCCCAAAAAAATACGAAAAATTGAATTTGTTTTCTAAAGCGTAAAAAAAATTTGTTTTTTGTAATTCTAAGTGTATTTTAGTTCCATGTAGAGCCTCAAGTCTCACGATTAAAATTGCATTTGGTTTTTTTATTTCAGATAAGCAGAACGACCGGAATCATGGCAGCAGTGGAGCACTTCTTTTTATATATGTGTTCCTGTTGGGCGGTGTATCTCCGACTATATTCTATATAACGACTTCAGAAAATTCACAAAGTTTGTTTAAATGTAAATAAAAATGATATACAATTTATAAATTATTTTATTTTAATGGTTTGTCAAAAAAAATTCTCCAAAAAAGCATTAAAAAACGGCCTTCACACTAGACGACCCCGTTAAAAACTTCCATAGAGTTTTGATCTTTCGGGGAAAATTCGGAATTTCAACCCGGCCCCATCATGAATTTCGGAATATTAAAATCCCGAATTTTAAACCGCCGGAGCATTCAAAGTTCGGAATTTCAAACCGGCCCCACAAAAAAATCAAACGGTTTTAGATTCAGTATGTTAATGGCTATAGCGCATATCATACGATTTTTTATATATGCAAAAATAACAAAAAAGCGGACATTTTTCGAAAAAAAAAACAAAGAAAAAACGTGTTTTTTCCACCGTTTGTGGCAAAAAAATAGTAAGTATCAAAATTTGAAAAAATCCTTGATACGCGCTATAGCTATAGTTGTAAAGAATATGTGGTTAAAATTTCGTAACGATCGATTAAGTAGTTTCGAAGATTTTATCAACAAATCGTCGAAAAACGTTGTTTCGAGAAAAACGCGTTTAAAGTTTGTTTGGGTTACACAAATATATAAAAAAAATTGTAATGTATTTCGAAAGTGTATTTATCAAGCGTAACAACTTTTATATCAATATCTATAATATAAATTTATCAAAAACTTCACGAAAATTGCCTTTTTTGTAGCGTCTAAAGTGAGAAGACCCCTCAAGTCATGTTTCTCGTGAGAGAAGCGAGGCTGATCTCGGCCGGATAACACAGCAGGTGCAGGTATAATTTATGACACGTTCTTCGGCATGTGGCACCGATTTCGCCGCGCTTAGAAATAACATCCGTCGCTGCCTCTTAAGAATTAGCATAAGTCCTTTTTCATCGTCGTCTTTGAGGACACCAACAAGGCCCCCGATTCGTTTGCGATTAATCGCTTTCGTTTTTTTTTTTTTTTTTTTTTTCACGAGACCAAAAAGCGCAGCTGGTCCCGGTCGTGCAATTGCAGTTTTATCGTGCTTTTGGGCTCAGGGTATAAAGTCGCAGAAGCCATAAATTTCCCTCTCGAATCCCATGCACATGACCGACACGAGAATCAAAACGGCGCCGGCTATGCTCGTTTCCGTTGGGACTTCGCCGAAGAAATAAACTTGAATTACGTAAGCGAGAATTATGTCGAGGGAGCGCGTTACCGAGACTTTACCGGCGCCCTCGATTTTCAGAGCATTCGCGACGAGTACCTGACCCAGGAGTCCCGTTAACGCGACGAGACTTATCAGTCCCCAGGTCACCCAGTCGCGAGGAAACACCGCGATTTTCTGATGAGCCTCGGACACGAAGAAGAAGAAGAGTATCGACGAGCCCAATAGCCACAACGACAGGTTGAAGACGAGAACGGAAAAATGAATTTCCGAACATTTTCTCATCACCACGATGTTCATAGCGGTGAAGAAGGTCGCCAGTATCGCGAATCCGTAGCCCATCATGTCGTAACCTTGCTCCCTGTGAGTCTGCAAACACGTTGTTCGTTAATTCAGGGATATACACTTAGATAGGAAAAAAAATAAGCAATGTTGAGGGATTTTTTTAAGGGGTCAGATGCAGTCGGAATTTTCGAAAAATCGATTTTTTTTACACTTTCTTGAAGTATGTTTCGAAAATATTTTCTGAAAATTTCAAGTCAATCCGATTAATTGTTTCCGGGATATCCCACAATTAGTGAAGGGGCGTCGGGTCCCCATGGCAGGTAGCGGACGGCAGCTGCAAGCAACCGGTTTCGACCCCCCCCCCCCCCTATTATATTCTATAAATAATCTTAGTCGAAACTGAAAATTTTCGGTTAGGCATCAGTATATTCGTGGCAGTCGAACGGAGTGGTCGATACTTGTGCGTAAGTATTTTTTTAATTAGTATTTCTATACATAAATCAAGTGTAAAATTGGAAAACTGTTTCAGAAATTTTCAAAAATTTATTACTCAAAAACTATGAACTGGCAAAATTTTATAAAGAATACTTTCGTTTTAAAATTGCCTAAAATGTTAAAAAAAATAATTAATACCGAAAAACTTTAAGTTTTTGAAAAATTGTTTTAACAATTGGCTATAAACAATTGAAAGCTCCACTTTTCGGCAAAAAATTGTGATAGACGGATTCAGCGGATCAAAATATATAAATAAGTTTAGCTTCATCCATCGAGCTCAAAATTTTACGAACACATAATACCGTAGCCATATATAAAAACTTTAAACGTGTTTTTCTCGAAACTATGTTTTTCAAGTCAGTGACCACTATAATTAAAAAACCACTCGATGGATTTTGATGGAATTTGGTGTGCTTATTTATAGCATTAAAAACTCGTCCTTAATCGAAGGATTTTCATTTTTGTTGAAAATTTCTATTTTTTTTAACAATAAACGAGCGATTTTTCGGTCGAAAATCGAAAGTTATCTGTCGAATGCCGCCATTTTGTTAATTTTTGAAAAAAAAGCTTCGATTAAGAACTAGATTTATTGTTGAACTAATGATTTTTTCTGGTTTTTTTATTTCAGATGATCCGGTAAAATTATATGATGTTCACTGCAAAGCACGACATGACAAAGATGGCGATATTTTTATAAATAATCAATATTTTTCTTTGAAAACGCGTACAAGTCAAGTTAAAATAAAACATAAAAAATCTGTGTAACCACTTTTGTAAAACAAACTTAATTACTATTAAAAAAAAATGATTGAAAATGCTCGTTTTTTTACGCTTCTGACTGCATCTCACCCCTTAACTAAGAAATAATTATTCTACAATTATCAAACTTTAGGTATACTTTAATAGTATATTTAAGTATACAAAACAATTCTTTTAATTAATTCATCATCAAAATGACGGGGCTGCGGCAGGTCGCCGCGGGAGTTGGGAATTGGCGTGCAGTCTAGCTTCTAATTTGTTGTCTTCGAAGCATTCCCGTAGACTTTGATTTGCAAAAAAGTTCAAACATTTTTTCAGTTAGAACATGTATAGTTTCTATGTGACTGTATTTAAAAGAAGAAAATGCAAATTTAAGAGAATGGTACGGATATTCAAAAAAAAATTAACATTTCACGCAACATTTCTGTAAAATGTGGATTAAAAAAGTAGTTTTTTTCAATTTTTCAAAAACAATTCTCGTCAAGTAGAAGGGACCAATATTATCAATACCAAGTTTCAATTCAATCGGCTTAATAGTTTTTGAGTAATCCTGCACGCCAATGTCGATAATGCAGTTTCGAGAAAAACGCGTTTGAAGTTCTCGCGCGCTCCGAATTCAAGCGGTAAGGCGCAGCGTTGACGGGCTGTAACGTCTGAAGTTTTTCGAATTTCGCTTTGAAACTTTGGGAAAGTATTCTACATATATAGTTCTATCGTTTAGAAAAAAAAGACATCGATTTTTTTATCGTTGTAAATGTATATCTCGCGTTAAGGTAGTACCTCCACAGAAGAGTTGAATTAAGAAATGGTTGAAATTCGACATATATGTTATTCAATACATTATCCAAACATCTGTGCAATTTGAATAAGTTTGACCACCCCAAACCTGAGATATTTACACTTAAAGTTGGCTTGGTTTACACGCAACAAATGCGTTATGATTCGCAAACAGAGCATCATTAATTTTACCGTCAAAACTAAAATTAAGAAATTGATAAAAAACGAGGATAAGCTAGAGTAACATATCACGAATAATGTGAAAAAAAAAATGAGAATGATTCACCATCTAGTTTCCAAGAAATAACCATGAAAAGCCCTCACAATTTTGGTGCAAAGCCTGGCAAAGCCTGGCAAAGCCTGGAAAAAAACAATTGGGGCAAAGCCTGGACAGTCCCGGCAAAAAGTTTACTGGCAATGGTAGATCAAAAACACAATATAAAATATATTTTACGACAATAAATGATATCCATCGTATTATCTACTAGTACCGAGTCAATATTGCGTAGTTTTCAATTTTATTTATTACTAATTAAACCAATTATCAATCTTTTAAACATGAACATGGTATGTAAACTTTTGGTTGAGATTTTCGCAGAGGAACTACCTTAAGACACGTCGTGGCTTATGGGGTCCCTAGATACTGGGTGGTCGTCTGGGAAGACTCGTCTGTCAGCGGAGGGTACGATCACCCCTCTAGGCAGAGAAACATCACTTGGATCAACCGAATTGTTCAAAATGGGTGGCCAACTAAATATTGAGATATTCTGAGGGGGAGATGTTCGTTATTTTTCTTTAAAAGGAAATATTTCTTCACCATTTTGAAGACTTAGGGTATGTTTTATTACTACTTTTGGCTGTTACGTGGGATATTTTCTTTATTAATCTCTAAAAGTGACGGAGGTATGGTACGGTATTCTAAACTGCATTTTCAAAACTGGCGTTACGTGTAGCAAAAAAACCTAATCGACCGATTCTGATGAAATTTGGTATAAATCTTTCTAACCTTATTGTCTAAAACATGACCCTCCATGTTTTGGAAAATAAAAACAAGTATTTTTTCATTGCAAAATGTAGCCATTTCTTTCGGGAAATTCAATCTTTTTGTTTCAAAGCGTAACATTTAATCGATTTTCAACATTCCTCACTTTTTGTTGGTTCATATTCAACGTATGACTGTAAGCGAAAGAAAAATCTTCGTTGGTTTTTCTTTCAGATTAATCCCGCCGACGCTACGTGTCACGCCGTCGAATATTTAAAGATTAATAATAAAAAGAATAACATATAACAGCCAAACGTAGTAGTAAAACATTCTCTAAGTGTCAAAGATTGTGAAGAAATCTTTCCTTTAAAAAAAACAATGAAAATCAGACATTTTTTCGTCGCTTAAAGGCATTTTCCACCTTAAGGCCGGATTCTAGTGTAAACATCCATTTTTAAGGTGCTTTTTGGGGAATTAAATTTAGAGCAATGGTTAAATCTACAATGTTAGTATTTCACAGTTATATTTGTATATAATTTGAAATCCGAACATGTTTGAATTAACATCTTCAATGTGTTCGAAGCATTTCTTTCGAAATTGTACAAATTGTACGCGTTTTTCTCAAAAATACATTTTTCAAATCGGGCGTGTATTTTTCTCAAAAACTATTGGGCCGATCGACTTGCAATTTCGCACACGTGTAGAGTACATGTCGAGATATCGTGCGGCCCTCCATCTTTTTGATTGTTTCATAATTACTATTTTTCCGGAACCGCGAGAAGTGAAAATTTAATGATAGAAATCAGAGTACTCTTTTTCAAAGGCCGCTGTTTCGTAAATTTTTCCCAAATTTATTATTAGAGGGCCGAACGATAGCCCGATATGTACTCTTTATATGTGCGAAATTGCAAGTCGATCGGCCCAGTAGTTTTTGAGAAAAATACAAGCCCGATTCGAAAAGCAAACCATCAAGCGATATTCACAGAAATGTCAATTAAGTGTAAGCCCTTAAATATTCGATTATTCCGAGAAACTTTGATTTGATGGTATAAATAATCATTAGGAGTAAACAGTAGAGGAAAGAAACGGTCACAATGGGGGAAAAAATAGGTAACAAATGCAGTTTTGAGATAAACGCTGCACAGCCGCCATTTTGGAATTAATCGCTTCAAAAAAATTATTGTGTACAGTCACTGATATGTCTGATAAACACCCTTTTTTGTAATCTCACTTTATTTTGTAGTTTTTCTGAAAAGAAATCCCCAAAAGCCTATGTTTTCAGCTTTTCCATGACCCTCGGACCATGATTTTTTATGGACTTTGGATGATTATGGACTTTGATTTTTTTGTTTCAGACAAGCCGTTGCCGAGTTGTGATGGAGCTACCTAGCCCACCTATTTTTGAGGCGTTACGTTAAACTATAGTTTTTGTACTTAAAAATGAATAAAAATGAATTATATAATTTTTTTTAATGCATTTCAAGACTTTATTTATCAAGCCCATCAACTTTTATATTCATATCTTTTATAAAATCCTCCAAAAAAAATCGCGAAATTAGCCTTTTATCGTTGCTCCAAAGTGGACTGGCCCCTTAGGAAGGGATTTTTTGAAATCCAACCTTTAAGGGGAGAAAATGGATGGCAAAGTTTGTATGAAAATAAAAAAAAATGTTGTCGGATTTATTTGAAATTTGATATTCGTGCTTCTTGACAAAATTAACGAAACACGTATTTCAACGTTTTCAGAAATTCAACCCCTAAGGGGAAAAAGGGGGTGGCAAGGTTCGTATAAAAGATGAAAAAAATCTGGTCAGAAGATTTACTTGAAACTTAGTATTAATGCTCTTCAACACCATTAGTAAAATACGCATTTAAGCGTTTTCGAAATTCAACCCCTAAACGTAAGGGAGGTGGCAAAGTTTGTACGTAAAATTTAAAAAATCGGGACAAATTTACTTGAAACTGTGTATAACTGCTCCTAGACACAATTAATGAAATTTCAGCGTTTCTGGAAATTCAATCCTTAAGGAAGAAGGGGGTAGCAAAATTTGTATGGTAAAAGAAATATCTGGTCAGATTTACTTGAAACTTAGTATTAATGCTCTTCAACACAATTCTATGTGTTCCTTAAGGCGTCTTCTCACTTTAGACGCTAAAAATGGCTATTTTTAAAAATAGGTTTATATTATAGATGTTGATTTAAAGTTGTTACACTTAATAAATGCATTTTCGAAATACTTTTTTTTAAATATATTTATTTAAGTCACTATTTATAGACAAAAACGGTAGTTAAAAAAATGTCCTAAAAAAATTGTAGGTCTGCGCTGTTGATGAAATCTCGGAGATGGATCATCCGAAACAAAAAAATCAAACGGTCTTCAGTATATTAATGGCTATAGCGCATATCATACGATTTTTGGTATAAGCAAAAAAGACAAAATGGCGGACATTTTTCGAAAAAAAAAAAAACGTTTTTTCACCGTTTTTGGCCAAAAAATAGCAAACATCAAAATTTATTTTAAAAATCCTTAATATACGCTATAGCTATAGTTGTAAAGAATAGGTGGTTAAAATTTCATAAGGATCGGTTCAGTATTTTCGAAGATTTCATCAACAAGCCGTCGAAAAACGCGTTTCGAGAAAAACGCGTTTAAAGTTTGCTTGGGTTACATAAATACATTTTTTTTTACATGTATGCATTTCGAAAGGGTATTTATAAAGTTTATATTTATAAAGCTAAAGTTTATTTATATAAAGTTTAACTTTAACTTTAACTTTTATACTTTATATTTATATAAAGTATAAAGTTTATATAAAAGTTGTATAAAGATACAACTTTCATATCAATATCTATAATGTAAACCTATCAAAAAATCACGAAAATAGCCTTTTTAGCGTCTAAAGTGAGAAGATCCGTTAATGAAACGTTTCAGGAGCACGTATCATTTGGGAGCATCCAACACAAGTCTACGCGAGCGAAAGCCGCGGGCGGAAAGCTCGTATCTAATGAACGGATTGACTAGAAATTTGGTACAGATATTCACTGCAATAGTAGTTCAGTCTCGACCGACGTTTTCCTTGTTAACATTTTTTTTCATTACTTATTAACAATAATGACGCCATTTTTCCGCGAAAAATCGAAAAAAATTCAAACATTTTGTTTTCACGATTGAAACACGTTAGCAAAAAAAAGCTCGGTCAAGTCTAACCCAATATTATCTATTTTAAGACAAAAATTGTCTTTTTTGTTTCAGATCAACCGGGTGGCCAAAATCAAGTACACCGGCGAGCCCCTCGCGTTCAAAGGTCTTTCACGAGATTATTACTAACTTCTTTAATTATCAATATCTTTTTTAGGAATTTAGTATTAGAATTTTATTATTTTTGGGATACGTATCCGAACGATTTTCCAATCATCTTAATTATTCCTTTAAATCAATTTTTTTCATAACCATGATTTTCGGGTAGTCAAAGTAGCCTAGCCCCTTAACGGATTCACGAGTATTACCTCAAAGATGAACGGTGGCCTCGACACCAAAACAACCCCCGCCATCAGGGCGCATATCACAACAACGCGCAAAAAGCCGCAAGGTTCCTTCAGTACGAGGAAGGACATGATTATCACGATCACCGGTGAACTGAAGATGATGGTCGTCGCATCACCGAGCGGTAACTTCCGGAAGCTGTAATACAACAGAGCCAACGTTGCGCCGCCCACAATTCCCTACAATCAAAGATAACAATTGTTACATTCCGGCAAATATTGAATACCGATAAAAAAAATCTCTGAGTACAAAATCAATTTACTGTAAATTTATTAAATAAATCGAAATTTTCGAACGTGCGCCTCTCACCATGGAGAACAAATTGAAGCAGCAGCTTCATTCTTTCTCGACAATAAGGGAATGAAGTGCAATTTACGATATTTTTTTACAATTTTCACAAAAAAAAAATTTCATCTCGTAGTTTTCAAATATCGTAGAACCAAGTTAAAAATGAACGGGATCAAATCGTGTAGGTGGAATCAGACACGAATTAATTTGTTTATTAGTAGATTGTTACTACGTGGGAAGCAATCTTGTTTTTCAACCCCTTAAGGGGTTACCCCCACTTGCGATTTTGAAAAAATCGATTTTTTTTATTGCATTTTTTTGAAGTATAAGTATCCGGGCCCATACTTCTGTATGGGCCCGGAATAGATGACTCTATGTAAGTTTACAAAAAAAAATATTTTCTTCGTGTAAACT
Organism: Ophion slaviceki; assembly: GCA_944452715.1. NCBI lineage: Eukaryota > Metazoa > Arthropoda > Insecta > Hymenoptera > Ichneumonidae > Ophion > Ophion slaviceki. The sequence continues at coordinate 39,770,764 of OX101784.1, forward strand.
GAAATTGAAACTTTAAACGCGTTTTTCTCAAAATGGCATTTCTGCAGTCAGTGACCAAGATTACTCGAACACTAATGAACCGATCTTCTTGAAATTTTGCAGGCTTATTTAATACATAAAAGGGTAGTCTTTCATAGTTCGATTTTTTTTTCGAAAAAAATGGCCGTTTTATAGCCCAAAAACGGCCGTTTTTTTCGTTAAAATCGAACCATTAACTTTGACTGTCCGCCATTTTGTGAAAAATGAAAATTTTTTAAAATCCTTCGATTAAAGACTAGTTTATACTTATATTTGACGAAATCCAACCGCATTTTTTTTCAGATGATCCACTTCGCCGCAATGTTGGTCACCGCAAACCGTGTATATAAAAACATTATTTCATTGACGGCCATTTGCCACTAAACAATGTAATATTTTTCAATAAAAAAATTACTGAAAGTTCTTCAAGATGTGTTCTTTAAGATGGTATATTGATCGATTAAAAAAGTTTTGTAGTTTGTTTTTTTAAATTCATGAATTAGGCCTTTTTTTGCGCTACAAGTGGGGGTAACGCCTTAAGGCTGTGGGAAGACATCCGAGTGGGAAAAAAATGGGGCCGTTTTTTTTTCATCGGCTTAGATGATGTATACACATCACAAGAATGATATACACAAGGAATGTATAAACATCACGAAAATTATATACAAAATGAATTAGGCGCGATTTTTTTTAATTTGTAGAGCTTATTTTCCAAAGCGCGTCGGAGTCATCCGAAACGCACGAAACAAACTAGACAGTGAACGTAGCAATTTGGAGTCATTTAGTCCAGTCATTGTACGTAAAATATACAACGACCTAACTGAAGACCGACTATCGAAATGCCTTGGTGGGTAAACTCACAAGGAACATCACTTTGGTGTCCTCCGATTTTATTGAAACTTTGTTATGTGGAAGAGTATCAAAAACTAACAGACGGTTTTTTTATCGGCAGAAAAATGGTTTTAAGGGGCGAAACGCACCCTCGAAAATAGGGGTGTTTTTCGTTTTTCGTCGATAACGTCATCGTTCTCATCTCCATAGTACACAAAAAAATAAACATTGTTGCAATTTGAATTTTTGAAATCTCGTACCGTGAGAACGTTATCGACGAAAAACATCCCCATTTTTTAGGGTGCGTGTCACCCCTTAAAACCGCTTTGCCGCAGATAAAAAAATACGTGTCTCTTAGTTTTTGATAGTCTTCCACATAAAAAAGTTTCAACAAAATCGGAGGACACCAAAGTGATGTTTTTTGTCAGAATTCAAATAAGAGCTTCAATTCCGTCGTATAGACGATAGCTCCAAATCAATTTTGAAACATTAAACGCGTTTTTCTCGAAATCACGTTTTCGACATCGGGAAAACGCATAATTCGTACAGTTTTCATCCACGGCGATTATTACGATTCATCGACAATTCTGGTTTTTATGAACAAATTTAGGCCGATTTTTTAGTTAAAAGAAAAAATTATTCACAATGATGTCATTTGGCGAAAAAACCATATTTTTTCAATAATCGCGTGTACTTCTCTAACAAAACTAATGTAAATGACGATTTTTTTTGGGTGCTGACCCATAAACGTTCTGCGTCTTCCCGTAGAGCTCCTTTAAAAAATGCTCTTAGTGCAGCTCCGATTGAGCCGCCATTTCGTTCTTTTTCCTTAAAAATGTTTGGGTTTGTTATACGTCAACCATGTAGAATAAACCCTCCAAACCTCATGTCTATTGCTTTTTTATTATTCTGAGAAGAAAATTCCCAAAAAGGCTCATTTTTTCGGTGAGCCACATACACTAGAAGTTAACTCTAGACCATGGGTGGCCTTTGTCCCACCTAATTTCCTTTTTTTGCTAATTAAAGCAAACAAACAAGTTTGGGTTTGGTATTGTTTTGGCGATATGTACAATCAAAGTTAACATTTATGTTCATTTGACCCAGCTCCACAGGTTGGTCACCCATGCTCCAAACACATAATTCTTTTTAAATTCTAATTTGTTGATAATTTTATTGATCATTTTTATAACTTGAAGCTAAAAAATTCGCGCTTAATGGACAAATTAATAAACACGTCATCCAATAACAGCATCATTTGCGCCTGAAAAGACCGACTTTTTTGCTTGCCTTGCTTTCATTGCCGTTTTGCAATTTTTTTCGTATTTCAAGGTCATCCCAATGTCATGATATTGTAAGTCATTAGTTTTGTTTTTTTTTTGCTCTACATTTGTCACCAACGAAAGAAGGGGCTCCGTTCTTTAAAAAAAATACACGTGCACTAGGGTGGCAAACATTTTCAATTTCAATTTTTTTTTCCTTTTTCGCGCCATCCAATTATTTACTTTAAAGAAAAAAAAATGGCGCGTAAGCTGCGGGCGGTCAAAAAATATTTGGAGGTCGCTCAAGTCTCGGAAAAATTATAATCTCCATTAAAAAAAAAACGATTTTTTCTTGTTCACGTCTCGCCAATGAGTTTCACGATTTATAATTTTTATTTTAAGCTGGCGAAAGCTCTAGCCGGCCAATAAATATTTAGTGGTCGCTCAAGAGCTTCGAAATGTCCAAATAGAGCGATTTTTTTTCTCTTCTCACTCATAAATTTAACACTTTGTAAAATGTTCAAAACAATTATTCCTTTTTTCTTTAGAAACAGATTTTTTTAATTTACCTCATACTTCTAACCCGCTAAAATGGGGGACCTATAATTTTATTTACGGTTAAGAGCTTTAAACAATTATTTTATGAGAACAAAGATTATAATTCTTCGGTTAGTAGTGTGAAGCAAATTTGAAAAATCTGATTCCAAAGAAAAACGACTAATTGTTTTGGAAATTTTACAAAGCGTCAAATTTATGAGTGAGGCGAGTAAAAAAAATTGGCGAAAATTGGAAATATCGATGATTTTGAGCGACCGCTAAATATTCATTGACCGGCTAGAGCTTTCGCGAGGTTAAGGGGCCAGTCCACTTTGAAAATTTCAAAAAATCGTACGCAAGCAAGACTTGAAGAAATCGACGATGATGAGCAATCAGAAGGGATTTTGTACGGTGCAGGAATTGCCGATTGAGTTTAGGTGAGAGTTTTTCATAGTATAAACTTCAAACGCGTTTTTCTCGAAACAACATTTTCAAAATCTAGCTCCATCGGATCTCTAAAACTAATAAACCGATTCTCTTGAAATTTGAACCACATATTGTAAACATGATTCGCAACAAGATGACCCTCGATGGTTTTAAAATTTTGATTTTTACTCTTTTTTTGCGAAAAACTGCGAAAAAACGCGTTTTTTAAATTGTTTTTCGTTTTCCATCCGCCATTTTTTTATTTTTTGATCAAACTTTATATCCCAGGGTCATTTTGTAGCTGGTGTCATACTGAATCTTATGGACTTTGATTTTTTTGTTTCAGACAAGTCGTTGCCGAGTTGTGATGGAGCTACCTAGCCCACCTATTTTTGAGGCGTTACGTTAAACTATAGTTTTTGTACTTAAAAATGAATAAAAATGAATTAAACCATTTTTTTATGTATTTCAAATTTGTATTTGAAATATGTATTTTTGACCGCTCGCAGCTTTCACAATTTTTTTTTCTTTAGGGAAGGCTGGTGCGTAAGGAAAAAAAATAGAGCTCAAATGTTTGCCACCCTAATGTGCACCAATACAGGATAGGACACGAGAGGCATGCTCTGTGTACGAAAAACTCACCTGCAAGTGAAGAAGCATTCTGGATCCTTTCGGTCCGAGAAGATTCTGATTCGCCCTGCAGGCACACACCAACATCACCATCATCTGAAGAATCGCCCTTATGCCGAGCAAAACCATGGGATCAACGTTCCTAATGGCTTTGACGAGGCCCGAGCTAACGGTGAAGAAAGCACCGGAAATAAATGCTAGTAGAATACCGAGCCACTTCGTACCGTCCCTATAGTTCGCCAAGTTATTGTCGAATTGTTCCGTGTACTGGTAAGCCGGATGAATACTATTGTAGGACGTCGTACGTTCGATTTTGAACTTCATGATTCCTGCCTTGCTTATTCTTGCTCTTTGCTTATTTTTGTTCGAGCCAAAAGGATCTCAACTTTTCCCGACCGCAGACGAAACTACAATTTCAGTTCTCGCAACGTCGTGTGCGAGAGATGAATGTAAAACGAAATATCGAGCGAAGAACGACCATCGGCCTACTGCTGCACTGCTCGAGACATCTGGTCAACAAAACGATCTCGACCGCGAGACAATTAAAACGCAGCTTTGAGCTTATACGTCAAGAAGCTTACGGCAGATTAACAAGTAATGACGCCTATTCAAACTTTTGTTACGTGAAATCGAGAACTCATTGCGCCTCGGCCGACGTGCCTTTTCGACAAGGCGATTTTTTTCACATACAGCCATCGCGAACGAACGAAAGAAAGTTTTCACCCGTCCTAGTCGCTGAAACGACTGAAACTCTCGCCTATTGAAGACGTTACGCAATAGTCCGAGATAACGAGGACGGATGACAAACAGAGCTATTGGGAAATGGAAATTGAGACCGCGATAAGTGCAACCAGTTTTTTTCGGCAGTTTCAGAACTTCGAAACATTCAAGACCTATCTCTCTTTTGCTCTCTCCCTCGCTCTGCCGATCTTCGATAGGAATTCATTTTTTTACACCTTCGCTCGTTCTTATATGAAAATAGAATTTATTCATAGATAGATTCATAGAAAATGTTAAGTCTGACTTAACATTAGAATTCATCGAAAATGTTATGTCCGATATAAACTGATATAAACTTCGAAAAATGTCGCCAGGAATTACAATACTCTGACAACCGGGAAAAAACGTAGCTAATTTTCGAATGCAAGATGTGGAGACTGACCGTCTGATCGATTTGGTTTTACAATGTATTTAAGAATATTTTTCAATGTAAAAAACGATTATGACCATTTTTAAATCGCGATCCAAGCTGAAGGTCCTTTTTGAGCCCGAACGGTGTAATTCGTGATTCTTTCGTTGCAAAAAAACTAGTTTTTCATATACACTTTTACACTTATTCATTGAGGGGAAGCACCTGAGTAAACGGCGAGAGCAACAGGTAAACTTTGGGAATTTTTATCTCAAAAACTAATGTTTATAAAAAAAAACTAATGTTTTTTATTGGAAATTATGTACATTGAGGTATGTTTAGGAATGTTTTTAAATAAATTCGTTGACTGGAAGCGATTCAAACGCGATTATCTCGAAACATAGTTTTCAAAGTCGGTGCCAGATGTATCTCGAAAACGGCCTGTTAGATTTTGTCGAAATTTGGATACAATATTCTTCGATAGTTTTTCTCGTTCGCCACGTAGGGCTTTTTCATTTGATTGAACCATTGCTTTTTCATGCAATGTGTATGCAATTCAAAATCGTCGCAAATTGCGAACGAAAAACGAATGTTAAATTAAAACGGTCGCAATTCCGTCAAAAATTAAAATTTCAAAAAAATCCTACGTGGCGAACGAGAAAAACTATCGAAGAATATTGTATCCAAATTTGGACAGAATCGGACAAGCCGTTTTCGAGATACATCTGGCACCGATTTTGAAAACTGTGTTTTGAGATAATCGCGTTTGAATCGCTTCCAGTCAACGAATTTATTTTAAAAAATTAGTAAACATACCTCAATGTACATATTTTCCAATTTAAAAAACCCGGATCCAATCGAAACCTTAATTTTTGGAAACAAAAATTCCCGAAGTTTACCTGTTTTTCTCGCCGTTTACTCAGGTACCTCCCCTTAACGGAGTTCTTTCATTTTCAGAAAATTCGCGCAATAACAAGTTAACAATAAAAAGTACCAATTTTCTTTGGAAAAAATTCTGAAAAAAAATCGGCAGCTCAGCACCTCCTCGCGGCGATTTTTCAAACGATTATAATTGCGTTTTACTTTTTAGAATAAACTTAAACGCAGTGCTAAGCCGCAAGATGATCAGATGTTCAGTTTTTTTGCAAAACGCACCTGAACATTCGATACTCTATTGAACGATCGTATTATTCTAATTCCTCGAAGTACCGACAATGCGAATGGAAGTCCCGTGTCCGAATGGCACTGACAATGGCCGATTTCTCATCAACCGTTCACTTCGAGGGAAAACGAGAGTAGCTAGTCCTTGCCGAATTGGAGTTTCGTGGGTGTCTGGTCGATGCGGTAAAGCTTCTCGCAGACGTTGAAGTATCCGAGGTACTCGACGGTATCGGGAGTAGTGTCGTAGTGATAGTGTCCACCCTCGCCCTGGTGGCCGAAACTGTGGAAATGCTGAACCCGGAGATCGAGCTCGGTTTCCGCGGACACGAAAGTACCGAGGGCCACCAGAGGCGCTGACATCTCGTAGAAGCGCAACCAATTGTTCAAATCCTTCGCCGTGTTCAGCGGACTCGACGAGAAGTCTCGCATCACGTGCTGATGGACCTTGCCCTCTTTCAGGAGAAACGCACCTCCCATACCTGCAACAAAAAACATCGTTTTGGGTACCCGCGAAACTTTTCATTTTATGAGCAGTTTATGAGCAGTTATAACGAAATTTTTCACTGAAAATTCATTTCTCAAGGTCAAATACCTACAACTTTTGAATAAAACAATATTTTTTAAATTCCGTACGTACGTTCTCTAGGTATTCTAATGTAGATTGACGAGAATTTTTGTTTTTTGTTCACTTCGCCATCTCCAAATCTCCTTAACCCTAGAACTCATGAGCGGAGTCCAAACGCACCCCACGCGTACTTTGAACTACGCTCCTGAAGTAAGGAGCGATATTATCGACTATTGGTCTGAACCATAATTGAGTTCGAAGGTCTAAGAGTAGTGTCAGGTCGGTTAGAGCTTCATTTGGTCGTTGGTTGTCACGATGTGCGCTTTGAAATTACGTGTGGGGTGTGTACGAACCCCAGTCATGAGTTAACGTTTTACTTTCGTGACGGTAAGTTAATTTTATATTTTATACTGGAATCATTATTTTGTATATATCATTCCGGAATCAGAGGAAAATATACAAATATATTATTTATTAATGACAATAAATAATACTTTTAAAAATTGTACAAATAATGGCTCGCCGTTATAATTTGCGCTCCGTATCGGAGGCTGTCGATACTCTACTAGAAAGAGAGAGGATTGAAGCACCCGATATCCCATCAGAAAATGAAGAAGACCATGAGGAAGCTTGGAGCGGTTCAGAGGATGAGTCGCAAGACACTGAGTCGATTGTGCGGCAATCGATTTAATTTTTTTAAGGGGTTACCCTCACTTGCGATTTTGAAAAAATCGATTTTTTTATGGCATTTTTTTGAAGTGCAATTTGAAGTGCAGTTTTTTTTTGATGCCCGGAATAGATGACTATATGTAAGTTTACAAAAAAAAATATTTTCTTCGTGTAAACTGAAATTGAAACTTTAAACGCGTTTTTCTCAAAATGGCATTTCTGAAGTCGGTGACCAAGATTACTCGAACACTAATGAACCGATCTTCTTGAAATTTTGCAGGCTTATTTAATACATAAAAATGTAGTCTTTAATCGTTCGATTTTTTTTCGAAAAAAAATGACCGTTTTATAGCCAAAAAACGGCCGTTTTTTTCGTTAAAATCGAACCATTAACTTTGACTGTCCGCCATTTTGTGAAAAATGAATATTTTTTAAAATCCTTCGATTAAAGACTAGTTTATACTTATATTTGACTAAATCCATCCGCATTTTTTTTCAGATGGTCCACTTCACCGCAATGTCGGTCACCGCAAACCGTGTATATAAAAACATTATTTCATTGACGGCCATTTGCCACTAAACAATGTAATATTTTACAATAAAAAAATTACTGAAAGTTCTTCAAGATGTGTTCTTTAAGATGGTATATTGATCGATTAAAAAAGTTTTGTAGTTTTCTTTTAAAAAATTCATGAAAAAGGCCTTTTTTGCGCTACAAGTGGGGGTAACGCCTTAAACTACTTCTTTACTTTAACAAATTTAACAAATTTATGATAAAACTCATAAAATAATATCCTTTTTCTACGAATTTTCAATAAAATAAACTGTTAAAACCCAATTTTTGATTTTCGGATTTTCGTCATTTTCAATATCCCAAATAAATATACTTTTTTAACTGAATAAAGTGACAATAGCTTTTTTTTAATAGTCTGATGTATCCCCTTCAAAACGCCGCTTGATATTTTAAGATCGGTTGAGCGGTTAAAAAATTTCAAATTTTTATTTAAAAAATGAGCTTTTTGCTGATTTTTTTCCGGTTTTCAGCCTTCGAACGGGTTTTTTCATGAACTAAATGTGCATAAAATTAGATTTCCCGAGCACCATTCTCTTCGTTGTGAAAAAATAAAGAGAATGACGTACGGAAAAGTCTGTTTATCAGCATAGGGCCGGTTTTATGATCAAGAAACGCGTGGGGTTCGTTCGAACCCCAGTTATGAGTTTGAAGGTACAAAAATGGATTCATGAGGTATAGGGTTAAGACCCCACCGAGTGTTACCCGGAGCCACACTTTCAAAATGCACAATTTCGTATCAGAAATGCCCATACTGACCGACTAGTTTGTCGGTGTATTTGGCCCCGAGGGCCTGCTGCATCGTAGCTATAAAGTCCAATTGTCCCGTGCGTTTCTTCGCATTGACGCGCAAAACTTTGCCAGCTTTTCCTTGGCTCGTGTACAGATTCGCCAACAGGGCGCATCGCGTGTCGGTCCCTATCGACTCCTCCAGGACGCATTTGTCACCCTTGTCCACCCAAGCCAAACGCGTCTCGTTCTTCAGCAACCCAGGAGCCACCGCCACGTTCATCATCATCTGAAATAATTCGACATGTTCCATGAAGTTTCGAAAAGTTCCTCCGTCCGATATATCCAAGTATTTCTCACCAAAGAATTATTTTAGTAGAAACGATCATGTAATCGATTCAAACCAAACGCTTCACTTTCTTTTACTAATATTTTTTCTTTAACTCGCATGTGAAACGGACTAAAATTTTGCTGTGTAAGAACAGAACACTGTACATTAGGGTGGCCTAAATTTCAGCTCTTTTTTTCCTTTTTCTCACCATCCATTATCTTTTTTAACGAAAGAAAAAAATTGTCACGAAATCTGCGAGCGGTCAAAAATATTCAGAGGTCGCTCAAGTCTCCCAAAAATTCAAGTTTTCATTAAAAAATCGATTTGTTTTTTTCGTTCACTTCTCACACATGAATTTTACGCTTTATAATTTTTAAATTAAACTCGCTAAAGCTCTAATGGGCCAATGAATATTTAGTGGTCGCTCAAGAGCTTTGAAATTTCCAATTGTCGCCAATTTTTTTCTTTTCTGACTCATAAATTTAGCACTTTGTAAAATTTTCAACACAATCAATGCTTTTTTTTCTTTAGAAACGGTTTTTTTTTTCAATTTACCTCACACTTCTAACCCGATAAAACGGGGGACCTATAATTTTGTTTACGGACGCTTTGAAGGATTATTTTATGAGAATAAAGTTTATAATTCTTGGGTTAGTAGTGGGAGGTAACTTTGAAAAATCTGGTTCTACGGAAAAACGATTAATTGTTTCTAAAATTTTAGAAAGCGTCATATTTATGAGTGAGATGAGTTAAAGAAATTGGCGGAAATTAAAAATTTCGAAGCTCTTGAGCGGCCACTAAATATTCATTGACCGGCCAGAGCTTTCGCGAGGTTAATTTAAAAATTATAAAGCGTAAGATTCATGGGGGAGAAGTAAACGAAAAAAAAATCGATTTTTTAATGAAAATTTGGATTTTTAAAAGGCTTGAGCAACCGCTAAATATTTTTTGACCGCTCGCAGATTTCGCGACAATTTTTTTTGTTCTTCACAGAAGATAATTGGATGGTGAGAAAAAGGAAAAAAAATAGAGCTCAAATTTAGACCACCCTGCTGTACATTCTACATTTTCATTTTAAATTCATACTTCGCAATTGCGAGAAAGATACGGCCATGGACCAGCTCCGGCACCAACGACGAAAGCGTGCTCTCCATAGTTCAGCCGGTTCAGAATTGGCCTAATGTCGTACAGCCTGTCGCGCTGGACGAGTGGGAGCAAGTAAGCTGGACCACCGATTTCCAGGATTACTGGCTTGCCGGCCAAGCCTTGAAAATCAAAAGTTTCATCATACAATTGAACATTTACTGTGATCACGTTTACTGAAAAGTCAAATATACACATTTTTTTTAAATTACGACAAATGGTGAATGTGCAAAAAAAATTAGCATTGGCCTGGAAGCCCGCTGAACTCACAAGGAACATCCCTCAGGTGACACCCTTCGATTTTGTTGAAATTTGGATATGCGGAAAAACAGTTTTAAGGGGTGAAACGAACCCTCGAAAATAGGGGTGTTTTTCGTTTTTCGTCGATAACGTTATCGTACTCATCTCCAATGTACGAAATGTGCACAAAAAAATAAACATTGTGGCAATTCGAAATTTTTTAATATCTCGTACCGTTAAAACGTTATCGAGGAAAAACGAAAAACATCCCCATTTTTGAGGGTGCGTTTCAGCCCTTAAAACCGTTTTTCCGCCGATAAAAAAAATACGTATCGCTTACTTTTCGGTGCTTTATAACATATCCAAATTTCAACTAAATCGAAGGATGTCACCTAAGGGATGTTGCTTGTCAGTCATTATTGCTATTTGACTGTACACATCAATATACTTATGTTCTATTAATAATAATAGCAATAATAATAGTATATTATTATTATCAATTCACTATTTTCTTATCGATCTTCATTGATCTTTTAGTGATCTTTATTAGTAGTAGTGGTATTTTTTATTCCTAGGCTCCCTTTGAGGCTGTTTACTTATTGACAAATGGGCCTACCCTCACATTCTCTTGGCCTTTGCACTTGTTCTTACAAATTTTGTACATGTCCGTTGTCCGTTTACGTAACATTTTATCTACGGGTATTTCCTTCGCTTCGTGCCACCTGTTTCATCAACACCGCGAATTCTTTTACACACGCACGTAGCTCTTTGGCAGGCTCATTCCTCACCAGGGTCTCTAACTTTTGTCTCAGTACTTCCCTCCCTTTGTATCCCAGCACTTCTTCTAGTTAGTTCGCTCCTTATACTCAGATTTCTGCCTTACCGCTTTGCAGCCGCAAATTTGTTCCAAGCTCTCCATCTCTTCCCCACACATCTGGCAGCTTTTTCTCCATATCCCTTATTGCCTTTTTCCCTACATCCCGCACTAGTGAGCTCGATTATTAGACTTGACTTATCAATTATCGATACATCGACGTGCTAAAAATGTGTTTTGCATTTACAGGAATAGTACGAGGAATAAAATAGGCGAAAAAATGGAACAAGGTGGACGCATGAAAACTGCAAACACGCTGTACGATGGAATAGATAATACATTTTTCAAAAATGATAAATTCAAGAGGCTGCGTCTACCCAGATGGGTAAAAAAAATGCACTTTCCGAAAATATTTTCATTCGATAGTATGACCATTTCGCTATATTCCCTGAAAAATTCATTGGAATATTCCTAAAAACCTAAAATTGATTGAGTTACAGCTTCTAACAGTCAGCTGGGCGCTACATAGCAGCACAATACTTCAAACTTTAAGGTAATCCTATCGCTTCACACTAGTCATACCACTGATCATACTTGAGTCTTGTACAATAAATATTTTTAACATATGCAATAAAAACGAATTTGTAATAACTAAAATTTTCCATGTGTAAACTGTTTAATGAATGTTCACATTCAATTAGAAAAATTAAAAAATAGTTATTCCAACGATTCGCGCAGTATTTCTAGGTTTGATATTTGGCAACATTGGTTCTATCTCCGTCTCTTTTTACTCAACCAGGCGAGTTTAACCTCCATGCTTTTCAACGATTGGCCACGATTGGTAAAAAGCGTGGAAACTTTGTGTCGGCGAAATATGTCGGTTAAAAATGAAATATGTGTGGAGATTCGAATGAGTGAGATGAGGTTAGGACTACAGTCAGCTGTTGCCTCGCTGTCACGTCTCTTTATCGTAGCAAATGGTAATAAATCCAATAACGGAAGTTCAAATTAAACTTGATATTACATCAAAACTAGGCCAATAAGCGTAATTTTTTCCGAGAGCATTGGATTTACTACTGTGTTAAGTATTAAGTATGTAAATCTGATTATTTTTAAGAATCTAACGGATACCCACTATTATATACACTTTTGTAGCGACCGTAAATTGGGTTTTTGTATGTCGCCTCGGAATTCCTTCACAAAAATACGCTATTTTAATTTGTTTTTCTATGTAATTAGGTCGATAACCGACCCTGAAATTTTACAAAGACGATTATTAATACATTAAGTGAAGCTCAAAAAAAAAAAATTATCAAAAACCTATGGCTTAAAGCCTGACGATAGGATTACCTTAAACGCGTTTTTCTCGAAACACTGTCTTCAAAGTCGGTTGACATGATACCTCAAGAAACACTTGATGGATTGTCCAAATTTACAGGAGATACGATGAGATACATTTAAAGGTCGTTGACAATCTCACTTTCATGAAATTAATCTTCATTTGTCGACAGGTACATGAAAATCACGACTTTTTTCATAGATTTTGTATGCTTGAGTTTTAATTCGTCGCCACTTTGTTAAAAAAATAATAATAATTTAATTGACGACCGTCAACGTTTCGTATTTATTGGTAACTTGAATACCCCTTTTGGTTTTTAAATTTTAGATGGACCGTTTAAGCTGGAGTGTTGGCCATTGATCGATGACATTTTCAATCAGTTCATTAATTGACTAAAAACGTAATTCCACTCAATTTAATTGCAATTCATATTAATTGCAATAACACTATTAATTGCATGTTACAATTAATTTATTTAGATTAATCTATGTTAATTGCAACTCGCCATTGAAACAATCGCAATTAACTTTTTTAATTGTTCTAAGAAAAAATTTAAACGAACAATTAATCTCATATACACTACCGGCGAAAAGTTGCCGGACAAAAATTCAAAAAAGTTCCGGAACGATTTTTTATGCCATTTCGCCGATATTTGACATAAATGAATGTACTATAACTTTTTTTATTTCATGTACACCCTTGTGGGCTTTTTGCATTTCCTCCTTTCTTTCTTTCTTTCTTTCTTCCTTTCTTCATTTACAGAGCTTGTTATTATTAAACATCCAAAAACATTAATCCTATTATCATTGCACTTCCTGCGTTTGTACAACTTTCTGCCCCGCTTTCTCGCCTTCCTTCGCTTTCCTTATCTCTGGCCCTGACGTCTTTTTCCTCACAGCATTCTTAAATGGCCTTGCAACTTCACACATCTCTTCTACTAAATCCTTTCCCCCTAGTGCCTTCCTCCATCCTCCATTTGGTTCCCTTCTTTGCTGCATTTCCCACTCTTCAAAGTTTCTATGGACCTGCCCATCCATCATTTTCTTGGCCTCCTCGCACTCCCAAATATGTGTCAGAGTTTCCTCCGCTTTTCCGCATACTCTACACCTTGTGTCTTTGAATCCCTTTTCTGCTTCTCTCCCCACACTCCCGCACCTCATTCTAGCCCACCTTTCCCTGATCGCTCGCCTTGTTGTTCCTTTATCCCAATAGTTTTCCATTCCCACCTCTTTTTTTCTTTCTTTTCTATTCTATGCAGAAATTGGACCGGCGAATCTTTTCCCACATTCTCTGCACTTCTTGCTCCGCCAACTTCTGTACCGCTCTTCCGGCCTTCCTCTTCCATTCCTCTTTGTTTCCTCTTCTTATCGTCTGCCCTATCTGCCCCTCTCCTGCTTGCTCCATTGCCGCCTTCATTTCTTCGGCCCATTTGCTTCCATCGTTGTTCATTAGCCCTCTCGCTTCCTCCATCAGGCATTGTCTCGGCCATCTCTCTTCCTCCATCTCTATGACTTTGCCGATGTAGTCGCCCGCCCGTTTTCTCATCACTATATCCACTCCTATATATCCTGCCTCCATTTTCCAGATGTACTCCGGCGTATTCCTTTTCAGTTTCATGGCCATCTTCGTGTACCTGGCCTGTGCTCTCTCTACTCTCGCCCTTCTTTTCCACCCCCATACTTCTACTTCATACAACAGCCCGCTTCTTGCGATTGCTTCCGCTATCCTCAACCTGTCTGTCAGTCTACCTGACATAAATGAATGTAATAAACGGCATTTTGAAGGGGAGAAATTCACCTTCATTCGGTTATCTTTGAAGAAAATTTAACTTTTTTTTTACGACTGGAACACGCCCATTTTTCGCCTTTTTTGTTCCTTTTCTGGTGGACCCCGTTTACAGACAAAAATGTTTAATGCATTTCTTGACCGGAATCATAAAGCTCAAGTTTCAATTTTGTTTTTTTTTTAAACCTTCGCACCTTTTTTTTGCTAAAGATATTTTTATTTAAAAAAAGAGGCAATTTGATAAATAACGTGTAACGCGAAAACGACAAGGATTCAAAGAAAACCTCAGGATAGTAAAAAGTTGAATCGGTTTTCGTTGAGTTCGCGAGAATTTTTTCAGATTTTTTCCTCGAATTTTTTTTCTCCTATTTTCGGTAAAAAATCAGACGATTTTATTACCGTAACTCGAGAACTAAGGGGTTTGTGGTAACATTTCAAAAAATTGTATTTTTATATTTTCAACGCAATAGAATAATTTCAGATTTTTTTCGACATTTTTTCCCCCGTTAGAATTTTATAGTTTTCTAGTCACGTCAATCGACGACAAACCCAAACAAACTCATTCTATTGCGTTGAAAGGAGAAAAATACAAATTTTTCCTCTCTTGAAATTTTACCACAAACCCATTAGTTCTCGAGTTACTGTAATTAAATCATCTGATTTATTATTGCAAATAGGTGAACATAAAATTTCGTAAAAAAAATATGAAAAAACTTTCGCAAACTCAACGAAAACCGATTCAACTTTTTACTATCTTGAGGTTTTCCTCGAATTCTGGTCGTTTTCGCGTTACACGTAATTTTTTCAAATTGTCGTTTAAAAAAAAATCAAATTATCTTTAGAAAAAAAAATCGTACAACGGTTAAAAAAACAAGATTGAAGCTTGAACTTCCCCCTTTATGATTCCGGTCAAAGAAATGCATGACAAATGTTTTGCCTGTAAACGGGGTCCACCAGAAAGGGAACAAAAAAAGCGAAAAATGGCCGTTTTCGAAAAAGGGTACTGGCATACAAAAAATATGAAAAATAAAAAACACGGAATAAAGGTGAATTCCTCTCCTTCAAAATGCTGTTTATTAAATCCATTTATGTCAACTATCTGCGAAATGGCATAAAAAATCGATCCAGAACATTTTTCAACTTTTGTCCGGAAACATTTCGCCGATAATGTACATATTTCAATAACTTTCACATTTGTTCTGACGCCACACCGCGTCCTACACAATAATCAGTTTTAATTGTTAGTTTTTAATCAAATACATTTAAAAGATTGGAAATTGATTAGTTTCCAATTATGGAGAGTAACGATTAACAATTGGTTAATTGTTAATTGCAAATACAGCAATTAACACGTAATTAATTGTTAATCGTCAGTTACCCCTGCAATTAAATTTTGCCCAACACTGGCCGGTGGCCATGTTTTTGTTGTTGTTCTGTATTTTTAGTTGGTTTTTATGGGCGAAGAATTTTAGTTTTAATTCAGAATTTGGCCATTTTTGTTCATGCCCTAGGCAGGTGTAGCCTGTCAAAAATAGGAGGAATAAAATAAAATTCACGAAATTACCTGGAGCAGCAAGCCCAAAGGGGCCTTTGGTCAGGTCCGGACAGTCCACGACTTCTACGGTACATTCGGCAAAGTTCTTCAACAACGCAGGAAGCACCACTAGAAATGGAAGACGGATATTTAACTGTTAAGTGAATTTTTGTCGATAAACGATTAATGAATGAAGAGAATATACGAATGAATATTGCTGCGGAAAAGTTTGTTTACCAACCATTCTTGATTTCTTCGAGCTGGGGGACATGGAGATTCCTCTCGACAATTTTCAACGTTTCTACAGGGAGCGCACTTGCCATGTTTACCCGGGTGCCTAACAATAACGAGAGGAACAAATTATTCTACGCAAAATAGGAATTACGGAGAGCAACGATGACAAGACGCAATTGTCTCCAAGTCAAACGAGTAGAGAAGTGAAGAAATTTTTTCTTCCAGCCTCTATTTTTTTCTCGCTTATCTTATCTGTGTAACCTTCTACAACTAACCGACTTACTTTGTACTGCGTAATTTTCCGTGCACAAGATAGACTTGTCTTTTATGATTTTCAGGCAGGCATTGAGCGCGAGAAACGTAACGTTCATTTATCACCGGTCGAACTGGACAATCAGCGTGATTTACATGCCATTGTGTATTATTTATGAGCAGCCTAAACGAAAGTTTTTCCCGTGAGGGGCGATTTTTCGCAGCGTTGCGCCTAATCTCGGCTGTCAGAACGGCAGGTCACGTGGTGCGGATGCATCGAAATGTACGATTGAGATGTCAGGAGGGGGGGATTGTTAATAGCACCGGCGTCTCGCCAATTTTACCGGATGGAATTTTCATACTTGTTAACGTAATCGACACCTCGAATTACCTGTCGATCAATCGATCAATCGTCAACGTTATTTGGCTGTCCAATATTCGCCATACAGTGATATTCGGATATTACATCGTTTTTTTTCACAGCAGACGAGCGCACGAAGATATCGTAAATTTCCAACCTATACGTTTCTCCCGCGCGCATGCGCACTCCCTCGTAACGAGGAAAAATAAGGGGCACTTTGCGAATTGTATTTGAAACCCGTCAGTTCTCTAAACAGATAAAATCGCAATAAAATCGTATAGATTTTATGTTGTTTATCCGAGCGAGGAGTGAAGAGATCCCTTATCCGATTGATCGCGACCGGGACGCGAAAAATAGAGATTTGTTTACTCAGTGTCGCGCCAAGGTGCGGCGCAAATTCCGAGAAACGCATCGCTCGCCACCATGTTAGAATTTTTCTCGTCCCAGCCCTGAGTGACCACGGGTTCGTCATCACAAGAACAGTTCGCGATTCTCCATCGTTTTATTTTTGTTTTTTTTTTGTACGACTCGACGCGGTATTGCGAATCGTTGAGTGAGAAAGAAAGTGGCGGAAATTTTTGTGTTTTGTGCTGACTGCAGCATTGGAGGACCGCCTCGCGGGACGAAAGAAAAACAATGGACGATCTCGGTGAGTGAACTCGCATTCATCGAGGCTTTAACCTCAAAAATCAAAATAACGACTTCATAATTCGAAACGTCAGATTATCATCGGTGTACCGTTTTAGGGTAAAATATCGATTTGTTCGCTTTAGCCTTGTGCGTTCTTCTTAATTCCTTCGCGTCTCGTCTCAAATGGACCATGACGCTTTTTTCCTGCCGCGGCTAACAGGATTGCTGATATACAAAAAAAGGCGTTTCAGATTCAACTTTCGGGCGTCGGATAACGCACGAGAGCTTCGTGCGCTTGTCACGAAGCTCGCAACTTTATTGCACTTTCTTTTGCGCGGGAAATTCAAAAGCTTTGATGTTCGCTCCGTTTTTGTCCCCCGGGATTGAGAACTTTGAGCCTTTGCCTCGAAATGTATTTATCTCTGTGCAGCGACGAACGAATGTTTCGTCGAACGATTAGAATTGACTCGAGGTACTAGTGCAACGTTTCTTCAAACAATTAGAATGAACCCAAGATACCAACGAAAGATCCGAGCTGAACGAAGAGTAAGTCGTTTTCTGGTGACGTTTCGCGTTTTTAGGCAGTATCGGCCGTTGATACGATGGTGTTAAAGTTTGCATCGCTGGAATGCAACGAAAATTCGTTTTTACTTTTTCATTTCTTTATTTTTATCACTATTGCGACTCTTCTTTTGCAGTTTTAAGTTATGGATCGTCAATAAGGATCTTCAAAAATATTTCAGTGACATTTGTAGCCTGTGTGTGAAAAAAATTGGAAAATACAGAGAAAAAAAATGTCTGTGCGTTCTAACGATGTAAACTTCAATATCATCTGATATGTCGTTTTCGTTGATCGCTCTATTGGACGCGTGGGACCTTTTACAACCTCTGGGCCCCATGTTTGTTGTCATTGATACACTAATTGTTTTCAAAATAATCTACCACTTTTTTACAATAAACTCCAAACGTGGAAGCTGTTAATCCCTGTTGTGTTATGTATCGAGCTATCATAATTTGAAGTACCTCCTCAATTCATTCTGGAGAGGTAAGTATATAAAGAACGTACAAATTTTCTTAAACACACACACACACACTTATACAGGGTGATTCAGTTCAGGTCGTGCATCCGGCAACTACCGATGCTGGACGATGTTCGGAACGAAGCTACTTAGCCGATTTTTTTAATTCGCAATAGCTTTTAAATGGAAAGCAATAGAATTCTGGAATTCTAGGCCAATCAGAATCGCCGTTACGTACGCGTTGGGCGACGCCTCAGTGTCGGGTTATCAAGGCACCGATTCTAAACATTTGAAAAAGTGGCAGAGTTCAGACGGAATTTCGTATCGCGAACGCGAAAGTTCTTTTGTTCGAACCGAAGTTTGCTGTCCTTCTCTATCAAATGATGAAGCAACGAGTGATCGGCGTTTGTCACATGTGCAATGAATTATGCTGTAACGTCCAGTTCTTTTATTAAAACAATATTTTTATCCAAACATACGTAGATTTTAGGTTCTCGGATAATTCGAATGGGATAAATAAGTCATATGATGTAACGCTCGGTCCCGGCGATATATTTGATGAACTGCCACCGCCGATTAAACCTTCGTGAACAATTTAAAAAAACGCATCTAGAAATGTAGAGTGCGCATTGCTCAGCTTTAAATGTTTCAGAGAGTTGAAAATAATTACTCGACAAAACAGGAGGGAAAGGTTTTGCTGATCGCAACGCAAATTAAAAATGCAGAAAAAATACACACAAAAAAGTTGACTACTAACGGATAATGGGAAAAAAGGAATTGAAAAAGACTCGGAAGTTAAATGGAATACCCTCTGCAATCATAGATCATTGCGCAAAACATTGGCTTCATTTCGTTACGTAGCCGAGTGCAATGGTAGCTGTTCGGAAGCGCTCTTTTGAGCTTTGAGCCGACCACTGTAAATATGATTCCCATAAACAGACGTGAAACATTATTTTAACGAATGGTCTTGCATATTGGATTCGTCTCGACACTGGAAAAAAATTATTGTATGCGTATTTATCAAACTTAAAGAAAAATTAAAGTCGGATCTCATGGAAATCTCCGTTTGGATCGATATTTTTTACAGTTGGGAATAAATACAAGTGCGAATGCAAGTGGTCTCGTTGTGGAACAATCTCTACAATCAGAAAACATTGAGCAAGACATTGGTTTCATTTCTTTTCATAGTCCACTGCAGCAGTAGTAGTTCTGAAACGATATTCTCGATATCGAGGGAGGTGAAATTTTAGAATCATGCATAGGAAACGAATCCAAACAATGTGAACCTTTTGAGGTTGATGATGCATCTCGATCCGATAAAAAAACGGTTGAAACAGGCGTATTAATCAACGTTAAATCTCATGTGAATTTCTCGTCGAATCGACGACTTTCAAATCAGGAACCGGATCCGAGTCTGCATGCAAGTGGTTCTGTTGTGGAATAATGACTACAAACTGAGAACGTCGCGGCGAGCATCGGATTCGTTCACGTTCATAGTCCACGGCAGCAGTAGCAGTCCTCAACGGCTATTTTCGTGGCGAGAGTGAAACATTTAAAAAAACCACCCACTGGGAACGAGTCCGAAAAGTTTCAAGGTTATTTCGATAATGAAACACAAAACAGAATTTGAATGGACCGTTTTACATGTTGGATTCGTCTCGATTCGATCAAAAACAAACGGTTGAAACGGGCGTATTTATCAACGTTGAATCTCATGTGAATTTTCGTCCGAATCGACGACTTTTAAATCGGGAAACGAATCCCAGTCTGCATGCACGTGTTTCTGTTGTGGAATAATCCCGACAAACTGAGAACGCCGCGCCGAGCATCGGATTCGTTCAGGATCATAGTCCACAGCAGCAATAGTAGTCCTCAACGGCTATTTTCGTGCCGAGGGTGAAACATTTTTAAAAATCACCTTCTGGGAACGAATCCGAACAGTGTCAAGGTTATTTCGATAACGAAACACAAAACAGAATTTGAATGGACCGTTTTACATATTGGATTTGTCTCGATTCGATAAAAAACAAACGGTTGAAACAGGCGAATTTATCAACGTCGAATCTCATGTGAATTTTCGTTCGAATCGATGACTTTTAAATCGGGAAACGAATCCGAGTCTGAATGCAAGTGTTTCTGTTGTGGAATAATCCCTACAAACTGTGAACGCCGCGCCGAGCATTGGATTCGTTCACTTTCATAGTCCACAGCAGCAGTAGTGGTCCTCAATGGCAATTTTCGTGCCGAGGGTGATACATTTTTTAAAAATCACCCACTGGGAACGAATCCGAAAAGTCTCAAGGTTATTTCGATAATGAAACACAAAACAGAATTTGAATGGACCGTTTTTCGTAGTGTATTCGTCTCGATTCGATTAAAAAAACGGATGAAACAGGCGTATTTGTCAACGTCGAATCTCATATGAATTTCGGTTCGAATCGACGACTTTTATATCGGGAAACGAATCCCAGTATGCATGCAAGTGCTTTTGTTGTGGAATAATCCCTACAAACTGAGAATGCCGCGCCGAGCATCGAATTCGTTCACGTTCATAGTCCACAGCAGCAGTAGTGGTCCTCAACGGCTATTTTCGTACCAAGAGTGAAACATTTTAAAAAATCACCCACTGGGAACGAGTCCGAACAGTCTGAAGGTTATTGCGATAATCAGACACAAAACAGAATTCGAATGGACCGTTTTACACATTGGATTCGTCTCGATTCGATAAAAAACAAACGGTTGAAACAGGTGTATTTATCAACGTCGAATGTCATGTGAATTTCCTTTCGAATAGACAACTTTTAAATCCGGAAACGAATCCGAGTCTGCATGCAAGTGTTTCTGTTAAGGAATAATCCCTACAAACTGAGAACTCCGCGCCGAGCATCGGATTCGTTCACGTTCATATTCCACAGCAGCAGTAGTAGTCCTCAACGGCTTTTTTCGTGCCGAGGGTGAAACATTATTTAAAATCACCTTCTGAGAACGAATCCGAAAAGTCTCAAGGTTATTTCGATAATAAAACAAAACAGAATTTGAATAGACCGTTTTCTTTTTGGATTCATCTCGGTCCGATAAAAAACATACATCTGAAACAGGCGTATTTATCGACGTCGAATCTTATGTGAATTTTTGTTCGAATCGACGACTTTTAAATCGGGAAATGAATCCGAGTCTCCATGCAAGTGTTTCTGTTGTGCAATAATCCCTACAAACTGAGAACGCAGCGCCGATGATCGGATTCGTTCACGTTCATAGTCCACAGCAGCAGTAGTAGTCCTCAATGGCTATTTTCGTGCCGAGGTGATACATTTTTTTAAATTACCCACTGGGAACGATTTCGAACAGTCTCAAGGTTATTTCGATAATAACACAAAACAGCATTTGAATAGACCGTTTTCATTTTGGATTCATCTCGGTCCGATAAAAAAAGCGGTTGAAACAGGCGTATTGATCAACGTCGAATCTCATGTGAATTTCTGTTCGAATCGACGACTTTTTAATCGGGAAGCGAATCCGAGTATGCATGGAAGTGTTTTTGTTCAGGAAAAATCCCTACAAACTGACAACGCCGCGTCGAGCATCGGATTCGTTCACGTTCATAGTCCACGGCAGCAGTAGTAGTCCGCAACGGCTTTGATCGTGCCGAGGGTGAAACATTTTAAAAAATCAGCCACTGGGAATGAATCCGAAAAGTCTCAAGGTTATTTCGATAATGAAACACAAAATAGATTCGTCTCGATCCGATAAAAAACATACAGTTGAAACAGGCGTATTTATCAACGTCGAATCTCGTGTGAATTTTCGTTGGAATCGACGACTATTAAATCGGGTAACGAATCCGAGTCTGCATGCAAGTGTTTCTGTTAAGGAATAATCCCTACAAACTGAGAACTTCGCGCCGAGCATCGGATTCGTTCACGTTCATATTCCACAGCAGCAGTAGTAGTCCTCAACGGCTTTTTTCGTGCCGAGGGTGAAACATTATTTAAAATCACCTTCTGAGAACGAATCCGAAAAGTCTCAAGGTTATTTCGATAATAAAACAAAACAGAATTTGAATAGACCGTTTTCTTTTTGGATTCATCTCGGTCCGATAAAAAACATACATCTGAAACAGGCGTATTTATCGACGTCGAATCTTATGTGAATTTTTGTTCGAATCGACGACTTTTAAATCGGGAAATGAATCCGAGTCTCCATGCAAGTGTTTCTGTTGTGCAATAATCCCTACAAACTGAGAACGCAGCGCCGATGATCGGATTCGTTCACGTTCATAGTCCACAGCAGCAGTAGTAGTCCTCAATGGCTATTTTCGTGCCGAGGTGATACATTTTTTTAAATTACCCACTGGGAACGATTTCGAACAGTCTCAAGGTTATTTCGATAATAACACAAAACAGCATTTGAATAGACCGTTTTCATTTTGGATTCATCTCGGTCCGATAAAAAAAGCGGTTGAAACAGGCGTATTGATCAACGTCGAATCTCATGTGAATTTCTGTTCGAATCGACGACTTTTTAATCGGGAAGCGAATCCGAGTATGCATGGAAGTGTTTTTGTTCAGGAAAAATCCCTACAAACTGACAACGCCGCGTCGAGCATCGGATTCGTTCACGTTCATAGTCCACGGCAGCAGTAGTAGTCCGCAACGGCTTTGATCGTGCCGAGGGTGAAACATTTTAAAAAATCAGCCACTGGGAATGAATCCGAAAAGTCTCAAGGTTATTTCGATAATGAAACACAAAATAGATTCGTCTCGATCCGATAAAAAACATACAGTTGAAACAGGCGTATTTATCATCGTCGAATGTCGTTGGAATTTTCGTTCGAATCGACGACTTTTAAATCGGGAAACGAATCCGAGTCTGCATGCATGTGTTTCTGTTGTGGAATAATCCCTACAAACTGGGAACGCCGCGCCAAGCATCGGATTCGTTCACGTACATAGTCCACAGCAGCAGTAGTAATCCTCAACGGCTATTTTCGTACCAAGGGTGATGAATTTTAGAAAATTACTCACTGGGAACGATTCCGAACCATCTCAAGGTCATTTCGATAATTAAAAACAAAACAGAATTTGAATAGACCGTTTTACATATTGGAATTGTCTCGATTCGATAAAAAAAAACGGTTGGAACAGGCGTATTTATCAACGTCGAATCTCATGTGAATTGTCGTTCGAATCGATGACTTTTAAATCGGGAAACGAATCCGAGTCTGCATGCAAGTGTTTCTGTTGAGGAATAATTCATACAAACTGTGAACGCCGCGCCGAGCATCGGATTCGTTCACGTTCATAGTCCACAGCAGCAGTAGTAGTCCTCAACGGCTATTTTCATGCCGAGGGTGATACATTTTTAAAAATTACCCACTGGGAACGATTCCGAACAGTCTCAAGGTTATTTCGATAATGAAACAAAACAGAATTTGAATAGACCGTTTTCATTTTGGATCCATCTCGGTCCGATAAAAAAAAGCGGTTGAAACAGGCGTATTTATCAACGTCGAATCTCATGTGAATTTCTGTTCGAATCGACGACTTTTAAATCGGGAAACGAATCCGAGTATGCATGCAAGTGTTTTTGTTGTGAAATAATCCCTACAAACTGAGAACGCCGCGTCGAGCATCGGATTCGTTCACGTTCATAGTCCACAGCAGCAGTAGTTGTCGTCAACGGCGATTTTCGTGCCGAGGGTGTTACATTTTAAAAAATCACCTTCTGGAAACGAATCCGAACAGTCTCAAGGTTATTTCGATAATGAAACACAAAACAGAATTTGAATGGATCGGTTTTCATATTGGATTCGTCTCGGTCCGATAAAAAAAAGGGGTTGAAACAGGCGTATTTATCAACGTCGAATCTCATGTGAATTTTCTTTCGAATCGACGACTTTTAAATCACGAAACGAATCCGAGTATGCATGCAAGTGTTTTTGTTGTGAAATAACCCCTACAAACTGAGAACGCCGCGTCGAGCATCGGATTCGTTCACGTTCATAGTCCACAGCAGCAGTAGTAGTCCTCAATGGCTATTTTCGTTCCGAGGTGATACATTTTTTAAAAATCACCTTCTGGGAACGAATCCGAACAGTCTCAAGGTTATTTCGATAATGAAATACAAAACTTAATTTGAATGGACCGTTTTTCGTATTGGATTCGTCTCGATCCGATAAAAAAAACCGGTGGAAACAGGCGTATTTATCAACGTCGAATCTCATGTGAATTTCGGTTCGAATCGACGACTTTTAAATCGGGAAACGAATCCGAGTATGCATGCAAGTGTTTTTGTTATGGAATAATCCCTACAAACTGAGAATGCCGCGCCGAGCATCGGATTCGTTCACGTTCATAGTCCACACCAGCAGTAGTAGTCCTCAACGGCTTTTTTCGTGCCGAGAGTGAAACAATTTTTAAAATGACCTTCTGTGGACGAATCCGAACACTCTCAGGGTTATTTCGATAATGAAACCCAAAACTGAATTTGAATGGACCGATTTTCATATTGGATTCGTCTCGATCCGATAAAAAAACATACAATTAAAACAGGCGTATTTATCAACGTCGAATCTCATGTGAATTTTTGTTCGAATCGACGACTTTTAAATCGGGAAACGAATCCGAGTCTCCATGCAAGTGTTTCTGTTGTGCAATAATCCCTACAAACTGAGAACGCCGCGCCGAGGATCGGATTCGTTCACGTTCATAGTCCACAGTAGCAGTAGTAGTCCTCAATAGCTATTTTCGTGCCGAGGTGATACATCTTTAAAAAATCACCTTCTGAGAACGAATCCGAACAGTCTCAAGGTTATTTCGATAATGAAATACAAAACATAATTTGAATGGACCGCTTTTCATATTGGATTCGTCTCAATCCGATTTAAAAAAAAAACCGGTTGAAACAGGCGTATTTATCAACGTCGAATCTCATGTGAATTTCTGTTCGAATCGACGACTTTTAAATCGGGAAACGAATCCGAGTATGCATGCAAGTATTTTTGTTATGGGATAATCCCTACAAACTGAGAATGCCGCGCCGAGCATCGGATTCGTTCACGTTCATAGTCCACACCAGCAGTAGTAGTCCTCAACGGCTATTTTCGTGCCGAGAGTTAAACATTTTAAAAAATCACTCACTGGGAACGAGTCCGAACAGTCTCAAGGTTATTTCGATAATTAAACACAAAACAGAATTTGAATGGACCGTTTTACATATTGGATTCGTCTCGATTCGATAAAAAACAAACGGTTGAAACAGGCGTATTTATCAACGTCGAATCTCATGTGAATTTATTTTCGAATCGACGACTTTTAAACCGGGAAACGAATCCGAGTTTGCATGCAAGTGTTTCTGTTAAGGAATAATCCCTACAAACTGAGAACGACGCGCCGAGCATCGGATTCGTTCACATTCATAGTCCACAGCAGCAGTAGTAGCAGTAGTAGTCAACGGCTTTTTTCGTGCCGAGGCCGAAACATTTTTTAAAATCACCTTCTGGGGACGAATCCGAACAGTCTTAAGGTTATTTCGATAATGAAATACAAAACAGAATTTGAATGAACCGTTTTTCGTATTGGATTCGTCTCGGTCCGATTTTGAAAAAACGGTTGAAACAGGCGTATTTATCAACGTCGAATCTCATGTGAATTTTCGTTGGAATCGACGACTATTAAATCGGGTAACGAATCCGAGTCTGCATGCAAGTGTTTCTGTTGTGGAATAATCCCTACAAACCGAGAACGCCGCGTCGAGCATCGGATTCGTTCACGTTCATAGGCCACGGCAGCAATTGTAGTCCTCAACGGCTTTGATCGTGCCGAGGGTGAAACATTTTAAAAAATCACCCACTGGGAACCAGTCCGAAAAGTCTCAAGGTTATTTCGATAATGAAACACAAAATAGATTCGTCTCGATCCGATAAAAAACATACAGTTGAAACAGGCGTATTTATCAACGTCGAATCTCGTTGGAATTTTCGTTCGAATCGACGACTTTTAAATCGGGAAACGAATCCGAGTCTGCCTGCATGTGTTTCTGTTGTGGAATAATCCCTACAAACTGGGAACGCCGCGCCAAGCATCGGATTCGTTCACGTTTATAGTCCACAGTAGCTGTAGTAGTCGTCAACGGCTATTTTCGTGGCGAGGGTGATACATTTTTAAAAATTACCCACTGGGAACGATTCCGAACAGTCTCAAGGTTATTTCGATAATTGAACACAAAACAGAATCTGAATGGACCGTTTTACTATTGAATTTGTCTCGATTCGATAAAAAACAAACGGTTGAAACAGGCGTATTTATCAACGCCGAATCTCATGTGAATTTTCATTCGAATCGATGACTTTTAAATCGGGAAACGAATCCGAGTATGCATGCAAGTGTTTTTGTTATGGAATAATCCCTACAAACTGAGAATGCCGCGCCGAGCATCGGATTCGTTCACGTTCATAGCCGTTGAGGACTACTACTGTTGCCGTGGACTATGAACGTGAACGAATCCGATGCTCGACGCGGCATTGTCAGTTTGTAGGGAACCTCAACAAAAACACTTGCATGCATACTCGGATTCGCTTCCCGATTTAAAAGTCGTCGATTCGAACTGAAATTCACATGATATTCGACGTTGATAAATACGCCGATAAATATTTCAACCGCTTTTTTAATCGGACCGAGACGAATCCAATATGAAAACCGATCATTTCAAATTCTGTTTTGTGTTTCACTATCGAAATAACCTTAAGACTGTTCGGATTCGTTTCCAGAAGGTGATTTTTTTAAAGGTAACACCCTCGGCACGAAACTAGCCGTTGAGGACTACTACCGCTGCTGTCGACTATGAACGTGAACGAATCCGATGCTCGACGCGGCGTTCTCAGTTTGTATGAATTATTCCACAACAAAAACACTTGCATGCATACTCGGATTCGTTTCCCGATTCAAAAGTTGTCGATTCGAACAGAAATTCATATGAGATTTGACGTTGATAAATACGCCTGTTTCAACCGCTTTTTTTTTATCGGACCGAGATGAATCCAAAATGAAACCGGTTTATTCAAGTTCTGTTTTGATTCATTATGGAAATAACCTTGAGACTGTTCGAATTCGTCCACAGAAGGTGATTTTAAAAAATGTTTCACCCTCGGCACGAAAAAAGCCGTTGAGGACTACTACTGCTGCTGTGGACTATGAACGTGAACGAATCCGATGCTCGGCGCGGCGTTCTCAGTTTGTAGGGATTATTCCTTAACAGAAACACTTGCATGCAGACTCGGATTCGTTTCCCGATTTAAAAGTCGTCGATACGAAAATAAATTCACATGCGATTCGACATTGATAAATACGCCTGTTTCAACCGTTTGTTTTTTATCGAATCGAGACGAATCCAATATGTAAAACGGTCCATTCAAATTCTGTTTTGTGTTTAATTATCGAAATAACCTTGAGATGCTTCGGACTCGTTCCCAGTGAGTGATTTTTTAAAATGTTTCACTCTCGGCACGAAAAAAGCCGTTGAGGACTACTACTGCTGCTGTGGACTATGAACGTGAACGAATCCGATGCTCGGCGCGGCGTTCTCAGTTTGTAGGGATTATTCCTTAACAGAAACACTTGCATGCAGACTCGGATTCGTTTCCCGATTTAAAAGTCGTCGATTCGAAAATAAATTCACATGAGATTCGACATTGATAAATACGCCTGTTTCAACCGTTTGTTTTTTATCGAATCGAGACGAATCCAATATGTAAAACGGTCCATTCAAATTCTGTTTTGTGTTTAATTATCGAAATAACCTTGAGATGCTTCGGACTCGTTCCCAGTGAGTGATTTTTTAAAATATTTCACTCTCGGCACGAAAATAGCCGTTGAGGACTACTACTGCTGGTGTGGACTATGCACGTGAACGAATCCGATGCTCGGCGCGGCATTCTCAGTTTGTAGGGATTATTCCATAACAAAAACACTTGCATGCATACTCGGATTCGTTTCCCGATTTAAAAGTCATCGATTCGAACGAAAATTCATATGAGATTCGGCGTTGATAAATACGCCTGTTTCAACCGTTTGTTTTTTATCGAATCGAGACAAATTCAATAGTAAAACGGTCCATTCAGATTCTGTTTTGTGTTCAATTATCGAAATAACCTTGAGACTGTTCGGAATCGTTCCCAGTGGGTAATTTTTAAAAATGTATCACCCTCGGCACGAAAATAGCCGTTGAGGGCTACTACTGCTGCCGTGGACTATGAACGTGAACGAATCCGATGCTCGATGCGGCGTTCTCAGTTTGTATGGATTATTCCACAACAAAAACACTTGCATGCATACTCGGATTCGTTTCCCGATTTAAAAGTCGTCGATTCGAACAGAAATTTACATGAGATTTGACGTTAATAAATACGCCTGTTTCAACCGCTTTTTTTATCGGACCGAGATGAATCCAAAATGAAAACGGTTTATTCAAATTCTGTTTTGTTTCATTATCGAAATAACCTTGAGACTGTTCGGAATCGTTCCCAGTGGGTAATTTTTTAAAATGTATCACACTCGGCATGAAAATAGCCGTTGAGGACTACTACTGCTGCTGTGGACTATGAACGTGAACGAATCCGATGCCTGGCGCGGCGTTCCCAGTATGTAGGGATTATTCCACAACAGAAACACATGCATGCAGACTCGGATTCGTTTCCCGATTTAAAAGTCGTCGATTCGAACAGAAATTCACATGAGATTCGACGTTGATAAATACGCCTGTTTCAACCGGTTTTTTTAATCAGATCGAGACGAATCCAATATGAAAACCGATCCATTCAAATTCTGTTTTGTGTTTCATTATCGAAATAACTTTGAGACTGTTCGGATTCGTTTCCAGAAGGTGATTTTTTAAAATGTAACACCCTCGGCACGAAAATCGCCGTTGAGGACTACTACTGCTGCTGTGGACTATGAACGTGAACGAATCCGATGCACGACGCGGCGTTTTCAGTTTGTAGGGATTATTTCACAACAAAAACACTTGCATGCATACTCGGATTCGTTTCCCGATTTAAAAGTCGTTGATTCGAACAGAAATTAACATGAGATTCGACGTTGATAAATACGCCTGTTCCAACCGTTTTTTTTTTATCGAATCGAGACAAATCCAATATGTAAAACGGTCCATTCAAATTCTGTTTTGTGTTTATCTATCGAAATGACCTTGAGACTGCTCGGAATCGTTCCCAGTGAGTAATTTTCTAAAATGTATCACCCTTGGCACGAAAATAGCCGTTGAGGACTACTACTGCTGCTGTGGACTATGAACGTGAACGAATCCGATGCTTGGCGCGGCGTTCCCAGTTTGTAGGGTTTATTCCACAACAAAAACACATGCATGCAGACTTGGATTCGTTTCCCGATCTAAAAGTCGTCGATTCGAACGAAAATTCCAACGAGATTCGACGTTGATAAATACGCCTGTTTCAACTGTATGTTTTTTATCCGATCGAGACGAATCTATTTTGTGTTTCATTATCGAAATAACCTTGAGACTTTTCGGAATCGTTACCAGTGGGTGATTTTTTAAAATGTTTCACCCTCGGCACGATCAAAGCCGTTGAGGACTACTACTGCTGCTGTGAACTAGGAAAGTGAACGAATCCGATGCTCGGCGCGGCGTTCACAGTTTGTAGGGATTATTCCACAACAGAAACTCTTGCATGCAGACTCGTATTCGTTTCCCGATTTAAAAGTCATCAGTTCGAACGAAAATTCACATGAGATTCGACGTTGATAAATTCGCCTGTTTCAACCGTTTGTTTTTTATCGATTCGAGACACATCCAATATGTAAAACGGTCCATTCAAATTCTGTTTTGTGTTTCATTATCGAAATAGCCTTGACACTGTTCGGATTCGTTCCCAGAAGGTGATTTTTAAAAATGTTTCACCCTCGGCACGAAAATAGCGGTTGAGGACTACTACTGCTGCTGTGGACTATGATCGTGACCGAATCCGATTCTCGGCGCGGCGTTCTCAGTTTGTCATGATTATTCGACAACAGAAACACGTGCATGCAGACTCGGATTCGTTTCCCGATTTAAAAGTCGTCGATTCGGACGAAAATTCACATGAGATTCGACGTTGATAAATACGCCTGTTTCAACCGTTTGTTTTTGATCGAATCGAGACGAATCCAACATGTAAAACGGTCCATTCAAATTCTGTTTTGTGTTTCATTATCGAAATAACCTTGAGACTTTTCGGACTCGTTCCCAGTGGGTGATTTTTTTAAATGTTTCACTCTCGCCACGAAAATAGCCGTTGAGGACTGCTACTGCTGCCGTGGACTATGAACGTGAACGAATCCGATGCTCGCCGCGACGTTCTCAGTTTGTAGGGATTATTCCACAACAGAACCACTTGCATGCAGACTCGGATCCGTTTCCTGATTTGAAAGTCGTCGATTCGACGATAAATTCACATGAGATTTAACGTTGATTAATACGCCTGTTTCAACCGTTTTTTTATCGGCTCGAGCCGCATCATCAACCTCAAAAGGTTCTCATTGTTTGGATTCGTTTCCTATGCATGATTCTAAAATTCTACCTCCCTCGATATCGAGAATATCGTTTCAGAACTACTACTGCTGCAGTGGACTATGAAAAGAAATGAAACCAATGTCTTGCTCAATGTTTTCTGATTGTAGAGATTGTTCCACAACGAGACCTCTTGCATTCGCACTTGTATTCATTCCCAACTGTAAAAAAATATTGATCCAAACGGAGATTTCCATGAGATACGACTTTAATTTTTCTTTAAGTATGATAAATACGCATACAATAATTTTTTTCCAGTGTCGAGACGAATCCAATATGCAAGACCATTCGTTCAAATAATGTTTCACGTTTGTTTATTGGAATCATATTTACAGTGGTCGGCTCAAAGCTCAAAAGAGCTCTTCCGAACAGCTACCATTGCACTCGGCTACGTAACGAAATGAAGCCAATGTTTTGCGCAATGATCTATGATTGCAGAGGGTATTCCATTTAACTTCCGAGTCTTTTTCAATTCCTTTTTTCCCATTATCCGTTAGTAGCCAACTTTTTTCTGTGTATTTTTTTAGGCAAAACCTTTCCCTCCTATTTTGTCGAGTAATTATTTTCAACTCTCTGAAACATTTAAAGCTGAGCAATGCGCACTCTACATTTCTAGATGCGTTTTTTTTTTAAATTGTTCACGAAGGTTTAATCGGCGGTGGCAGTTCATCAAATATATCGCCGGGACCGAGCGTTACATCATATGACTTATTTATCCCATTCGAATTATCCGAGAACCTAAAATCTACGTATGTTTGGATAAAAATATTGTTTTAATAAAAGAACTGGACGTTACAGCATAATTCATTGCACATGTGACAAACGCCGATCACTCGTTGCTTCATCATTTGATAGAGAAGGACAGTAAACTTCGGTACGAACAAAAGAACTTTCGCGTTCGCGATACGAAATTCCGTCTGAACTCTGCCACTTTTTCAAATGTTTAGAATCGGTGCCTTGATAACCCGACACTGAGGCGTCGCCCAACGCGTACGTAACGGCGATTCTGATTGGCCTAGAATTCCAGAATTCTATTGCTTTCCATTTAAAAGCTATTGCGAATTAAAAAATTCGGCTAAGTAGCTTTGTTCCGAACATCGTCCCGCATCGGTAGTTGCCGGATGCACGACCTGAACTGAATCACCCTGTATATACCAGGTGCGGCAACAACTATTAACAGTCAAAATATTTTCTAGCCTTTAAGGGAAGGTTCTGCTTTGTTGGGCCAAAAAATGTTAGATTTTTCACCAATTTTTTATTCGAAAAGTATTGTATATAGAATGTTGATATTTGGTATGTTGGCTAAGCGGTTTTTATCGAACATTAAAATATTTTTTAAAGTTTGACAATACATGGTGGTGGGAGTGGGAGGAGCCACGTATGTTGGTGCACGAGCGATGACATTCTTCGCTTGCGGAAGTCCTAAGCCCCGGACAGGTGATCTGAAGCAAAAAAATCAAACATATTTTTACTTTGTACAATATTGTGTATAAGTTGACCTAGAATTGAGAAGAAAAATTGAAAAATGAAAAAAAACGGCGAACATTTTTGGGAAAAAAAACAAACTTCCATCCGATCGCTCACTATTTTTTTATTTTTCAACTTTTCTTCTTGATTCTACGTCAACTTATACACAATATTGTACAAAATAAAAATATGTTTGATTTTCTTGCTGCAGATTACCTGTCCGGGACTTAGGACTTCCGCAAGTGAAGAATGTCATCGCCCGCGCACCGACATACGTGGCTTCTCCCACTACCACCACCATGTTTTGTCAAACTTTAAAATATATTTTGATGTTCAATACAGACCGCTTAGCCAACATACAGAACATTCTATATTTAATAGTTTTCGCGTGAAAAATTGGTGAAAAAACGAACATTTTTTGGCCCAACAGGGCAGAACATTCCCTTAAACTTAGAAGAAAACTTTTCCTACCAAAGTTGCATAGTTCGAGGGAGGTCATCGAGTGGTGGCTACGCGGCTTATCCAGGTGGAGGCACTTAGTAGATTTCAAGCTCACCTTCACTTTTTAAAATGGGATCAGTGTTTGTCGTCAGAATTTTATCAAGAAAGTAAAAAAATAAGCTCACACACCAAATTTCAAGATGATCAACCAAGATTTAGTATAAAAAATCGATAAAAAAAGAAATATCAATGTTTCAAGCCTCAAATAGATTTTTAAAAAACGGTGCATACACTTACTCCTATAAAAGGTGCCTAAAGTGATGGCCACCACATTGAATGCACACTTGCAATCTGATTCGCATTGCTTGTGTTGTCTTATTATTCATGTCAGTCTGTATCAACCAACAGGATGCGGTTGAAGTTTGCATCTTTGGAATGCAATGAATACTAATAATTCTGAATTTTCTTCATTTTCTTTCACGGATTTTGCCACGAAAAACCCTCAACCATTTTTTACGATATTTATTTAGCGATCTACAATATAAAGGATAAAAAGAAGATGTTCTATAATAATAAAAATGAGAGAGAAAAAAACGTATAAAAAGTGCTATCGTTGCGTTTCAACTATGCAAACTTCAACACTGTACCAATAGGCTCTAAGTAAGGTTTGAATTGGTTGATACTAAGCAAAATCCAAGTAAGTCGTACGGCTTTCTTTACATTGTTCGCAAACTGAGAATCTTATCAACTTGTTTTGGAAAACGGTGGGAAGTTTGTGATTACCATGATAATATGTGTTCTCTTCAATGAAAAATACTACGACCGAATTTCCTTCTGTCAGTACAGAATGCAAGGGAGAAGAATTAGAATGGATTCATTAATACAGCCTAACGTGATTTTCTGGTGTACAGACTTTCACTCAAGTATCGACACCAAATTCTCAGATGTATTGGCCTTCCACTTACAGGATGATGCGCCAGCCAGTCCACGGCTAAGCGGTCACCCCTTCAAGTATCGGCCATGCATGATGCTGCTTCACTCAGTGGACCGCCGAAGCTTAATCCATCTACCAGTGGCGATTACAAATTTGCTCAATACCAAGAGTACAATAACAATCTCACTACATATACGCGTACACAATTGCACATAATCGTAAGATTATTTACGATAATGCGAATAAAAATCGCAGTCTTCCCGCACTGAGAACCCAAACTAATCGCATCAAGCGAAAACTTTGTCGTAGGATTTTTTCTAATGTGAAGTGAGACATGCTGTAAACGCATTCTCTCGAAGATAATTTGCTACACAAGTACAACTGCATTGTTTTTTACAGACTAGTTCTGGATAACCGATTAACATAGAAATTCTAGAGCTAATTCTTTCCCCTGTTTGAATTCTTCTTAGGTGCGCAACTAAGTTTCCGGGCTTTTTTGACCAATAAAAAATTAAAAATTGCAAGACAAATACAAAAAATGGTTCATTCGAAGTATTGTCCCTCGCTATTTACACATTTTTGCCATCTCTCTGGCAATACATAAATACCGCGACGATAAAAAGACGCGTCTTCGGACTGAAACCATTCGTCCAACCAATTTTGTACTACATCATAATTGGCCAAGTGTAGCCCACCCAAGCCATGCGCCATTGACCGGAACAAGTGATAGTCTAAAGGGGCCAGGTCTGGCGAATACGGCGGGTGCGGTAGCAGATCCCATTTCAGTGTTTTTATGGTGTCCTGGACGATGGAACTGCGATGGCACGGAGCATTGTAGTGCTGCAATATCACACGTTCGTGTCTCGTGTCCCATTCTGGCTGTTTTTCGAGCAATGCGTGGTTCAAATTGATTAGTTGTTGTCAGTAGCAATGCCCATTGACAGTTTCGCCCGGTTTCAGCAGCTCATAGTACACGATTCCTTTCTGGTCCCACCAAACGCAGAGCATTGTCTTTTTTCCGAAGCGATTTGGCCGTACCGTCGATGTTGACGCTTCGCCAAGTAAAAGCCACGATTTTCTGCGTTTGGGGTTCTCGAAATATATCCATTTTTCATCACCAGTAACAATTTGATGCAGGAAACTCTTTCTATTCTGCCGCAAAGGCAAAATTTCGGAAGTGGCTCTTCGATTTTCCATTTGTCTCTCAGTCAACTCATGCGGTACCCACTTTCCTTCCTTATGAATTTTTCCCATGGCGTGCAAACGTTTCGAAATACATTGCCGAGTCACATTTCATGCCTCGGCAAGTTGATCTTCTGTTTGAGTGTCATCTTCATCCAATAACGCTGGCAGATCGGCGTCCGCAAATGTCGCGGTCTTCCCGAGCGCTCCTTGTCTCCAGTCTCAAAATCGCCACTTCTGAACCGCTTGAACCAATCTTCGCCCCTCGTGAATGTCTTTGAAAGTCTCTCAAGCGTCTTCAAACCCCTCATGAATGTCTTCAAACGTACTATGAATGTCGTCGAAAGTCTTTAGAACGTATTCGAAAGTACCTTGAACGTTTTCAAACCCCTCGTGAATGTCTGTGAAAGTCTCTTAAGCATCTTCAAACGTATTGTGAATGTTGTCACAAGTCTTGAACGTCTTCGAGCCCCTCGTGAATGTCTTTGAAGGTCTCTCAAGCGTCTTCAAACCCCGCATGAATGTCTTCAAACGTATTATAAATGTCATCGAAAGTCTTTAGACCGTATTCGAAAGTATCTTGAACGTCTTCAAACCCGTCGTAAATGTCTTTGAAAGTCTCTAAAACGTCGTCGACGTTTGTCACCGATGTCTTCAAACGTATTATGAATGTCGACAAAGATCTCTTGAATGTCTTCGAAAGTTTCTTGAACGTCTTCAAACCCCTCGTGAATAAGTGTGAAAGTCTCTTAAGCGTCTTCAAACGTATTGTGAATGTCGTCAAAAGTTTCTTGAACGTCTTCGAGCCCCTCGTCAATATCTTTGAAAGTCTCTCAAGCGTCTTCAAACCCCTCATGAATGTCTTCAAACGTATTATGAATGTCGTCGAAAGTCTTTAGAATGTATTCGAAAGTATCTTGAACGTCTTCAAACTCCTCGTAAATGTCTTTGAAAGTCTCTTACGCGTCTCTGAACCCCTCATGAATGTCTTGAAACGTATTATGAATATCGTTACAGATCTCTTGAACGTTTTCGAACCTCTCATGAATGTCTTCAAACGTCTTATGAACGTTTTTGAAAGTCTCTTGAACGTCTCACGAACATCTTCATACGTCTCATGAATGTCGTAAAAAGTTGCTTGAAACTCTTTGAACCCTTCATGCATGTTTTTTCGTAGAACGTGGGTACGAGGAGATGGATAGAGTGAATAAACACATGGGATTATGAAAAGTCCGTTTCTTTATTTACAGATAAAATAATGAATCCATTCTTACACGATTAAATATTTACAACAACAAACATAATTTTAACAAGTATTACATCGAGTGAACACAATATATACATAATTTTGTCACCACTCGCGAATTCACCATTAAACACTGTATTAATTTTGATGCTGTTGTGCTTGCCGATAATATTTTGCACATGATGAAGCACTAGGACGCGAGCATCAGTTAGAAAGTGTTTCGGCTCGATGTGGCTGCGATTGATGATGGAACCGGTCAATATGCGACTCTCGAAGGATGTTTCAATCTCCCGCCAGATTAACTCATGATCACCATGTCCTGTGCCCGTGTGTATGAAACGACTCCGCACACAATTCCTCAATCCTTCCAGACGCGCTATTTGAGCTATTAGTGACTGTTGGTGTCCAATTAATAATCGTGGACGCTTAGTCCGGCTTTGCGTTTGCAGCCCTTCGATGAACTCGACACATCGTTGCTCCCACGCGGCAAAATCTTCAACCGAACTTAAAAGCACGGCTTGGTCATGTAAGATTTGTTCCATATAGATGAGTACGAAAAAACTTCCACGATGTTAACAGACTGACTGCTTCATACAAAGTGTGGCCAGATTTGAGCGGAGCGGCTCATTAAAAAGGCTCTTCCTTCGGGAAAAAAATAGGCCCTCTCTCACGGGAAAACGGAGTTTCCCGATAACGCGTAGATCGCGCGAGGAACATGAGACAAAGAACAGGAAGTCGGAATGCATCGGGTCAAACGATTTTATGGGTCCTGTAGCTCAAGTGGTCCATCAGCGCCAATGGCCCGTGATCCCTAAAGTTTATAGTTTTTTCAAGAAATCCTGACTTGTCGAGACCTGTCTAAAGTGTTGGCGAGACTCGTGGCAGGAGTGGACACGCATGCAAACATCTTGACATTATCTTTCGGAATGGAGACCTCGACTTTTGAAGAGTGCAGCTGCGCTTAAGTGGTCCATCCGCGATCCCTAAAGATTATAGTTTTTTCCGATGAACCTGTCAGGACCTGTCTCGAGTGTCGGCGAGCTTTGAGACGAGGCGGATGCAATAGACATTGTCTTTCGGAATGGAACCAGCTGCATGTCAAAAATAATGGGGTTTGAAAAGCGTCGCCCTTCATGTGGCGCCTAGCGTTTTCATATTACCGGAAATTTTCCGACCCATATATGGTTGTCACGCACGCTTTTCCAAGAAACCTGTCAGGACCTGTCTGTCGACGAGCTTTGAGACGGGGTGGATGCAATTGACGTTATCTTTTGGAATTGAAACAGCTACATGTCATAAATAATGGGCTTTGAAAGGCCGCCCTTCACACACACAGACACACACACACACACACACACACACACACACACACACACACACACACACACACACACACACACACACACACCGACGGCGGATCCCCTCCGCCAGGCGCTTCGCGGACTACATGACCCCTCCCCCCCTTCACATAGGCCCCTCTGTGATGTCACACGCGCCCCGGTGACCTCCCCTCGATCGTAGTGCCACCTTGGCTTCCCTACTCTTGACACATCACCTCCCCTTGCGTCAAAATCGGTTTAGCCCTACTACTGCCGTGCGATAAAAGTATTTAATTTCAATTAAAAATATTAAATAGGTGAAAATAAAATGCGCGACGTTTCATCCGTGTAAAAACTATTGAAAGAACATTAAATGTGCTGTGAAAGATTGCAAAAGCACTTCGAGTATGGAGTTAGAAGTCCGTTTCCACAAGTTTCCCATTGCAGGGAAACGCTTTGTGTACGTGAAAAATTATTTCGGAAATGTACAAAAAAACCTATCAATTAGAGGCTTGGATGAGAGTCTTGAAAAATGATAAAGTGAATTCAGGCATGAAAGTGTGCTCACTGCATTTCCGGAAGGACGATTATATACTACCGGGTACGTAACCTCAAAAAAGCTAACGGAGCAAAGACTGCTTTATTCTCTTAAAAAACCAACATTATGCGCCAATTTAGTCTTTTATTCTACATATCTTCGTACAGATATAACCGCGAAATAACGATACTTGAAAACTATCGCTGTCTCATCGTGCAATGTACCAAATACTGGAAATGCGTTGACTCGTGAAGCTCGAATGGAACGAGCTCGGAAAAGAAATCTGAAAGAAAACATCGCCCGAAGTTGATACTACATCATCAAACTCATGGGGATTATGTCATAGTTGAGACGTTTGTAAACAAAAAGCTTTGAAGCTGACAGCACCAGTATCGCGAACGCCGTTAATTTTACCACATTTTAAAATGTGCCCTGTCTTCAAAATACGTTCGCCTTTCCTAAAATTGCGTTGTTTCGGCCGTTTGTTTGATACCGACCCAGTCACAAATAGCACTAACACTTATCATAACATCACAGAAATTTGCACTAAATTACACGACTGTTTACGGTTCACGATCCTTTGATCGCCGCCATGTTTTTTAGGCTCCGCTCATATGACAGATCCCAATAATGAGACATATACAGGGTGAGGCACATAAAGTGTTACAGAGAAATGGTACATTTCTTCTTCAACCATCTTGTGGAGCACCTCAAGCCGCATAAAAAACATTAGGGGGTCAAGTCGTTCAAGGTCATTTAAGGTCAGTATCGATGATACAAATCTAAATATCTCGGATCACTACCAAGTATTTGGTAGTGATCCGAGATATTTAGTTTGGTATTTCATTTTAATAAGTGATCTTGAATGACCTTGAACGACTTTGACCCCCTAATATTTTTTATGCGGCTTGAGGTGCTCTACAAGGTGGTTGAAGGAAAAATGTACCATTTCATTTTAAAAAGTGGAGTTGACCTTGAGTTGAGAAAAAGATAGGGTGGTCCAGTATGACGGCCTTCTCGAAGACTGAAACTTTTGTCTGAAACATTTTTGGATATGATCAATAGTTTGAGTGCTATTGGTCTGTAACACTTTATGTGCCTCACCCTGTATAAATTGTCAG
This sequence comes from Ophion slaviceki, assembly GCA_944452715.1. NCBI lineage: Eukaryota > Metazoa > Arthropoda > Insecta > Hymenoptera > Ichneumonidae > Ophion > Ophion slaviceki. The sequence continues at coordinate 39,809,798 of OX101784.1, forward strand.
CTAATTATTTCGCAATGAAATTTGTTTTCCTGCGATTGATATATGCTTGTCAACCGAAAAGGTAATAACGAGGCTAACAGTTTGCGTCAAAAAACGAACTCAAAAAAGAACAAGGGGATGGCGTAATTTCCTGGTGCAGAAAAATGATACATTCGTCAGTTACTTTCTGTACTGTTCGGCAGTTAAATCTGCGGTTTTATTTCAATTCAACATATAATCCTCTGAATGGAAGGATACAAAAGATATCTCGATGTTACAGAATTACTCACGAACACTTCTAGAGTTTTGTCGCTTGGTCAATGAAATCTATGAATTTGTTGACTTCCGTGCAAATGCTGCAGTAACAATGTGGTGGTATAACTGCTGAAGCTATTCCTACGACCCTCCGCTTGTAAATGAGCGGCCCACCGCTGTCGCCCTGCAATAAAAACTGTATAAAGCAAGGTATACACGTATATGTACATATCTATGGCTGAATTAACAACCCTCAACGAACGGATGTAATGATAGAGGAATGTAGAGGAATGTAATGATCCTGTTCCCATGCCGACAGGGGCCCCATATAATCCATGGAGCGCGAGACCCAAATAATTATATTAACACCATAAAGTTGACATAGGCACGCATCACAAAAAAAGCAAAATAAAACATTAGTACTGTCCAAACGTTCGTGGGAAACCGTTCTAAGTTCAGTTACGTTTCGTTGAGTCAAAGATAATGCTTTTATTTCAGAAGATACGAAATTCCGCACTTCTTTCAATTACTGTATACAGACTTGGTTATTTTCATATGTAAGATACTTGATATTGATTATCTTTATGTGAAACAAAGAGCTCATATGATCTGCTTATGAATAATACTCAACGCTGACTCCCTCCATTCCTGTCGATAAAAATCCTATGCATTTATAATATAAAATAGTGATTCTTATCTTAGATCCGTTCTTCCAAGGTGTTTATACATTCAAGTGATTCGGTAAAAAAATCCCAAATCAAATAGAGAAAACTGATCTCCCTGATCAGTGCGAAACCAAACTAGCCAACACGGTCACACTTACCGGCTGCATTCTTTGGTGCTCATGGACTTCTCCGATAAACTTGTTACAATATTCGGTATCAAAAGAGTCGTGGATAGGATACATTTCGAAGTCCAGTTGGTGAAGAGAAGGACGATTGTGTGATTCTTCCATCATATTTAATGCTATCAATGTAGCCTGTCCGGTATAGTTTAGCTCTTCAATTTGCAAAGGTACGAACATTTCCTTAATGTTCCACTCAACGTGTGCTGATAGCTGTGAAGTATTGGGAGAAAATTAAAGACATTTCTAGGCGGCTGCATTTAAGTTTCGGCGGAGACCTTGATTCAGAGGGTTGCAACGACATGTCTATCGCATAGTTCATTCAAGATTAGGTACTAGTTCATTCAAGATTAGGTACTGGTTCATTCAATATTAGGTACTAGTTCATTCAATATTAGGTACTAGTTCATTCAGTATTAGGTACTAGTTCATTCAATATTAGGTACTAGTTCATTCAAGATTAGGTACTCCATTGTTCCAAGATAGCATTGCCGATCAATTCAAACTCACAAATCAGAGTCGTTGAGTGCGCGGCATATTTATCATTCTCTTACGATTATAACACCTATGTCATCTCGGAGATTCTGCCGATTAAATCTTGGGGGAATAGCGATGTCATGGATCCGACGACGAGTACCTGATCCATATTTTTGGTCAGTACCGCTCATCACTTCCAAGTCGGGATACTTTTCGTAAGATTTATCCACAAGACAATGAGCAGCGGTGAGAACGTGTCTCGTGGTTATAAACGCACCACTGCAAGAGTGTTGACCACGCTCCATTATTGATACGAAAAACGGTGCTCGTTCAATCGATATCGCTGTTCCGCCAACGGAACGTTTCAGATTAGCAGCTGCTGTTTCTACGACAATACCGATCAGGACAATTCGTCGTTACTTATTAACGGTTTGTTGATTCGGCGGTGGTTTTGAGCGGCAATCTTTCCATCAGTTTCAAAGCAATTTTATTATTGCCAGCTTATTACGTCTCACTGAATGACGTTGAAGGTTGCCTCGTTGGGGTGCAACGATTCTAATGTTCATTTTTCGATTCTTTATTTTGATGCTTATCCAAAGAATACGTAAAAAAAGAAGGAGAAGAATACTTAAAAAGAATACGTACTCACAAGAATACGTAAAAAGGTTTGCATGGTTTTCAGGGTGAAACAAAATTCGACGATTAAAAAGAATTAATTTTCGTTGCATCACAGCGATGCAAACTTCATCATCTCACTGAATAAATAAGAGGTTGAGCTCCTTACTAATTGTAAGGCGTATTACCTATTTCTTTCGCAAATTTCTCGGCGCGTGAATTAATGGTTTCCATTCATTTGTACCTAATCACCAATCTCGATATTCACTTTTTTTTCAAAGCAAAATGAATATCCTACTTCGCAAAATATGTAAGTGGGATCTTTATTACAAAGGAAGAAAACTCGAATGAGAAATATTTTGACAATCGCTTCGTAAAAAATAACTATCCCAATACCCATCAGGTAAAAAATTCGCTTTCAATTAGAATGAATACCGTTAAGCTGCTGATTAAAAAATTACATGCATTCGCTAAACAATGAAGCAAATATTGGAATCTCTAAACGGGAAACATTTAAGAAATGTATCGGGTTTTTAACCCTTTCAGTCATGCATTTTTCATCTGCACCGATTTTGATGAAAATTGGTACTCGGGGGTTTTCGTGGTCGCTGATTACGAATCCGGCATTAGATTTTCAAAATTAAAAATGGCGGATCCAATATGGTGGACGTGAAATTCCAAATACTTATTAATTCTTCTAAAACTTTGTACACAGGGGTTTTCGGGGTCGCTGATTACGGATTTTAATTTTGCAGTCATAAATTATTTTCGTTGCAGAATGATCTCAAATTAAGGCGGTCTTCTAGTTTCTCGGGTCGAAAAAATCGATTTTTTTTTCATAAATCACATCTACAACATGTGTCGAAAATGTGTGCCAAAGGATTTTTCGATATTCGAAGTCGTTCACAAGTTACGGCCCTAGAACGGAGCAGGTATACGGAGCAGGTATACTTTCAAACGCGTTTTTCGCGAAACACCATTTTTCGAAACGGTGACCACGATATTTCAGAAACTATTGCACCGATCTTGTTTAAATTTATACAGCATCTTTAAGATGTTATAAGCCAGCGATTGAACTAGGATTATCATGATTGCTTCGATAGTTTTTTTTGTACGAGCGAAAAACTTAAGAAAAAATGAGTAAAAAATAGAATGTAATTTTCAAAAGTGTATAAAAAAGTCAATTTTTGTAATTTAGAATTCACTCTAGTTCAATCGCTAGTCTCAAATATGAAGATTAAAATGCTGTTTGGTTTTTTGATTTCAGATAAGCAGAACAGCCGCAATCTTGGTCACCGTCAAGCACCTCTTTTACTTGATGTCTTCCTGTCGGCCACTATAACTTTTATTCTATTATATATTTTGACTTCAAAAAATTTGTAAAGCTTATTTAAATGTTAATAAAGATTATGCAAAAACAATGAGATTGATTATTTCGATGCTTTGGCCGTAAAAAATTATTGAAAAAGCCGTAAAAAAACAGCCGAGAAACTAGAGGACCGCGTTAACTGAAATATTTATTTCTAATGTATATTTGAAGGAATATTCCTGATAAAGTAGAATTCTATATGATTGACATTTTTATTATTACATTGTCCACTTGGATTGACTATATAGGATCCACCATTTTGAATTTTCACAATCTGACCTCACATTCGTGATCAGCGACTCAAGAAACCCCTAGATCCGTATTTTCAGATGCATTGGTTCAATATTAGAGCTCTGAGGTGATTTTTTAAAGGGTGGGACCGTAGCGGTCCCACTGTGACTGAAAGGGTTGTCCTGAAATGCAATCACTGGCGATTCTTTCAAGGCGGGAAACCAGTTTAGGAGTTAGGTTTTTTTAAATGATGTTCAGGATTTTATTTACAAAGTATGAATTAATAGAATTTATCCATTCATTTTGGGAATATTTTATACATATTTTCAAACGAATATTTCAATTTTTTTCGAAGCATTTCCTATGAAAATGTCGAACATATAACCTGCCCCCCATCGAAGATCGCCATCGGACTTTGCTGTTTGTGTACACTCTGGAGGCCACAGTTTTCATCAGAAATCAATACGGTTTGAAGATTACTTCGAGAACATGTTTTCCTTCTATATGAACCTAACGCTGACCAAAAAATGAAAATTGCATTTTTTACAGGTGTTTAAAAACAAGGGTATAATTTTTGCCATTATTTTATAACCTTGTTTACTCTAAAAATATACTTTAAACAATGATATTACCCCACATTTAGGTTTATGTAGAGCGTAATTATATAAAGAAACTAACGAGCACTTCATAAAATGATAGGATAGGAACTTTTTGAGCTAGTGTACACAAATTGAAAAAAAGTCCTTTCGAGAAAAACGCGTTTGAAAAAAAATTACCGAAAACAAAAAAATTCAAAGCAGTAATGAGTTATTTATAATACTTTGGGAACATATTATTGAATAGTTTTACTCACAATGTATGGAATTAAAAAAATCGATTTTTTGAGTTATCAAACTGCTTTCCCGTCTTAATGGTCATAATGTTCGTAATGGCAAAAATTCTTACGTATGTGATCCAAAACGCCAAAATTATCAATATAATTTATGCAAGGGTAACTCCTCTTTTTTGGTTACATCATGTTATAAATAAAAAGTGTGAGAAATAATCATTTTATAATTGCCTTGCTATTTTATTATTGATTTAAGTGCTACTAGAGCACAGCAACCCTTTCCATTGGTTATTCTAATCGTTGTTTATGCATAGAGTCATAATGCTTGTTCAAGAATATTGTCACTATCGACTGACAAGACTCATTGTAACACGTTGACCGCGTAGCGTAGATCGGGTATGTTTCTCCGTCATCCAGATTAGGATAACGTGGCGGCTAACGCGTGAAATGTGCTTACCTCCAATTACGAGGCAAACGATTAAGAGGATGATCTTCATGATGAGCAGTCTTCAATAAATGCAATGAGCCCGCGAATGTATACCTGAAAGCATTTGGGTCGGGAATTCTAATTTAAAAATTCACATGGCGAAGGAAATGAAAACGTTGTAATAAAAAATGGGGATGTTGAAGTTTGCATCGTTGAAATGCAACGAAAATCAATTCTTTTTAATAATTGAACTTTTTTTTACTGTGAAAATCACTCATACGTTTTTACGTATTCTTATTAGAGATTTACGACCTCAATTGGCAAAAAAGACGGTTTCGAATAACCATAAAAATGAAGAATCGAAAAATGAACAAAAAAATGGCTGGATTCCAAAGATGCAAACTTCAACGTCATAAAACAGGTGCCATATGTATGTTCAATACTTTGGAACCATTTTCTCGGGCCGATGGTTTTATGACACTCCACGTACAAAGTTAATTTGACAAAAGAGAAATTTTATTGTGTTGTAAATACTTGGCTCGATCAGGTTTCAATGTTGGTCACATTGAGAGAAAACTGATGTAAAGATGAATATAGATCTCTGGCAAGGCAATACAAACGTGGCTGACATAGCCATATTGAGATTGTCCTGCCCGTAAGCAATGCTTAATGCTATGCTTTGAAATTTGCTTATATACAAATTGCAGTCTTTCAATGGAAACTTTTTAAACTTAGGTCGAAAAGATAATGTGGATGAATATATTTTTTAAATTTTAATCTGACAAGAACTCTACCTGATGAATTTTTATATAGTTGTACCTATCTGTGTAGTTCACTCTGGTACGATCGCGCTTTCGATGAATTCCGCTTGTAGGTTACTGATGTTGGTTGGGCGAGGCGCAAGAAGAAATTGATGGTTCGTTGTAAAACTTTGCAAAACTATGTGTTGCAGATGCAGGCGCGAGATGCAAAAAAAAACGATTGGTTCAATGTAAAACTCTGATAAGATTTCAGGAGGCGAATATGTATACAAGCAATGCATATGAATTTCCAGCTTACTGTGAATTGTTATGTACTTCGTCATCGTTTTTCTTTGCTCTAACAACGACCACTGTTTTTATGGAAAGTCACGTAGCCCGGACGCTCGTTCGGAAGGAGTTGACTTGAAGGCTACTGATAATCTCTCCTATTTATATGTACGCTCGATCGAACTAAATATAATTCTTTCGCCTCGTAACCAAAAATTAAGCGTATTCTTCAAAATATATTTATTATTTTTGTTTGGCAAATGAATGTAATTTCATTTATAGCTTAAATGAGAAAAAAAACATCACAGCGAATTGGTAAAATGTTATTGGATCTTTGACGTCGATTCTAAGTTCAAAAAGACCAGTAAAAGGCCATTTTACTCTATAATCCGGAATGGCAATATAAATTGCAGTGTGGTCGGAAAGGATCTGGACGTATCTAAAAAAGCTAAATATATACGAGGACGATTGATAATTGATTTGAGTTTTAAAAAAGCCAATCACGGATGTGCAGATGACAACGAAAATCGAAGAATCGCTGCAATGAAAAATGGTCTATTCGAACCAGAGAACACATTCAATGTAAGAAACAAACAGAAAAGTCGAGGTTTCGAAAAAAAAAGAATAGACATTTTGGACATGCCCCCCCCCCCCCCCCCCGGGTATTTAGTAAAAATCGTTAAGACAGCAGTCCAGAAGCAGATAATACTAGTCTTGTAAAAATTGGAAAAAGGAAGATAATCCTAAAGGGGAGAGGTTGAAAAGTGGGAAATTGATTTTTTAAATTTATCATTGAAAACTCCCTGCATCGTGTTGCAGTTCGTCTGGCACACTTGTATCGCAATGCACAACGTGACAGACTACGACAAAAATGTTTACCATCACCATCGGTTGGTCCCCTCGGAATGATTCTTTTGGCGGAAACGTTTTTCCATCTGGCTCCTTTTTCGCGATTCATTTGATGTGCAATTATAATGAGTCACATATAAATTGCGAGCTAATTATTTCGCAGTGCATTTTTTTCCTACGAATGATGTGTGTTTGTCAACCAATAATGGTAATAACGAAGCAAACAATTTGCGTAATAAAAACGAACTCAAAAAAGGATGAGATGACAGCGTGTTTTCGTGGTGCAGAAACATGTTACGTTCGCCAGTCGTCTAGGTGCTTTTGAAACATCGTAAATTTTTTTTTAATGTCGAAAACGTCAACGTATTCAAAACTGCAACATTTTCCCCTCTTGATATTTTGTCTCTAATACGCCAATCAATTGTTCGGACGATTCTCCGAGGTTCGGCCAAAACAAATTCCGGAAGAATTTAAGGCGAGGGTAGGGGTTTCAGCGTGAAAAACACTTTTGCGATTTTTTTTTTCATCTATGTGGATAGAGTAAATTTATTGAAACCTTTTGGACATTGTTAAGTGTCATTTCAAGAACCGACAAAGAAGTAACCGAAAATATCCACACACAAGCCGTCGACAAAGCTTTTCCAAGAACGCCTTTGGAAAAACACGATTTGCGGTGTTCACTGTATCTCAGCTAGAAATTATCTGAAATCAAGTACCATTAAAATTTTGTCAAAGTATCATCAAATCCTCCCCCCAACGGTCTTTGATAATTTTTTTTTCATTTCTAAATTTTTGGTTGTCATCATGTAAAGTGAAAAGTGCTATTTTCACGAAAAATTCCGCCATTTTAGGGGTGGAAAACCTCCTCAATGTAAAAAAATCTCAAACTAACCGTTGAGGGGAGATATTTTATATGTAGAAAGTGTGTACCAAGTTTGAAATACATCGGTCATGTAGTTTTCAAATGGGAGTGAACACGAACTTTGAAAAAGTGGTTTCGAGAAAAACGCGTTTGAAGTTTTGGAAGCTAAAAAGTGAATTTTTTTTCAACTTACTCCGAATCATTGGTTCCAGCTCCATAGAGTAGACTCCCTGCAGCAGCTTCGATGTCTTGAGCGTCTTTTTTTTCATGACTTTGCCTTATCCTGGATTCTTTGCTCTACTTCTCAGCTTGGATCTCGGCCCTGTTGATGCGACAGTTATCCTCAAATCTTGCGTATTCGTGAGCGCTCGGCCTAACGCTGATGTTCATATCCGACAGAAAGGTGAGAAAAGCACCAAGACCTTCATTGAAAGTGCATGCAGCCACGTGGGATGCAAATTCAACGATTTGTTTGCTGCTAGGTAATTTTTTCGGTGCAATCCTCCAAATGAGCTGGTTCAGACTTTCGTTGGCATTTTGAGTAAAACCTCCAAGACACCTTTCAAGAAGTTCATCCTTGCTCAGATCTTCGTAAATCGGTTTGATTGCTTCTAAGACATCTTCTGGAAGTAGAGTGTAATTGTGTTTAAAATTTTCCACTCCTCTTGTGGCCAGAGCTTTTTGATAAGGACACCACGAGTCCTCGTCGCTCAGGCACTTATCGTATTGAGGGTTATCGTCTGTCGACTGTTGGTCTTATTGCTGCTCCGTAGTATCGACTCAAATTATCGATGACTTTTCCGGTGAGTTTTCCTTTGCCGCCGAGTACTTTACTTCGCCGTTTTTACCTGAATTTTTTCCTGTTTTCACGACTTTATCTTCAACAATATTTTTTACCAGATCACGTAGACGTTTTCCCATTCTCTTTTGCACGTGACCGACACATTCTTTTTTACTTATAGTGAAATTTTCACCGTAAGGTTTCGCTTTCACTAAATTGCCATAAGTTTTGCTATCGCCGTCTCCGACATAGTTGCTGATCTTTGCTCCATACTTTTCGTCTGAGCGGCGGAACATCTCGATTACTGCGCCTACTTTCATGTTACCTGATGGTCCGGTGTGATTGACTTGACATTCATTATTATCAACGTATTCTTCGTGCCACTCTTCAAATTCAGTTGTATTCAATTTTTTTCCCCACAATTTGCAAGACTGACAATACAAACTGAATCTTTTTGGCTTTTTGGCAAGGCAATACAAACGTGGCTGACGCAGCCATATTGAGATTGTCATGGCAAACTATGGTTAATGCTATACATGGTAAACTATGGTTAATGCTATATTTTGAAATATGCTTATAAACAAATTATAGTATTTCAATGGAAACTCTTTTAATTTAGGTCAAAAGGATCATGTGGATAAATATATATTTTTTATTTGAATTTGACAAGAACCTCACCTGAAAAATGTTTATATAGTTGTATCTGTATAATACACCCTGGCACGATCGCGCTTTGGATGAACTCCGCTTGTAGTTACGGATGCTGGTTTAGCGGGACGCAAAAAGAGATGAATGACTCGATGTAGAACTCGGAAAAGATTTCAGGAGGCAAATATATAAGCATTGCATATGAATTTCCAGCTTATTGTGAATTGTTATGTACTTCCTCAATGACGCCGAAGCTGGCAAACAGACCTAGCAGACGTGCGCCGCCCAAAGCCAGTACATTTTTAGCGTGACTGTACGCGCTCGGGTCGTAGCGCAGCAAGGCAGCATGGGGCCTACCTCCACCACTTACTCGCTTGTTGAATGAGCCGAATATATCTGACGGGCGGAAATAATGTTTTTTTTTGTTGCTTAACAAAAGCTGTCACCGGGATAAATCATGGGTCGATCGTTTCGTGTATTCATATAGAGTAAGCATGTAAATCGTCAAGTCGCAATTGTCATGCGTGTTGACGGCAGACGACTTTGAACAAAAATTTCGTTCGAGTACGGAGACCTGAATGGCGGATAACTTTTTTGGTTTGTTAATTAACAAAAGCTGTCACCGAAATGAAACATAGGGGGATCGATTTGGCTAATTATATAGAATAATCACATAAATAGAAAAAGTCGCTACTGCCATGCGTGTTGGCAGCAGAGGACCCTTTTTCAGATTTTTCATGCGAGTAAGGAGGCGCGATTCGTGAATAACAATTTTTAAAATTAATTTATAAAGTCGTCACCGGGATAAATTATACGTCAATCAATTCGTCTTATTATAAACAATAAGCAGCTAAATAAAAAAAAGTAGCTGCTGTCATGCAGGTTGGCAGCAGACGACCTTTTGTGAATTCAGTCGGGCGGGCAGCACGACCCGTTTCGCGGAGAACTATTTATTTTTGTTAATCAACAGATGCCGTCACCGGAATGAAACATCGGGAGATCGATTCGGCCAATTATATAGAATCAGCTCGTGAATAGAAAAAGTCGCTACTGTCATGCGTGTTAGCAGTAGACGGCCTTTCTTGAGATTTTTCGTGCGAGGGAGGAGGCGCGGTTCGCGAATAACAATTTTTTAAATTCATTTTTAAAATGTCGTCACCGGGATAAATCATAGGTCAATCGATCGGCATATTATAAAGAATAAGCAGCTAAATCGAAAAAGTAACTGCTGTCATGCAGTTTGGCAGAGATGGCCTTTTGTGAAATTTTTCGTGTGAGCAAAGAGGCCCGATTCGCGAATAACAATTCATTTTTGTTAATCAACAAATACCGTCACCGGGATGGAACATAGGGGGATCGATTCGGCCAATTATATAGAATAAGCACGTAAATAGAAAAAGTCGCTACTGTCATGCGTGTTGGCAACAGACGGCTTTTTTTTATAGATTTTTCGTGCGAGGGAGGCGGCGCGATTCGCGAATAACAATTTTTTAATTAATCAAAAATCGTCGTGCCCGGGATCAACCATGGATCGATCGATTCGTCTCATCATAAAGAATTAGCAGCTAAATCGAAAAAGAAGCTGCTGTCAGGCAGGTTGGCAGCAGACGGTCTTTTATAAGTTTAATCGTATGAGCAGTGCGTCCCGGTTGACGGATACCTTTTTTTTAAATCAGCGATAGCCGTCACCGGGACGGAACATAGGAGGCTCAATACGGCTAATTATATAAAATAAGCACGCGAATATAAAAATATGCTACTGTCATGCGTGTTGGCAGCAGACGACCTTTTATGAGATTTCTCATGCGAGTAGAGAGGCTTCCTTTACAAATAACAATTAATTAATTAATTAAGAGCAGTCGTCAACGCGATAAATCGTAGATCGACCGATTAGTCTATTCGCAAAGAATAACCCTGTAAATAGTACAAGTCGCTAATGCCATGCGTGATGACAGCGGACGACCTTTTGTGAGACATTTCGTGCGAGTAGAAAGGCCCGTTATGTGGATAGATTTTTTTTGTTAATTAATTTATGTTTATTTTCTTATCATGCGTCTGCGCCTTCGGGGCCAAGGTTGCAGCTCTTTATTATTTTATTTTATGAGTGAAGATCCATTTTAAAACCTAATCTCAAACGCTCATTTTCTTCGCGAGAAAATGTTGCAAGTGCACTACATCATTGAAAATTTGCGCTTCGCCCAATTATTGGATTAATATTACTTGATTTAAGGAGAGGACAGGGGTTTCAGCGTGAAAAAAAAACAATTTTTGCGAATTTTTTTCATCTATATGGATAGAGTAAATTTATTGAAACCTTTTGTACATTGTTAAGTGTCATTTCAAGAACATTTCGTGAAATTTGTACGCGAAAATATCCACAAACAAGCCTGTGACAAAGCTTTTCCAAGAACGCCTTAGGAAAAACACGATTTGCGGTGTTCACTGTATCTCAGCTAGAAATGATCTGAAATCAAATACCATTAAAATTTAGTCAAAGTATTATTAAATCCTCTCCCCAACGGTCTTTGATAATTTTTTTTTATTTCTAAATTTTTGTTGTTCATGTAAAGTGAAAAGTGCTATTTTTCACGAAAAATTCCGCCATTTTGGGGGTGGAAAACCCCCTCATCGTAAAAAAAATCTCAAACTAACCGTTGGGAGGTATTTTATATGTAGAAAGTGTGTACCAAGTTTGAAATAAATCGGTCATGTAGTTTTCAAATGGCAGTGAAGACGGACTTTGAAATAGTGGTTTCGAGAAAAACGCGGCACCGGATTGTTTGTGGATATTTTCGTGTACAAATTTCACGGAATGTTCTTGAAATGACAATTAACAATGTACAAAAGGTTTCAATAAATTTACTCTATCCACAGGGTAAAAGCCGGATAGTTGCCCCAGGGGGATACGTGCCCCGGTTTTGAATACACTATGTTAGGGATGGTGGGGAGGTTAATGTTTGACTGTGATCGGAAGGGCCCCTTCTGCAGGTCTCGGTGCCATGTAAACCTTCAAAGTAGGCGCACGCGTTTTGTCTGTGTGAGCAAAAATCTTCCACGGCACAACTTTGACGGGCGCCAAAATTATATTGATATGTAATTCCGATTGAATATCTTTATTACTGATTGATGTTTCAGTCAACTTTTTGTTTCTTAGCACGCATTAGAGTTTAAGTTAGTCTGTTTACTAAGTTTTATTGTTGAATAGTTTTGATTTATTTCGCAAATAACAAGGGCAAGTATCCGTATCAAAAAGGATAGTCGCCCCATTTACTTTGGCGGATAGTCGCCCTAGGGCAACTATCCGCAATTATAAATTATTTAGCGAGCAAAGGCAGATTTTGTTCTTTTGGTGTTTTTTTCCAACTTGTTGTGACTATCAAGTACCAGGCGTTTCTGGAGATAGGAACTGTCTCAGACATTCCTGTAAAACATTCCTGTAAAACATTAAAAAACAAACCGGCTGGTAGCAAGAAAAGTATTGTAAAGAAAAGAGGGCAACCGAAAAAAAAGAAAAAGACCAAAAAAAATATCGATATTACCAGCAGTGAAACTGAATCCGATCAAAGGAAGCGCTTGAAGAAAGGGAAAAATACGAATTTCCAATCCTGACAGCGAAAACGAAGAAAATGTTATAGGGTCAAAAACATCTAAAGGAAAAACCACCGAAGGACTACCAATTAAAAGCAATAAGGACAAAAAATCGATAAGAGACACTGAAAAAATATTACAGGTGAAAAATGCTAATTCCAAAATAGAAAATACAAATAAAAAAGTTTCAGTTTATGATAATTGCGCAGAACGTTTTGAGAATTGTAATTTAACTACATCGACACCAGATTGGATATGTCGAATGTGGTTGCATGAAACTTGCACACCACTGCATAATATGCGGAAAATTGAAAACCCCGGCTTCTGGTATAATGATATAATTCTCTGAATATCTGGTAAATTGATATAATTAATGCTTATGCCAAAGCTGATTGCCATGTTGTTCTATCGTTAAGATAAATAATAATATTTTAATAATAACTTAACTAATTTAAAGTTGGGAGGCTATTTATGTTGTATTTTTAAAGTCTAAAACGTTAAAACTTAATACTATTTTATCATGTTGATTAATATTGTAATTAGTACGTAATAAAGGATCTCAGTAAATAATAAAGATTGATTACTTAAATTGATATAAATTTGTTTCTATCTAATAAAGTCATCGTGAGGCGTCTACCCCGCACGAGGCAAGTATGCCCCGAAGCATTTTTAACGTTAGGCTACTATCCGCCACAGTAGGAAACTATCCGTTTTTTGAGAGGTCAAATAAAACAGGATTTACTCAAAACCAGTATTAATTATCATTACAAAAATAGGCTACTATAAAAGATCAAAGACCTATGTTTTAATATACATATCGCATTATTCTTAGTAAGTACATATTTTTTAATAATAGAGCTTTTTTGAAAAGTGGGGCAACTATCCGGCTTTTACCCTATAGATGAAAAAAATTCGCAAGAAAGTTTTTTTTTCACGCTGAAACCCCTACCCTCCCCTTAAGAAAAAGTATTGTTCGCCAGAATGATACTTATCGGTGCCGAATGTAATGTATTGATAGGACAGTTTCGACAGTAGCTCACTAATACATTCCACTTTATAACAATATAAAACGTTCAACAAAATTCATAATACTGCGAAAAGTTTTTGCGTTGTTAATAAAAACACGAAAAGAAACAGCATGGTTTCAACGAAGCGTTCGAACATCGTAGACAAGGTTATTTTCACTGATAACGCGCAGCAAGTCGCATCTATGACTGGTGCGACTATTTCTTTACCATTAACAGATCCCCTTCTTGCCCTTATAACGCTACCCCGACCATTGCAAATGAACATTGTCTACATTATTTTCCGGTTAGACGTGTAGACAAATCAGCAGTATATACGCACGTAAAAAAAACGTAACGGAGCAGACTTTCTCGGTTTTCACGTTTTTTAACCTGGGGCATGGGCCATACGTCCTTTACATTTATGGTCCACCGACCATAAATGTATTAATTATTAACCCTTACAGTGGAACACGCACCCTTATATCGATGTACCTCACGGTCCAGATTAAACCTCATAGGCGGATTATATTCTGAGCAAACATCGAAAGACACACCACCTTTTTTAATCGAACCCACTGAAAAACAACCGGCCGATTGGATTAAACAAGCTAAATCTGTATCCTTTCGTTTCTCCTAAAATAATGCGACGTTTTCTCCGAATATAATCCGCCTACGAGAAAAAATTATGATTGGGTTCTTTGTGGTATAAAGACAATGTACCCGACGTGGAAAATGTTCATTTACAGAGGTAGGGGTAGCGTCATAAGAGCAATAAAGGTTTCTGTTGATAATAACAACGTTGTTGAACCAGTCATAGCTCCGACTTGCTGCCCGTTGTGATTGAAAGTAGTCTCGTCTATCTTGGTCGAATGCTACGTGAAAACATGCTGTTTCTTGTCGTGCTTAGGTCGAGGATACAAGAACTTATCGCATATCATACATTTTTGTTTACAAATATTGTTGTGCAGTAAACGACATAAGGAAGCTACTTTCGAAATTGTTGTATTAATGGATTACTTGCTACGTTGATGAGTGAGTAACATTACATTGAACAATTTTGTTTTCGCAAAAAAAAATATATATTGACCTTTATTTATACCGAATCGGGTCGCGTTACCGGCACAATAAAATTTATAAAGGGCCTGTCTGCTGCCAACACGCAATGGAACAGCAACCTCTTCTTTTTACATGACCATTCTTGCTGAACCGATCGCTCTATGTTTCATCCCGGGGACGACGTTTCTGAATTACCTGAAAAATTGTTATTCGCAAATCGGTCCTTCTAACTTGCACGAAAAATCTCACAAATCCTCGTCTGCTGTCAACACGCATGACAGTAGCGACTTTTTCTAGTCACGGAATGATTTTATATAATTACCCGAATCGATCCCCCTAGGTTCCATTTCGGTGACGGCCTTTGATAACTAACAAAAATAAATAGTTATTCGCGAATCGGGCCGTGCTGGCCGCACGATAAATTTCACAAACAACCATCTGCTGCCAACCTGCATGACAGCAGCTACTTTTTCGATTTAGCTGCTTATTGTTTATAATAAGACGAATCGATTGACCTATGATTTATCCCGGTGTCGACTTTTTAAAATTAATTAAAAAATTGTTATACGCCAACCGCGCCTCCTCCCTCGCACGAAAAATCTCAAAAAAGGCAATCTGCTGCCAACACGTATGACAGTAGCGACTTTTTCTATTTACGTACTTAAGGTAGGTTTACACTACGATACTTTGGTATATACACTCAATGTACACATCGAGTGTCTGTGTGTGAACCCCACTGTCGGATATTTATTGTGACATCTTGCTAGGTGTCGCGCCGAGCGCCGTGTGGACAGGTTGTGTCGGAGTGTCTGCCGCAGTGTTCAAGTTTTCGAACTGGCGCGAAATTATCCAGACACTCGCGACCCGCGTTAAATCAAAATGGCCATTACGTAGAGCAAGGAAAGCATTAAAAATTTGATATCTCTTGTGGAAGGACTGCCTGAACTTTGGCAAATATCTTGTGCTGATTATAAAAATAGAGTAAAAAACAGGCAGCACTTGAATGCTTAGCGGAACAGTTTGGCACAACATCGGTTGAAGTTGGCAGAAAAATTCACAACTTAAGAACACAGCTTAAGGGGCTATACCAGTGTGAACGCTGAAAATTTGGGTGATTTTCGGGAATTTTTTGGAAGAAAAGTACTCAATTAAAAGTTTCGGAAAATTAAGAATATATTTGGCTATATTTGACCTATATTACATAATTTTTTTCATAGAAAAATATTGATATCCAAGCGACTTATGCGCTACCTTCGGAGGCGCCAAAAAAACGGTAGTGAGTTGGCATGTAACTCACGAAAATTGATGTGTAAACATGTGAGCTCGCATCAGTTTGGTGTGGGAAAATTAAAGTCGTGCATTGGTTTTGATTAAAATTTATTTTGTAATAAAACAATGCGAAAATAGCATAAAGAATCAAGTTTGAAAATTTATTGATCAGTTTCTTTTATACATGAAATGATTGGTTTGTGGTTACTGTAATAAGACACATAGACTTGCGACTGCAGTGTTTCCAAATACCGCGAGAATACAGCATCGATTGTAGTCTTTGAATTTGTAGTTGGAATGTTTTTATCTGTATTCATGCGTAGATTGAGTTTGTCCTGTAAAAATGAAATGAGCGGTTCAGCCGCTATATTTTTGTTTTGGTTTTATTGTTATCAGATTTTTATTAGATTTTATTAAGGAGAGAGAGAGAGAGAGAGAGAGAGAGAGAGAGAGAGAGAGAGAGAGAGAGAGAGAGAGAGAAATGCGGTTGATTATTGCCCAGGGTTGGGCGAAATTGTACAGTGCAAGCATATGACAAGAGAAAGCCGTGTCCAAGCATATTACAAGAGCCAGAAAGAAAGAGAGCATATTAAAAGAGAGACAGAGACAGAGAGAAACGTGTTAACCTAAAAGTTTCGGAAGCATCGTTCGTAATTACCTTTTATGTTGGCGACACCACGTAAAATTCCAGTAGCAAAAAATGTCCGTCATGCATTCACTAAATATCACCCACTGTTCTTGTAGCCGAGATATATTAAATGAATTACTTTCACGTGACTCGTCCGATGGTTGAAATCTCAGTTAGCCCGCACAGTCAGCTGTCCAAACGCACACATTGACGCGCACTACACGGACCCTATGCATGGAAGTGTTGGTTAGCCCCCACCGTGCGGCGCTCTCACGCACACATTAACGCGCTCACACAGACACGGTCTTACGCTGACGTCATCTGACGCTCGAAGCCCCAGCTAGCCCCTACCGTAGACCGAGCGCTAAGATGTTTACACATCAAAAAGTTCTTCCACTGCTGACATGATTCCGGCCGATTGAGTAGCTGAAACCGAAAAAGGAAAAAATGTCGTTAAACTGGAAGGTATTTCCTGCACAATGACGTAGAATTTTCGAAAAATATCAAAATCTAACAAAATGGCGCAGTTATGGAAAAAAGTCTGTTTTCTTGCCTATAAAATGGTCCTTTTTTTATGCCAAATCGTCAATTTTCGTCCAATCAAGAATATCCTGCGTCATTGTAGAGTAAATATATTCAAGAGTACTATGTTCAAATTTCAAGTCAATCGGATAATTGCTCTTTGAGTTACAATGTCAGCAAATTGAAAAATCTCATTTCGAGAAAAACGCGTTTAAAGATTTAACTATCCATTTTTGCGAGATCAAATAATATTGATATGAATGATATAAATGATAATGATATTCTTGAAAGTATAAACTGTAGAAAAAGGCAAAAAAATCAATTTTTTAAAAGTGTGACACTGGTATCGCCCCTTAATAGCAGCGCACAACATTACAGCTGCCGCCGCACGGCGTTTCTCCATCGCGTCCGAGCGAGTACTGCAAACGTGTCAGTAGTTTTGTGAGTGAACATCTGAGACACTTTTGTAGCGACATCATAGTACAGACATTTTCTGGGACACCAAAACCGTCTTATGTGTGAACGGAACGGACATTAATGTTAGACATTTGTGTCACAATTAGTGTCGTAGGCTATGCAGACCTTTATTCTATATACTTGGCCGCATCAATTCCCCTATGTTTCATCCCGGTGACAGCATTTGTTGATTAACAAAAATAAATAGTTGTCCGCGAAACGGGTCGTACTGGCCGCACCACTAAATTCACAAGAGGTCGTGTCCTGCCAACCTGCATGACAGCAGCTATTTTTCGAATTTAGCTGCTTATTGTTTATAATAAGACGAATCGATTGATCTATAATTTATCCAGGTGACGACTTTTTAAAATTGATTAAAAAATTGTTATTTGCGAATCGCGCCTCCTTACTCGCACGAAAAATCTCAAAAAGGGTCTTCTGCTGCCAACACGCATGACAGTAGCGACTTTTGCTGTTTATGTGCTTATTCTATATAATTAGCCAAATTGAGTCCCCCTATGTTTGATTTCGGTGACAGCTTTTGTTAATTAACAAACAAAAAAAGTTATCCGCCATTCGGGTCTCCGTACTCGAACGAATTTTTTGTTTAAAGTCGTCTGCCGTTACACGCATGACAATTGAGAGTTGACGATTTGCATGCTTACTCTATATGAATACACGAAACGATCGGCCCATGATTTATCCTGGTGACGGCTTTTGTTATGCAACAAAAAAATCTCTATTTCCGCCCGTCAGATATATTCGGCTCATTTAACGAGCGGGTAAGTCGTGGGGGCAGGCCCTATGCTGCCTTGCTGCGCTACGATCCGAGCGCGTACCGTCACGCTAAAAATGTACTGCGTTCGTGCGGCGCGCGTCTGCTAAGGTAACGGTACCAATGCTCGGACGGGTCCCAATTTTCGGACAGTAGTTCGAATACTTCACTATATTACATATATAATTGATAGTTAACGAAAAGTAACGCTTGCATTCTATTCAGCCTTCAATTATTAATTGATTACTGGAAAATTGTACGTTAATAACGAATTTTAGTAGTGAAATTGACGAGTTATATTAACGAGTCCGAGTCAGCCATGTCATGAATGCACTTTTCTAAACCGAAGAACCAAAGAGTTGCAATAATTTGTGATAGTAATAGGAGTTTATTTTTTATCGATTTCTAGACTAGACTTATGATCCATCGAAAGTGAATCGAACCGACTTTTCGAAACCGTCGTTAAATTTCGGTTTGGATAAGGTTTTATATAATAAATTCAGTGTCCCATTAATTGGGACATGTATCACACGCATGTACCACGGTCGAAGCTCATCCACAGTGATCTCGTCCGATCACTAGTACGAGAGCACGTAGCCATAGAGACCAAATCGCCGGACGCCACGCGTTGTTGATTTCGTTTCGCTGCGTACCTCGCGATAAATGACTTATTACTGACTTAGTTTGGGATTTTGAAAAAAAAGAAGTGAAAAAAGAAGGGAAAAAAGAAGAGAAAATCAATTGGTAAGTACATGTGTCCTATATTTAGATCTTACGTACCAGTTCAACATAACCTTGCAACCATAGGAATCAATTTCTGCATGTCCGAAAATTGGGACATGAGCGTGTCCGAACATAGGTACGTAACGCTAACAGCTGTCCGAAAATTGGTACATTTTGTGTTATTGAACATTAGAGCGTATAAAAATAAAAATATTTAACTTACCGGCAGTTAATGCATGTGTTTTGAAAACTAGAATTTACGAGCTTGACGTTAGGTCCGGTCATTTTTTTTTTTAACGTTCCTTAAATGAATACTAAATCCTATAATCTAAAAATGCTCTTAACCGTCCGATCATTGGTACCGTTACCTTAGGTCTGTCTGCCAGCTTCAGCATCATCTTCCTCATCGCTTTTCTGTGCGCTAACCGGTGAAGTTGCGGAATGTCACGTAGCCCGGACGGTCGTTCGAAAGGAGTTGACTTGAAGGCTACTGATAATATCTCTTACTTTTTACCTAAATTAAGCGAATTTTTCAAAATATATATCTTTTTCATTCGGCAAACGTATGTAATTTCATTTATAGCATAAGAGAGTTATTCTAGGTTAGAAAACACTAGAAAAAGGCCATCTAACTCTATAAAGCATACGCAGCGTGTTGGTCAGTGGCTTCGAAAGTTTCTTCATTATTACTTGGCATCGATACGCTGCCGCGTGTCTTGATAAACAATTGTTTTTTCATTTATGACAATACACAACGGGATGCCGATTGTTAAAATTGTCGGGATAAAAAAATCATTATTACAAAAGATATTACCAGATTAATCAAGCAATGATCATTTTTTAAGAACAATCAGACTTATCAATAACATCAATAATGTATAATAAAACCGCGTTTCTGCGGCGTCTCTTGATAAACATAATTGTTTTTTTCATTTATGACAATACACAACGGGATGCCGATTCCTAAAATTGTCGGGATAAAAAAATCATTATTACAAAAGATATTACCAGATTAATCAAGCAATGATCATTTTTAAGAACAATCAGACTTATCAATAAAAACAGTATTGTAATAATAAAACAAACAATAACAACTTTAGTATTAGCAATTTTCAATTAATAGTAAAGTACATTTACTAAAACAGCATCACCATCGCCATCCGTTTTGTATAATCCCGGATTACATAAATGTTCAATTGACGCCGCTGAGTTACCGTTTTCAGGTTATCTTTAAGACATTACCGTAAGATAACTATTCGACATTTTTCAAACATAGTGATAGTGTGGATATATTCACATTATTCTTCTTGTCATTCTTATATGGCATTTTCGAAAATGAAATTGGTAAAACTCCAAAATATTTAAGTTTTAGGGATCATATGTTAGCTTTGTAGCGGGATGACCGCGATAACAAGGAAGTAGCTCTATTATATGTATATCGATTGAAATACAGCAAATAAGATCAGCAAACAGTTATCCATCGAAAAAGGTATTTCCACATCAATTGAAATAAGTAATTAAAATTTGTCCCACTACATGCTCCAATAAGTCGACCAATCCTGTCAATACGAATTGCAATATAAATTGCAGGGCTGTCGGAATGGATCTGTACGTATTTGAAAAAGCTAAATATATACGAGGACGATCGATAATTGATTTGAGGTGTAAAAAATCCAAACAAATGTGCGGATGACAACAAAAATCCGAAAATTGTGATAATGATCAATGTTGAGTATTATGCAGTATCAGGATCATTTTAGGCAAGGAAAAGGCCAGTTATAGAGTGTAGATGAAATGTATATTGAATACAATCTTTACAACTGCATTCAGCAGAGGTGTGCTCACAACAAAGACTTGGCTTGACTAATTTCGGCCGCGGTAATCGCGCCTCGGGTGATATCACTCTACAATATCGTTTAGAGTCGTTTACAATATGCTCACGGCCTTCGCATGCTTTCAACAAAAAATGGCTAATTTGAACCAGAGAACCGTTAAAAACGATTGAGTGTTAAAAACAAAGAAAAAAGTCGAGGTTTCGAGAAAAAATAAGAAAATAGATATTTTGGAAATCCCTCCCAATGGACATTTCGTAAAAATCGTTAAGAAATTGGTACACAGAAAGATAATACCAGTTTTGCGAAAATCGAAAAAAAGGAAGATAATCGTGAAGGGACGAGGGACAGAAGTGGAAATTTGGTTCTTAAAATGCATCGTCCAAAACTTGCTGCATCGTGTTGTAGTTCGTCTGGCACACTTGCATCGCGATGCACAACTTGATAGGCTACGACAAAAGTGTTTTACATTGCCATCGGTTGTTCCCCTCGGAACCATGCATTTTTTGGAAAAAACGTTTGTACATCTGATTCCATGTTCGCGATACATTTGATGTTCTATTATAATGAGTCATGTATAAATCCTCAGCCAACTATTTCGCAGTGAAATATTTTTTCCTTACAAATGATGTATATTTATCAACCGAAAAGGCAATAACGAGGCAAAAAGATTCGCGCAAAAAAACAGCGAACTCTAAAAAGGATGGGGTGTTTTCGTGATGCAGAAAAATGATACGTTCGCCAGTTACGTCTCGCACGTATACTTTTGTATTTGATATGACATTTCTACGTCATTCCGTAGTATTATTTTAAGTGGATATCTTTTCAATAGAAAAATGCAAAAGATATTTCGATGTCACAGAATTACACACGAAGACTTCTACAGTGTTTTTGCTACATCAATAAAATCTAAGAATTTGAAGACGTTCGTGAAACCGGTGCATTCAGGATAAGGAACGAAATTTGCCGAAGCTATTCCTACTAATCTCCTCTTGTAAACCAGCGGTCCCCCGCTATCGCCCTGCAATGAAAACCGTATGGAACAATTAGCGTACCACATATATACCTACTTATGTACGGCTGCTTTAACATCCCTTAAGAGACGAATACGAAGGACGAATTTTATGGTACCGTTCCCATGCCAATCGGGTACTCCATAAAGTTTATGGAAAGCGAATCTGAAGGCGTTAGGCTACTGTGAAAAGGACGAACAATCGTTCGTCGCTTTAGGCGACTCAAATCGAAGAGGAAGGTCCAACACATGGTGCAGGAATAGCAGATTATAGGTAAACTCATTATTACAACGATAGCACTACTAGTAAAACTTTGAACGCGTTTTTTTCGAAACTATGTTTTTCAAAACGGAGTACACAATTTCTCGACATCTAATGAACAGATTGACTGAAAATTGAATACACTTATCCAGTGTAATAGAAGTTTAGTCTTGACCAAAGTTTCTCTTATTTTTTCATTATTTATTAACAATAACGTCATTTTTCGTCGAAAAATCGAAAAAAAATTAAACATTTTTTTATGATTGCAACGCGATAATAACAAAGGCCCCGTCAAGTTTTCGCCTATATTATCAATTGTAAGAGAAAAACTCATTTTTATCGTTTTAAGTCAACCGTTTATTACTTCTTCAATTATTAATATTTTTTATAAAATTTGATACACCACTTCGTAGTATAAATGTTCAAACGATCTCTCAATCATCTTACTTATGGCTTCAAAATCAATTTTTTTTTACATAACCCTGATTTTCGGCTCGTCACAGTAGCTTAACCCCTGAAGTAATCATACTGACAGCCTAAAAAAATGGTATTGAAGACCGCATCGTTGGAATGCAACGAAAATATAGATTTTTTCATATTGCCGTACTTCTTTTGGCATATTAGGCGAAAAAGATCACGGAAATATTTTTGAGGATCCTTATTAAAAATCTGTAACCAAAAACTGTGAAAAAAGATTTTAGATAATAATTTTTAAAAAAAGAATCGAAAAAATTAAGAAAATTTTTCGTTGCATTCCAACGATGCAAACTTCAACACCATATAAAAATGATATAGGGATGCATCCCAAGAAAATCGAAATGTTAAAACTAGTACAGTCCAAGCGTTTGTGGGAAACTATTCAAATTTTGTTTGTTGCAATCTCAAATGCTTTGTAGAAGAACTTGCTTTTCAAAGCTCAGTCACTTTTTGTCAAGCCAAAGAGGATGGTTTTGTTTTAGAAGATACAAAATTCCCCACTTCCTTCGACTACTCTACATAAACTCTATATTGATTATTATTATCTGTACGATACTTGACATTAATTATCTAGAGGTAAAACAATGAGTTCATCCCATCTGCTTATGGGTGGGGGTAAAAATGTCGAATGACCAAATATAGAACGACAAAGATTTCGAAACGACAGAATTATGAACTCTCAAAATAACGAAGGTCAAATCATTCGAAATTTTATCTTTCGACTGATAAAAAAATCGAATGACTATAAATCGATCCATTATTTATTGGAGAGGTAATTTATTCGAAAACGAAATTTCAGATTGTCTGCAATTCGGAACATAAAAATACAGAATCGAAAATGTAGAACACCCATATCTCGGAAACAGAAAATAGCGAGTGCCTAATATGCGTAATACCGTATATGGCGAAAAGCAATATATCGAAACGCAAAATGTCGATGGCCCGAAATGTCGAACGCCGAAAGGTCCAACGGCCAAAATGGCGAACGTGGTGGGGCCCGTCACGTGGGATGACTGTCTTACGATATTTTAGCCTACAGATCGCCAGCGCCATCTCGCAGCTTCACTCTGAGGCGCAGGTAACGTATTGCTCGATTCGCCATTCGGGCCGTTCTACATTTTGACCCTCCGCGATTTCAACCACTCGACTTTTTGGCCGTTCGCTTTAATGATTTTCTGCATTGTGAACCATCGCCATTTTTTTAATTCGGAGAATTGTCGTCTCGAATTATTTGGTGTTATGCATACAGGCCCATCGATTTTATGTTTTTCGATATTTTATTAAATCTGATTTTTGTTTTTCGCTATATATCAACTTCCGAGATGTTCATATTCGTAATTGTTATTTTCGACTTCACCGACTCTAGTAAGATTGATCTATCTATATTCGAATATTCGTCATTTTCGAATTCGACATTTTTGCCCCCACCCTCTGCTTATAAATAGTCCTCGCCACTGAACCCCTTCATTCTAGGTGATAGAAATCCTTTGTAGACACGTGTATTGAAGGGCAAAAGTTGGCAGGCCTGGTCAATGCGAGACAAATCTAGCAAAATAGGTACTTACTTTAGACGTTAATTGGCTATTTCCGAGTATGCCGCAAAACATGTTAGAATATCCAGGGTAACCACTGTGTTCATCTCCAACACAGACGTCGATAGGATACATTTCGAACTCTAATTGGTGGAGAGAGGAGGTCTCAGATGCGTCTTCTGCAGAATTAAATGATATGAGTGTGGCCGTTTCATAATACTCCAGCTCATTTGTTGGCAGCGCTATGAAGTTTTCCTTAATGGTCCAATTGACGTGTGCTGATAACTACAACGTATTAGGAGAAAATTAATGACACTTTTAGACGGATAAATTTTGGTTCGCGCGGGGACCTTCGATTAGTAAGCAGCAACGGGATTATCATCGCATACGTTTATTCATTTTAGATTACGTGCTTTATCTTCCAAAAAAAAAAATTACTGATAGATTTAAACTCTGGAATTCAAGTCGTAGGGTGCGCGGAATACCTTGCGTTCTCTTACAATTATAACAGCTATGTCGTCTCGTAAATCCAGCCAGCTAAATTTAGGGGCGATCAAAACATCATTGATTCGATGCGAAGTGCCTTGTTGATGTTTTTTATCCCTGCCGCTCACCAGGTCCACGTTACGACATTTTTGGTATGATTCATCGATCATACAGTGAGCCGCAGTAATAACGTGTCTCGTGGTTATAAGCGCGCCACCGCATATGTGTTTACCGAAGTACCTTATCGATACGAAAAACGGTGCTCGTGTGATTGGTATTTGTGTTCCGCCAAGGGAGCGTTTTAGATGAGCAGCTGTTGTTCCTACGACAATACCGATCAAAATAATTCGTTGCCATTTATCTAAATGCTTACGTGTGTATTCAGTAATGACAGTTCTGTATCAAATCATCTAAGTCCTCACGAAATCCCATATAGACATTTAATCCTTTCATCAATAGCACACGACAGCTACAAATCGTTCTATGGTTTTTCACTGCAATTCATGCAAACTAGATGGCGTTAGTTGGATCAAAATTTTCTTGGTTCACTTATCGTGAGGTTACAAGATTCGAGTGTGTGTAAAGTTGCGAAAATCGAAAAAAATATCCAAACGATGAACGGTGTGTGAAAAATGGGGGGTGGCTTTGACATTTAATCCTTTCATCAATAGCACACGACAGCTACAAATCGTTCTATGGTTTTTCACTGCAATTCATGCAAACTAGATGGCGTTAGTTGGATCAAAATTTTCTTGGTTCACTTATCGTGAGGTTACAAGATTCGAGTGTGTGTAAAGTTGCGAAAATCGAAAAAAAATATCCAAACGATGAACGGTGTGTGAAAAATGGGGGGTGGCTTTGTGCTACAACAAGCAAAACAACTGCTTTAAAGCATTCCATAATCGTAAAGGAATGTTGCGACACAATGTAAGATGTCTGTCACACTCCCTATATTGCTTTATAACTAACCCCCTGATTGCATTTTTCAAAAACTAGATAATACTTATCAATTTAATTTACGCGAGAGTAGCTTTTCTTTTGTGTTTACGTTGTGTTCTAAATATTATGTATGAGAAATAATAATTTCATAATTGCCTAACTATTTTATTATCGGTTTGTCTGTTATTGGGGCACTCCAGTCCCTTCCGTTGTTTATCCCAATCGTTATCTATGCACAAAGTCATAAAGATTGTCCAAGAATATTCTCACTATCAACTCACAAGACTCATTTTAACACGTTGACCGCGCAGCGTATATCGGGTGTATTTCTCCGTCACCCAGATTAGAGTGAAGTGGTAGCTAACATGTGAAATGTACTCACCTCCAATTACGAGGCAAACGATTAAGAGCATGATCTTCATGATGGACTGTATTCAAAAAGATGCAGTGAGCCCGCGAATGTATACCTAAAAGCATTTCGATTGAGACATTTGATTATGAAATTTACATGCCGAAGGAAATAAAAATATAATAATATAAAAGATGATGCTAAAGTTTGCATCGTTGGAATGCAACGGAAATGAATTCTTTTTAATCATCGAATATTTTTTTGCTGCAAAAATCACTCAAACCCTTTTACGTATTCTTATGAGAGATTTACGACCTTAATTTTAAAAAACAGAAGGCATGGAATAAGCATCAAAGTAAAGAATCGAAAAATGAAAAAAAAAAAATCGTTGAATTCCAACGATGCAAACTTCAACGTCACAAAAAATACTTTAAGTATTTCCAGTACTTTGGAACTATTTTCTCGGACCAATGGTTTTATGACACTCGACGTACAAAGTTAATTTGACAAGAAAGAAATTTTAATAAGTTCTAAATAGTTCACTTCATTAGGTTTCAATTTTGGTCACGTTGAGAGAAAACTGATGTAAAGATAACAATAGCTTTCTGGGAAGGCAATACAAACGTGGCTGACGCAGCCATAATGAGATTGTCCTGCCGGTAAACTATGGTTAATGCTATACTCTGAAGTACGCTTATACACAAATTATAGTATTTCCATGGACACTCTTTTAATTTAGGTCAAAAGATAATGTGGATAAATATACTTAAAATTTTTTAATTTAACAAGAACCTCACCTGACAAATGTTCATATAGTTGCATCTGTGTAGTTCACCCTGCCACGATCGCGCTTTGGACAAACTCCGCTTGTAGGTTACCGATGCTGGTTGTGCGAGGCACAAGAAGAAATTGATGGCTCGGTGTAAAACTTTGCAAAACTATGTGTTACTGATGCTGGTTTGGCGAGGCGCAAAAGAAATGCTTGGTTCGATGTAAAACTCTGATAAGATTTCAGGGGGCGAATATGTATACGAGCAATGCATATGAATTTCCAGCTTATTGTGAATCGTTATGTATTTCCTCATCGTTTTTCTGTGCTTTAACAATGACCACTAAATTTGTGGAAAGTCACGTAGCCCAGACGCTCGTTTGAAAGGAGTTGACTTGAAGGCTACTGGTAATCTCTCCTACTTCGATCCAGACTTTATCGAACTAAAAATAATTCCGCCGCTTCGTATGGAAAAATGAAAAGAATTCTTCAATATATATATATATATATTATTTGGCAAATGTATGTAATTCCATTTATAGTGTAAATGAGAAAAAAATCACATTGCATTGGTAAAATGTCATTGGATTCAAGACCAATATTCTTCGATTATCTTTGAGTACACTCACTAAAACAGCATCACCGTCGCCATCCATTTTGTATAATGTACAGAGATAAGCGAAGGAAATGTCCGCGGAACGAAATCTAAAAAACCAAAAACATTAACGTATTTTGCACTTTTCGTTTACCTTTTTGTTAAGCTTAATTTCATGTTGGGAATGTTGCGGAATTTCAAACAATGCGCCTTCTTTGGACTTGTTTTATATGCCAACGTGCAAGCAAGTAAGTATAAGTACGTATATTCTTGTATATAATTTTCGACGATGAAATTGGTAAAACTCCAAAATATTAAAGTTTTAGGGATTACATGTGGGCTTTGTAGCTGGGCGATCGTGATAAGAAAAACGTAGCTCTATTGTCACGGTCCCACATAACTCCTATTCTCAAACCCAGTCTCACGCCAACATCCGACACTTCATATCGCTATCAACCGGTTGCCACAGGCAAACCTCAACGCTCATCTAAACCTAATCTCCTTTCCTAGAAACCCTCGACTGCATCTTCTTAGTCTCTTCCTCCCTTTGTCACTGGTCCCACGCGCCTTGCTACGCTTGCTCGTGTTATCCCCTCCACCTGCCTAGGCCCACCCACTTCAATTATACTTCTTTACTCTGAACCCAAAAAAGTCAGTCCATCTCCGAGTCCTCGACCGTCAAGACGTGCACTCCCTCGACAATCGGTACTCGCCAATAAACGTAACTCGTATTCATCTATAATCATTCTCGTCCTCATTAAAACCCACTCAGTAAAATCTAGCGCATCTCTGAACTAAACTGAATTCTGAAATACAGCAAATAAGATCAGCAGACAATGATGCATCGAAAAAGATTTCTCCACATCAATTGAAATGAATAACTCAAATTGGTCTCACTATATGCTCCAATGAGTGGACCAATCCTGTCGGCACGAATTGCAATATAACTTGCAGTGTGATCGGAAAGGATCCGGCCGTATCTAATCAAACTAAATATGTACGAGGACGATTGATAATTTATTTGAGATGAAAAAAGCCAAACACAAATGCACGGATGACAACGAAAATCGGAGAATTGCTGTAATGTAAAATGGCTGATTCCAACCAGAGAACAGATTCAATGTTAAAAACAAAGAGTAAAGCCGAGGTTTCGAAAAAAATAAGAAAGATAGACCTTTTGGACATATCGAGCTACTTCGGACATTTCGTAAAAATCGTTAAGACATCGGTATAGAAAAAGTAAATACCAGTCTTGTAAAAATTGGAAAATAGGAAGATAATCGTAAAGGGGAGAGGGAGAGAAGTAAAAATTTGATTCTTTTAATTCATCATTCAAAATTCGCTGCATCGTGTTGCATTTCGTCTGACACACTTGTATCGCGATGCACAACTAGACAGACTACGATAAAAATGTTTACCGTCGCTATCGGTTGGTCCCCTCGGAACCATGACTCTTTTGCAGAAAACGTTTTCCATCCGGTTCCTTTTTCGCGATTTATGTCATGTGCAATTATAATGAGTCATATATAAATTGCCAGCTAATTTTTTACTTCTTTTTTTCCCTAAGGTACACGCTGTTCGCGTTTGTTACCTATTTTTTCCCCCACTGTGACTGTTTCTTTCCTCCACTGTTTTCTTCCATACTCCTTTTTCTTCACCTTTCTCCCTGTTCCACCCCTTCTTGCAGCCGCAGCTGACTTCACCCTCTGTATCATATTCATCATGACCTTTCTGTCATGGGTATAGGGAAACTGCGGAAAACCTATACCAATACAGCCGGTCATCAAGTTCGCCCTCCAGTCGTGGAACTAGTCTTATTTTGCCGCAAAATGCCGAAAAAAAAAACATTTCAAGACGAAATGTACGCGACTGGGTTTCGAACCCGGGACCTCCCGGTCCGCAGTAAACGAGTAGCCCTCTAGTTATACTTTGTTATAAATAATATTATATGTCTGTATGTTTAAAAAAATATATCGACAGCGATGCAATCGTTCTGAAACAAACAAAACATGCATTTTTCACATTAATCTGTGACATATTGATATTATTTATAATGATACTAAAGTTTAATAACAATATTAACAATTAGCTCGGTATTCATTCATACAGGTGGAACCCATGCTGGATGGAACAATTTGATGCAGCGGATCCCGACAGTCATTACAGAAAATTCCTCTCATCGACGCATAGCGTTCGCTGTAGTGATCGCACACTGATATAGCTTCTTCAAACTTTTCTCGTACATGGAAATAGCACAGAGTGCAATACTTCGCTCGACTATTTGTCGCGAAATAAAAATAACTCACGCAATGTACAGCTTCCTGGGTCAAATTATGAAGATGTTGCACGTCCAGTCCGTTTTGTCGCCCATCATGGTATTCAGCATCAGGGTCACTCTTATACGCTGAATCTACTGATTCGATATCACTGTCGAGTTCGTCTATTTCTTTAACGTCCCTTTTGTTATCGTCGTCGCCAATATCGATCACTTCAACCTCACGGATTTTATTAACCATTATTGTACTTTTCTTTTTTCTGTGGGTCTCCCGTTGCAAAATCCCACCTCGGGGGCTGAAGACTGGAATAGTGAAAACGGCTGTCCCGATCCTTTTTAAGATTTTCGTTTTTGGATTCTCAATGGGTTCCAGTATGGTGGCGATGGCCATGTGTTGCTCGATTTTTTCCAAACTTCAAAACTAGTATATGCAGATGGTTTTTTTCTCTCGAACACGTAGGAAATAGTAGGGATGTGTGGAAAAAAATGGTCTTCTAAGATGCCACACCCTGGCTATGGACAAACGAAAGATTTATTCTGAATGTTTTTTTTGTCTCAACTATCTCTAAGGGTGGTCGTGCGCTGTCCGAAAAAAAAGTGAGACTCCATCCTGGAGGCAAAAGCTGACTTGCTAGAACTCCTCAAGTATTGAATTTTACGATCTCCACAAAACAGCATTTAGGAACGGCGTATGGATCTTAGTATTTTGAGGTTCCAGATTGCTATGTATGCGTGACTTGAGCACATGCACTCTATAGGCTTGCACTTATAGTATGTTTCTTTCAGTCATGCCTTTGATACCGTGTTGAATAATCGGTCCAGATAACGGATGGCGTTACATTTCCGTCATAAACACGACTCATACTTAAAAACCCATAAAACCGTCACATACTCTACGTTGATCGTTCTATTTTTTCCTGCTCTATCCCGACTCTATGCCAATTGTAGTATAAAAATGTCTATTTGGGGATGCTGTCAGCCTTTTAATATAATCAGTCAAAGATAAAGACGACAAATTATTTCTCTTCAAGTCGTGTAAATATTTTTCCCCAGTGCAAGCGCCCGCGCCCTATGCCTTTACGCCCTAGCGCCTCACATGTGCAACATGATCGTCACCGTTCTGTAGGCTCACACTTGAAACCCCCTAAAATGTTTACAACAACCATCATATGAAGACAATGATCCGGTACAGGGATATGGTTTTTCATCCGTGAACGATAACATATATATATTGTCACATGTTTCAGTATGTATGCAGTCCAGCCTGTCACGAATCACAGGGCTCGTCGCAGAGCAACATCAAACCTATTCAAATGACACTTAAGGCTATACAGGTCTTAGTGAACCACATGGTTAAGGCTTTTTTTTTCTTCGTCGACGTTCGTAGCCACTTCCGAGCAATGGGAATTTTTTTGTCACATTCATAGCTGGTCAAGTAATGCTTTGGATATCCAAAACACATATATGAAAACGAGGTATTCATTACAAGCACAATAAACTTTAGGGATCTATGGCCTCAGCCCAAAAAAGAGTTTAGCCATAGATCCGTAAAGTTTATTGTTTCTGATCGCGCTGCATGCGCCACTTGAGCACAGATGTACTTAAGGTCTGGAATACTCATAAAATAATGTTTGGTCCAGATTAACCCGAACTTGCTTCTTCTGTTTTCTTATTAACTCCGCATGCTCTCCACGGTAATAGATACCAACGCGATAAAAAAAACTCTAGTGGAAGTGATTCTATTACATTTTCCAAGCTAGAAGAAAACGACGAAAATGTATTCGATGGCAGACCATTTTTAATCATCGACAACGCTCAAACCTGTCCACACTTTGAATGAAGCAATCAGTTAGTTAACATAATATCTCTGGGAAGAGTTTTCAACTCGTTAATATGGAGAACAACATCCCGTGAAAAACGACGCAACCGACCCAACCTCGAGCCAGCGTCACGCCAACCACATTCTACCATTGGCCGATGAACGGCAGCACTACCGGCTTAGTGTTGCGCCACGGTAGGAGTGATCTCGTCGGCCCAACGCTGACATGCACGGTTGGCCAATAGTAGGCTTACCGGAAATCCTAACAGTTGGCCGGTCATTGGCCCAACATTGGGCCGGTGAAAAATTACGCAACCGACCCAACCTCGAGCCAGCGTCACGCCAATCACATTCTACCATTGGCCGATGAACAGCAGCACTACCGGTTGAGTGTTGCGCCACGGTAGGAGTGATCTGTTCGGCCCAACGCTGGGATGTACGGTGGCCAATAGTAGGCTTACCGGAAATCCTAACAGTTGGCCGGGTATTGGCCCAACATTGGGCTAAAGAGATCACGATCATTGGCTGACGGTTGGGGTGATCACCGGCCCATAGTAGGGCTAAGGTCGGCTTCATATTCTTGGCGCAATATTCGGGCTAGTGTTGGCCCAGTGTAGGGCTGTCAAAACAACCCAATGCTTAGCCAACAATCGATCAGGTTCAGAAGTTTCTGCGCTCGATGATTGCTCATTGAAAGAATTATTAGATTCACTAACATCGTTATTCAAAATCACTTGTTCGTGGAATGTTTCCAAAATTGTTTCACTATCTACTTGTCTTTTTGTTTCGTTGCCTCCGACCCTAACCTGCTGTAAAGAGTCTTCCAATTTTTGTCGTCGTTTTAACACTCGACGTTTCTTAATACTATCACAATAACTCGGCATTTTTTAATATATACACCACACAACTTTAGTATAAATCAATTTAATTTTTAATAAAGTGAATTTCAGATAATAGTAATTATGAGTTTTTATTATCACAGGACGTAGAAAATTGCATGCAGCGATAATAAAAAAATATATAATAATAATATACGTAAAAAAGCATTTTTGTATATATGTATGGAGTATACCGTTCAAAGCCAGTGTTGGGCCAGGATTGGCAATTCGTCAGTTTGCCATGCTAAAAATAAGCATTGGCAAAACCACGGTCAAACGATTGGCTCAGACTCAGGGTCTGCGCTCGCCCCGACAATTGGCCGACGGTCATTAATTAATACTGGCCCAGCGTTGGCTCTTGATGGTGTGCCGAGCTTCAATTCAAGACTGGCAAACCCATGATCAACCGATTGGCCCATGTTCGGGGCCAACACTGGAACCCGATAGTTGGCTGGCAGTTGGTAATCGATATTTGGGCCAAGGTTGGGTGTTCGTTGGTTTGCCATACTCCAAATGAGCACTGGCAGAATCATGGCCAAATCATTGGCCCGTATAAAGGACCAACACTGGGTATTAGTGGTTGGTGCTGAATATCGTACCAAGCGTCGGCCGCATCTTAAGTGCCGGCATATTTTTCACGGGATTGAACCACCAGAACCAAGCTGGCGCAACCAAGCTGCGCTCTTAAGTTCAGTCGAAGACTTTGCTGCGTCGGAGCAACGGATCGTCGAACTCATCGAAATACTGAAAACGCAAAGTCGAATTAAGCTCCAACGATTATCAACTGAAAATCAACAGTCATTGATAACCCAAATATCGCCTCTGGAAGGATTGAAGTGTTCCATGCACAGGCATTTTATATACATGGGTGCAGGACACAGCGGTGATGGGTTAATTTGGCGAGAGATTAAGTTGAACGCGTGATGGTCCATACTTTAACCCCTGCTCGATGAATTTCAACAACGTGGCAGTGGCTGAGCTTTACGGAAAAATACGTAATCTTACAATAAATGTAAATAAGTACAAGCCAATACGCGTTGAATGCTATATCTCATTGCCATGGGAGATCATGATCATAAGGGCTGCGATTGATGTGCAATCAAGAGATAACGCACGTTTTGCATGGGCGACGGTCGAAGCTTTATACCCCGCTGAACGAAATAGTGACCATGCATCTTACCCGCATTATTCTGCATCTACCGAATACTGAATTCTCAGTGGGCGTAGATCAAATTTTAAAAAATTGAGCTTTGAAACAATCTATCCATCAATGTGTATACCACAAAAAAAGACATTGTTTCAATACGCGTGGCTAAACATAAGAAGGAACAGCATATTAATTTGCTATACAAACAAGATACCGAGGATAACAATGTATGACATTTCACATGGATCAAGAACGTGTCGAGGCTCGTGAGCGCACAATTGAACAGAAACAGATATAAAAAAAATATATGCGATCGCTGTGTGAAGTCCACATAATTACTATAACGTTGAATGTGCTAGACGAATTAAACAAGAGCCCATTATTTCGCAGGTGTTTGCATTACTTTAGATCAGAGGATAAATTGCAATCACATGAGATCGATGGTGGAGCAATAAACAAATGCATCATCCAACTGCCAAATGAATTACTCAAGATACAATGGCGTGTACCCCACATAATATTAAATGAGATTGATAAATTGTCTTTACCTCGAACATTGGAAAGTGGGCGATACTAGAATATGAGTTTTCACTCTTGGGATCTATACAAGTATCCACTGCCACAAAGCACAATGAAACATTCATAGACCGTAAAAGCTGCCTCCCAGCTAGAAAAACCAAAATATGTCATTTTCGCGGTGCAGAGTCGTAAAAAAAGGTTATATGGCATTACATTATTTACTGACTGCAAACTCACCAGTTTTAAACTTTATCTCAATTCGGAATTCTATTCTTACGATTTCGTTCACAATGTATTCTCGATTTCGTAAATGTCATTATGACTGTAATAGTGATAATTATTTGCTAACCATTGTCAAGTTTTAATATAACGGCCCTCTCACGGTTATGGATTGATCGCGTCAGAACGAGGCTATAAAAAAATGCTACCGTAGATGTGTGAATAGAGTTCGAATCCAAGGAAGATTAACCACCAAATACAACTGTCTATTGTTTTAATCTTACGCGATCGCGTTGTTGAATATTGTCCATTGACCAGCATTATCCGTAAAATTGTATAGATCGGCAAATACCTGATCAGTCAACCTTTTCATGCCCTGATTCGGCTGCCGTATCTATGCCGGAAATGAAAAATAAAAAATCCAAAAAGTTTAATCAAAAACTCTGTTAGTATTTTTTGTTTCCATATGCTTTATTTATGTTCCTGCCTATATGATAATCGGATTAAAATGTATCCTGCCTCATTAAAGTTTTTACCTACCCTTGCGATTGGACCTAGGTCTTCTAATTCTAGAGCTGGGCGCGCTACCTATTTAGCCATTCTAACACTTGTGTAAACTTTTTTTTGCCTATTTTTATCATTCTAATTATATTCTAAAGAAAGTCAATAATTTTATTCGTGACGTTGCAGTTTGAATCGTTGTATTGACACATTATTTCTTTCTTTTACCGCTGAACTTTTTACTGCTCATCTAGGCTGTGAAAATAACTCACACGTTTTTACGTATTCTCATAGGAGTGTTACGAACTCAAGTTGCAAATAAAAAGCTTCTAATGATGATTTTGTAAAAAAAAAACTTTTTTTAAGTGTACCAATAAAACTTTATTTAACAATGATTATTTACCTCACATGTTCTAACAAGGATGGCTAAATAAAAAACAAAAAACGAAAAGATTAACAATTCATTATGTAGCCATTGGCGTAGGCATATACCGATATAAATTTACAAAATTTACACACTGTAACTTTTTGAAAAAGCGTGTTTGCGCAAACTTTCTTCCCCTGGATGTTTTTAACAGTGGTATACCTTTCGATCACGTCGCAAATCACTTTCAAGTTGGTAAAAATATTCGCGTGCATATACCCCCAAAATCATAATAATAATATGATAGCCCCAACACGGAGCAGATCAAGCTGCGGTCCGGAATATCGTAGTAAAGCACGCCTCATCTATGGCGTAGGTCCACCGAATCAGAGGGACCGTGTCGTACGGGAGTAACAAATTTGTACACAATAACAATATAAACAACATAAACAATACAAACAATTAGTTCATGTTTGTTACCTGCTGGCAGAGTGAAGATTATTCGAATTCACGCGGATCATATCGCAGACGTCAATGAAACCTAACCTCAAAATCTTGATTTGCGACCTACGTATCCACTGATCCGGTCGACCTACAGCACAGATCAGGCGTTCTGTAACACGGCGTTCATATATGGACGCCACATTACAGCGGCATACAGGCTACCGTACTTTGGCCTGTTCAGGGTGTCTTCTTCGCGCCCGTACTTCTTTTAGTTATTTTCCTTTTTCCTCGCCCACGGCACATTTTCGTACGCAAAGGCGTCTCAAGTATTTTTGGCGGGAATCTTTTTCGTTCATTCCTTTTCGTTTTTTATTACAATCTTGTCGAAATTAT
Organism: Ophion slaviceki; assembly: GCA_944452715.1. Lineage (NCBI taxonomy): Eukaryota > Metazoa > Arthropoda > Insecta > Hymenoptera > Ichneumonidae > Ophion > Ophion slaviceki. The sequence continues at coordinate 39,845,828 of OX101784.1, forward strand.
GCACACAGCAACGCAGTTGTTTACTTTGATGGCTCCGAATAAGGATAGGTGTACACGCATGTCTGTGCTCGGAGGTTGGTTGATCCGGTGGACATCCGACGTGGATAAGTCGTGCACTTCCAAGTGTATGCCTACGATCTGCGCCGGATGGGAGAAGGCAAATCGGTCAGGCCTTGGTCAGGTAACCTTACCAGAGCCATGTGAGGGTCGTACTACGGTTCGCCCCATATGGGCCTGATTAATGCTGCCTTCTCACATCGATATATGGGCACTACTGATCCGGTACACATATGGCGCGGATCAGGCACGCACTTTGAAGTATATGCCCGATCTACGCCGTATATCCGCCGGATCCGTGCATGCCATGTACCAGGTTGAGAAGGACAAATTGTTCAGGGCCAAGTCAGGCAATTGTAACGGCGCCCCAACATGGCACTCGCAATATTGCCTGATTCAGGCCTGATCAGTTTGTCTTTACTACATCCGTTCTCCGGATTCACTGGTCCAGTGGATATCCGGCACAGATCAGGTGGGCATTTCTACGGTATTCCGGACCGTATCTTGAAACCTGCTTGATCAGTGATCCGGCTGCGGTAACAACATTTCTAGATATATATACCGGGTGTTCCATTTTATTCTTACACCTGATGTATTTCGAAAAGTAATGGTCCGATCAAGTATTGAGTATAATAAAACTTTTAGGGTTCAAAGGGGGGCGTTCAAAAAAATTGTTGGTGCAAAATTCAAAATGGCGACGTTAAGATGGGGGACATGTTTTTTTTTATGGAAGCATTAATTTTTTCACCAAAACATTTATCGGGCCAAAACAAACACCTATCGTAGGAAAAGTTTTTTGATAACGTTCCTAATTTTTTGGTTAGAATACAATTTTTACTTTCTTAACGCTATGCAGAATGTACCACAAAGAGGTACAGTCTTCAACGTCCCCGTTGTAAGGTGCGGGTGTCTGAGGGTGGAAGTTTGTTTGGGTTTGTTCGATAACCCAAAGAAACCCAAACAAGGATTAGGTCTCTGCGGCCCGTCACTTCCGTTATCAAACATACCCAAGCAAACTCACACGCACACTTACACGTGGGTTTCTTTGATAACGGAAGTGACGAGCCGCAAAGATCTAATCCTTGTTTTGGTTACCGAACAAAACCAAACAAGATTCAGAAAATTGAGACGAAAAATGTAAGAATTGAAAATAATATAATTGAACATTTCGTAAACATAATTAAAAACATCGGAACAAAAAGAGTAACAGCAGTTTTGTAAACATCGAAAAAAAGACAAATAATCGCAAAAGAGCGAGAGAGAGAGTGAAGTCGAAATTCGATCTAAAAAAATTATTATTAAGAGCTCGCTGCATCGTGATGCACTGCTCTACGAAGCGCCGGAAAACCCTTGAGGCGAAGAACGTAAGTAAAAATTCCGGCGGGACGATTAAATCTAAGTGGAAAACTCTTGCAGCTGCAGCGAAGAAAAGCAAGCAAAAGAAAGAGCCAACGAAGAAAAAAAAAGGAAAAGTCGCCTCGCTCTTCGGCGTTTCTGAGAGTGACGGAAACTGAGAAGATCGCGTATATCGTGGAACGTCGACGAGTCATCAACCTCCCTCTTCTCGTTATACTGTACACACTCGACATGGAGATTCCCCCGGTTCTCGTGCACGCGAGCTTTTCGTTTTCACCGAGCCACCGCCTCAACAAGTGGCTCACGCGAAACCGTGTGCTTCGTTGCTGCACTTTATTTTCAATTTCCATCTTACTCACGATTTAATTACGACGAAACAAGCCGAACGGCACAAAAAACAACAAATTCATTCATCAAAAATCCGCATCGTTGAATTTCTCCGATTAATAATTCCGGTGATATCGGGCTCGTTGTTTATTTAACTCTGCGTGGTCGCACTGGGATAAAAACGATCGCATACAGTTTCCAACGTGTTAAATCGCTCAAAAAAATCTCAAAAAGTTCACGAATACGCTTGAATCCTTCTGGAATGTGAATTCACGATTGTTAAAGTACAATAGTTATTACATTTGTTGCTATAAATTGATAATAGTTTCCAGGAATTTCAAAGTAAATTTTCGGTTGGGACGAAATCGGTTCAGTGCGATTGTTCAAAGGTAACTTGTGCAAGGTTCATTCTGAAAGGTATCGTTTTGTGACAGCGTAGGTTTGTTTAAAAAAAAGTTATTGTTGTAGTGTCGGACTACTACTTTCTGGGCTTTAATTCCCTCGAACATAAAAAAATGTAATTTTTAGTAGCTAAAAATAAACATTGGTATAATGATAACAATACGAGTAGTCGTATAATTATTATTATTAGAACAGTAAAAGAGCACAACGCATAATAATAATGATAATGACAATAAATAATTATAATAATAAATACATAATGATAGCAATAACAATAATAATAACAACAAGGCAGCGTAGGAAAAATATGGCAATTATATTCTATTAATAATACATCTATCATGAGTATCATTATTACTGTCATTTTTTTAACGTTTATCCATATGTAACTTCAAAACTTAAATAATGACGATGATTAATACATTAAATGTATTACTAATATAATTTCATATTTTTCCACCCTCCCTTGAGGATGAATCTTTTAATCAAATAACATTTGATTAAAACTTAAGGGGGGACAAAAATGCTTTGTTTCCCTGGCTGATTGTAAATCATGCAACAATTGAGCGGAAATCGTTTAAAACTTCTATACAGTGGAAAAATTTTTCGTCGAGTCGATCGATCAATTTACAATTCAGAAATAATCGCCTTAATATTTTATTCAATTGAAAACAAATGATTGCTTTACACTTTTTTCGTTTATTGAACTCGCGTAATTTTGAAAAGTTAAGTTCCCGCCAATATGCGAGAAAGAAGGCACGATGCGCGAAGGTGAAAGAATTCACGTACTTTGGCGATCGTTGAACGATTGTTTAAAATACAGCCGTGCGAGGCGTCTCGTGAACAATTTGTCGCGAAGTTGTTGGTCTCCTGCCTGTTCAAGAACACTGGACGGCCGCGAGAGCATCGTCGGTCACACACGGAAAACACACGCGTGAACGACTCTCTCCGCAGTTTATTTAAAGAAATCTGTGTATAGGGATCAAGAGTGAGAGACGATAAACCGGCGAATGTTCTAACGCTCGTCGATCTTTTTCTAGCGACTCGAGACTCTCATTCGACAATCGACTGTTACGCTCATTGGGCTCTCCATTTATAAATAAATAATAGTGAAGCATTGAAATAAAATCAAAAAATAAAAACCAAAATGCACTTGTCACCGGTCGTTTGGTCTTGAAGCCTCTCCGTGAAATTCCACCGGAAAATGATGCTGCAAATGGTTGAATCGCGATAACTAACGTCTGTTGGAATACACATTCATGCGAGTGTCAATTTTGTGGTGAAAATCGTTTCTGCGAGATGGCAATGGATAGATCGATGTACGGAAAAGTCCTGCCGGGTCCTACGTATCAACCGTACAGAATCACCATGGCCAAAGGTTCTTCTCCCGGATGTGAGTTTTGCAATAATTAATTGATTGCGCCCGCAACGAAAAACATTCTTCCCTTTTTTACTACATTTCATTGACTTACGTACTACACATACAAAATATATGTATTCAAATTTGCTAATAAGATTTTTAAAAATATATCTTCATTTTTTTCTAAAAAGTTTTCGAAAAAAATATTTTTTAAATTTTTTCTGAGAAGATTTTTAAAAATACGTATTTTTATCCTCAACAGATTCTTGAACAATATATATAGTCCATTTCTTCAAAGTATTCAGCGGAAAAGTATTTAATTGATATACTCCAGACGATCCTGCAATTCCTACAAATATCATGATGTTGAAGTTTGCATCGTTGGAATGTAACGACTTTTTAAACTTCTTTTTTATTATCATTCGAAACCTTTTTGTTGCAACTCGAGGTCGCAAATCTGTAATAAAAATAGGTAAACACGTTTGAATGATTTTTATATCCTCAATCGACCAAAAAGAATTTTGATCAGTGAACAAGAATTCATTTTTGTTGCGTTCCAACGAAGCAAACTTCAAGATCATCAAATATCGTAATGAAAAATGAATCAAGTAACGATTAGAAATATCTCGAAAATTGCACTGGGAAAATAGAGATGTATGTTTATTTTTTTGTAATAAGATCCAACAAAAATACATGCATTTCATTTCTTAAGATTCTGAAAACCTAAATAAAACTTTTTCCAAAAATATAAAATCGATTTTTCTAAAATATTCGAAAATTATATACATTTAATGTTTTCTAAAGATATGATACAAAATATATATATATATATATATATATATATATATATATATATATATATATATATATATATATATTCAATTTCCTTTATAAAGATTCGAAAAATAATATACGAGTATTCACTCGAAAAGTATTTAATTAAAATACTCGAAACAATTCTGCAATTCCGTCGAATGTTGTGATAAAAAATAAATCACGAAACAATAAAGATATTCCGAAAAATGCACTGCACAAAATTTTGAAAAATCACTCACAGGTAAAATAATCCAAAAAAAACAAGAGAATAAACCCCGCGAAACAATTGCTCTCGTTGGAAAATCTAACGCCACATTCGCGACAAAATGAGCCTGATTATTCCGGTTTAACCAACGCGTACGTATTACAGCGAGGTATTACACGTGGTTTATAAATATCACGTGTACTGCGATATGTGCCTTTGAAATGCCTTAGAAAGGGAGAGATGAATTAATAGAGGCGTTGGAGAGAATACTATCCAGGCGCCAATGAGAGGTTAGATTACTCAATAGGCTCGATGGACGTTGCACTGTCTCATTATGCATTGGAAAACTACCATTTCTCTTCGTACTTTGTGTTATCCTCCGTTGCACTTATAATAATTGCAACAATAATTTACATCGTTTTACTTTCACAGGTTAAACATTAAATAAATAAGTTACAACTTCAGCATTTATTTAATGAGTATAATATTGGGGTTGGTATAAAAAATCATTTCGTACGTTGGGACCATTGTCAAAAGTAACAGGAGCGAATAAATACTTCAATAAGTTAATAATCATAAAAATAACAATAAACACAAGTGTACTAACAATAATAGTAATAATGATAATATCAATAATAGAAAAACTGGGATGATGATAATACCAGTAATAATAATGTAGATAACATAATTACAATAATATAACATATTAACAATCACCAATAAACATTGAAATAAATTAAGAATGATGACAAAATCATAATGATAACGTCAATAGCGATAATGGTGATAATAACAGTAATGATCATGCAAATCATGATATGACATAATAATATTATGGCAATAATAATGATAATAATAATATGACTTTGGAATAAATTAATGCATGTATATTAATAAGATAAGAAACGAGAAAAGTATTTTTAAAATCTTTTGAAAGTGGGATATTCAGGGTTCGAAAATTCTAGGGGTGCATCGAATTTGTACAAGGGAAATGATGTGCAGCACAGTGCAGTATGACGTTGAAGTTTGCATCGTTGGAATGCAACGAAAATTAATTATTTCCAATTACTTAATTTTTTGGCCGAATTCCACCGTGAAAATCGCTCAAACGTTTCTACGTCTCCTTATTAGAAATTGACGACTTCAATTTGCAAAAATAATATGATAAAAATCTGGATAATGATAAAAATTAAAAAATTACAAATTATGAAAAAAATTTCGTTGCATTCCAACTATGCAAACTTCAACGTCATCGTAGTTTGTTGGACCCTCAGCACTTGTGACATATTATTATCATTTGTTTCTCGCGCGGTGTACAAATATTTTTGGGCTAAAGCCATTATTCTATCCCTGCTACATTTCGTCTTACGATACGACCCTTACGCTTGTAATCTGTTTCGCCCGCGTGTCAGCACGAGGAGACTTCCTCCCGCTGGCTATTCAGATGGTAGAAACGTACAACACTGAACAAAACTAGCGAGAACCCCGTTTATTTTCGTGGCCACTTGAGGCGACTTCGCTGCAACACGTGGCACGAAACTCATCATTGGCTGGAAATCGTTGATGGAATAATGATACTTCATAAAATGTTGCGCGCGCAAAGGGTTATAATTATCTACGAAATTTATAATTGCAGGTTTCGATTAAAAGTTATCAGTTTTGGCTTGGCGGTGCAATTTTTATTGCGTTCGATACGGTGGCTACGAATATGACAATGTTTTTTAAAATTGCTGTTAACGTTTTTTTTTTTTAATTATGACCCTTAATACATTTTTTTAAATTACCACCTTTAAAAAGAAAAAATAAAAACGTTAACAGTATTTTGAAAAAGCATTAAAGCGTTCAATGCTTTTTTAAATTACTGTTAACGTTTTTTCTTTTTTTTATTACTGTTATCGTTGAAAACAAAAAATTTATTATTTTTTAATGTTGCCATTGCTGTCTTTTTTTATTTTAATTTTTTTCTTCAAATTGCTGCGCTGTTGTATATTTGAAACAATTTAAGTTCCACTTGTTCATCTTCTCCGTGCTTGAATTTAGTGAGAATTAAAGGATACAGGCAACACTGATTATAATCGCCTGTGATTTATACTCGTGCTCTAATCGACGACAATTGTTCCCGTCTGCAGAACTAATTTTGACGAACAAATGGACTGCTGCAAATGTCCCGTAACGGTAACATTAATTTGGGATTCCATTTTCGCCATATTTGTTAATTCTTATTTTTTATCGGAAGAACGTGCAATTCGATTTTTTTTTTAATGGGGGGGGGGGGGGGGGGGCTTGGGCAGCCGAAAAAAGCGAATTTTCATGATCGTTTTCTGTCGACTATTGATTCTACATAATTAAGATTTTATGTACAAATTATTACATCCTGTAAATTACGAAAAAAATGATATTTTTCAAATATTTAAAAATGGCGGCTTCACGACACTTGCTTCAGAGACGGTTGCCGCATGAGTTGTTCCACAGCGTACAACCTAGCGTGCGATGCATTAATCTGAAATATCAGAGCCAAAAACTTTTAGATGTCTAAGACACACACGCTCTATGTGAATCAAAAAAATGCAAGGAAAAGTAAAAATTCTAAAAATGGCACGTGTTTGAAAACATGTTATATTTTTCATGAATTGTTCACTATAGTATTTGTTAATGAAATAGTCGTTTAAAAAAATAATTTTCAAGGTATTTCATGTTCACGCAGATGGTCATTATGGTATATAAAAGCGCGCACAATTTAAAAATGATCGATCAGATAGTTCTTGAGTTATCTTGTATGAGGTTCACGAGCAAATGGGTTTCAGGATAACGCATTTAAAGTTTCAAAACTCAACGATTTTGTGACAGAATGACCTACCGATTAATCTGCGGTTCCGGGGCTATAAAGTAGCCCTTCAGTTTCCTCGTGGAGTTCATTTTCGGCCATAAGCTCTTTTTTATGTTATAAAGAGATCTCCCCCCATAATTAACACGAAGCCCCTCTCCTTTATTAAACAACAAGATGAGAAATAATCAGAGTACAAATGAGATGACAAATGTAGCAACATTAAAATATATACAATAAATCAATCAATTTCATTCTTATTAAAATATACACAATTAACAAAATATTTACGCACAATTTTCAAATTTTCCTCAAAATGCCCCAACGAAATTATGCATTTTTCAAACCCACGAGGACAAAAATATTTTTGTTTATTTTGCATATGCTGATAGTGCTAATCTATGTATAGTGTTTTTACAGCTATTTTGACAACCCTACTAACCCAAACAAACTCCAAAAAATATAGTTCATATATTTTTACTATCAGAATTGTAAACAATTTTTGTTTTTTTTAATCCAAACAATTAGCCCTGCGTGTTTTATTAAAAATTATTACGCTCGAGAATGAGGACAATTGCAATATTCTCGGCTGAAAGACTTTCAATTTTCATGCCGACGATTTTTCTTACCATAAATGGTAAGTTTCACCGCGATGCAATTTATATTTTTATTATGTTTGCATTGCGAAATGTGGCGCGCGGTGCGAACTAAACGAGTCAGAGTTTCCGTCTCCCCTACGTTTCTCTTGATGGAATATATATATATATATATGGCTCGCCCTTCAGCCAAGTCAAATCTGGTTAACCTTGGACGGGCCTCGCAATTTACTCAAATTCAATTGCGCCTCGCTAATTAAAAAAAAAATACTGTCACACTGAGAATCACAAAAAATATTTAAAAAAATCATCAAATTATTTTTGCAGCCTTATTGTCAAATAATCAGCGTCAATTATGATACATCTGATGCTTTTTTAAAAGATAATTTATCGTAATAGGATGATAAACTCTCTGGAGATAAAATAAATTCCTTGCTCACAGTCGGTATTCGAGGTGTCCCTGTCTCCCATCATGGTATTGATAAAGTCATTTTCTTCTACATTTACCGATCGGTAAAATCACGAAATATTTTGTTCCCTTCTTGTCGTCATCCGACCGTCCCCACCTATTCTTTTTTTGCGACTTCGGACGTCATGTGCGTTGCAATTTTATTCACTCACACAATGTCCGATAAAGTAATTTTGTTCGGACGGATGAAAAAAACTGCATGATCTCATAAACTGTTGATTGGGGAAAAAATTGGTTGACCAACGGATGATTAAGAGGGAAGATACCATTAGGCGAGGAAAAAATGGCCGATTTTCATGTTTTTTTTAATGGAAAGATTTTTTCACCCTTTTTGGGAATAAGGATATGTTTTATTATCACCTTTAGCTGTTACATTGTTTTTTTTAATGAATTTTTAAAAATGGCAGTAGTATGTCCCGGTCTTCTAAAGGGGTTGCAGCGGTTGTTGACAGACGGCGTGATACGTAACGTCGGTGGGATTAATCTGAAAAAAAACCATCAAAGAGTTTTATTTCATTACCACTCATCCACAAAATATAAACCAAGGAAAAGTGAGAAATGTTAAAAATCGATGAAATGGTACGCTTTGAATAAAAAAGATTGAATGTACCGGGAAAAGAGGCTACATTTTGCAAAAAAAAAACATTTTTTTTTTTTTAATTTTTGACACATCTAGACTTTCCTTGAAAAAAAGGCTACAATTTGCAAAAAAAAAAACGTTTTTTTTTATTTTTGAAACATCTACAGTCATGTTTTACACCATACAGTTAGAAAGATTTATACCAAATTTGATCAGAATTGGTCGGGTAGTTTTTTAGTATAGCTAAAACTGAATGTTTTAAGCGCTTAACGCTCTTCAGCGTTTAGCGTTAAACTGCATTTTCAAAACAGTTGAAAATGCAGTTTCAACTGTTTTGAAAATGCAGTTAAGAAGACCGTGCCATACCTCCGCCATTTTCAAGGATTAAGGGGCTAGGTTACTCTAGAGGCCGAAAAAATAGGCTTTTTGGGGATTTCTTTCAGAAAAACTTCAAAATAAATCGGCATTACAAAAAGGGTGTTTGTCACACATATCAGTGACTGTATACAACAATTTTTTTGAAGCGATTAATCTCAAAATGGCGGCTGTGCAGCGTTTATCTCAAAACTGCATTTTTTAAATTGGCCGGAAACATAACTCAGACAATTTTCAACCGATTCACTTGAAATGTTGAATATATTTTGAAAAATACATTGTCTATGGAAGTACGTAGCCTTTTTTTATATTGTATAGTTTATTTGTTATTGACAATTACCTGACGATTTCGTCAGATAAATATCTACGAATCTACGAAATCGCCAGATAATTGTTAATAACAAATGAACTATACAATATTTAAAAAAAATCCTACGTACTTCCATAGACAATGTATTTTTCAAGATATATTCAACATTTGTGTTGAATCGGTTGAAAATTGTCTGAGTTATGTTTCCGACCAACTTAAAAAATACTGTTTTGAAATAAACGCTGCACAGCTACCATTTTTTAATTAATCGCTTCAAAAAATTATTGTATACAGTCGCTAATATGTATGATAAACACCCCTTTTTTAATCTCGATGTATTTTGTAGTTTTTCTGCAAAAAAATCCTCAAAAAGCCTATTTTTTCGGCCTCTAGAGTGGCCTAAGGCCTTAATAAAGAAAATACCGTGTAACAACCAAAAGTAGTAATAAAACATACCCTAGGTCTAAAAAATGGTGAAGAAATCTTTCCTTTAAAAAAAAATCATGAAAATCAGAGAAAAAAAATTCCTCGCCTAAAGGATCTCCCCCCTTAATCGAGTTTTCTCCGAACTTTGAGTCCGTCATTGCAAAGACGACGAATCGTGCGTAATTTGGAAACCGCACAAATCCCAGAACGGAATTGTATGACTGTATTTTCGTGACGCTGCGATCCGTTACCTCATCGCCGCAGTATGGGGTTATCGTATTCTTGAGACCCGCATATTGTGGCTCTAAATATATACGATTGTATCATAGGCCAAGAGACATTTGATTGAGGTCGTACGAGATAATTATTCGATGTCCGTCGATTCGACGTTACATAAACCTTTGACCCCTGGCATTTATTAAAGTGCAAAAATGGAGAAAACTGTTGTTGAAATGTAGAGTTATTATTTGTTTTATATTTTTTATTTTCTCAGTCATTTGATGACTAAGGAAATGAATAATTAAAAAATTGAATAAATGATGTGGTTGAATGTATTATAATGTGTATATGCATTCAACTAGCGGTATAAAGTAACAAGTGACAATCTATAAAAGAGGCAAGGCACACAGTGGGTAAAAAAAGTATTTGTACATCTCACACGAAAATGTTGTTAATTTGGCTTTATTTTTTTGTTCGTGTTTATCCAAGATTTTTCGTAAACAGACACCATGTATCTTTTGGATAAGCTATCGAACACAGAAACTTAATAAAGCATTTTATTTTTTTCGAAGGATAATTTGAAAAAGACGACGTGTACAAATACTTCTTTTACCCAATGTAGATATATAGACAAGAAGAGACGTTTACCCTTGCGGGTTTTTACGTATTGCTCTTCCCAATTGAACCCTTTCCAATCACTCCCTACCCGCACTTCATTAATCTAACCTAACTTCCGTGGCGCCCATGGTCGTCTTGAGGGGTTAGGCTACTGGGACGACCCGAAAATCAGGGTTATTTAAACAAAACTTTTTTTGAAGGATTTAATAAAATTATGAAAACATCGTTTGGATGTTTATTTGTATTTACATCAACAAAGTTGAGTACCAAATTTCATAAAAACATATTAATAATTGAAAAAATTATAAACAGTGCGAAATTATAAACAGATTTGGTCACCCGGTTGATGTGAAAAAAATCGAGTTCTTTTCTTGAAAAAAGTCTCAGAAGTTTTGGCGCCTCTCGCGACCTAAGGCAGAAGCTCTACTAGTATAGTAAACTTTGTCAAAATAAAATAATAATGGACAAATTTTTAAAAACGAAAAATGAAGTCTTTCAAAAAAAAGGTGCTTGTTGGCTCGGAAAATGACTCTCTTTAGGCCATCAAGGCGAGTTTGTAGGCATTCCACAAGTTCTTTTTCTTTCCAAGTTTGTATCTTCATAAATTATAAATCGAGCAATATTAAAAGTTCATTCTGTTATATACAATAAATAAATATAATTTCAGGTGTCCCTTGTAAAAAGTATGCTCAAAAAAATAGGATTATTCCTTCTCGAAACCTGTGATCGACTCTCATAACCTTAAAAAATCGAAATCCATAGCTGGCAGAGCTAAAAAAAAGAGGAAAATAAATTATTCGCTGCAGTAGTATCTTTACAATTTACCATGGAGATAAATCCAACAGTCAATTCGCAATAAATCAAGAACGAAGTATTTTTTACGTTTGTGGCTATACTTTGACCGGCCATATTGAAATATCGCTGCGCCACCTCTAGGACGTGAAAATCGCGAATAGATAATATAGCTGACTGACCCGAGCTTTTTATTGTTATCGGGCCGCTCGTCTACTGGTACCTGTCACAATCACAAATCGACAATGTCATCACTCGCCCTCTCTCCCTCTCTCTCTCTCGTTCATGCCTTAAGGCCTTAGGCCACAGTAACGGGTATAAAATCATGAGCGAATTTAACAATTTTCTTCGAATGAAAAAGTGATTCACTCATAAAATTAATTACACATCTGTTTAGTATGAATGTCAAGCTGTCAGAAAATAATTTTTTTTTCGATGTACAAAATGGCCGACTACTAATATTTTCTTTTGCTATCTTTTTTTAGGCGCTCCGCGGCGTGATATTTAGCATCCACAATTTTTTACCTAGAACAAAAAACAAAAATTCTCGTCAATCTAAATTAGAATACCTAGAGAAGTACGTACGGAATTTAAAAAAAATATTGTTTTATTGAAAAGTTGTAGGTATTTAAACTTAAGAAATGAATTTTCAGTAAAAAATTTCGTTATAACTGCTCATAAACTGCTCATAAAATGAAAAGTTGTCGATTAATCAGATATTCCGTACGTACTTCTCTGCGAATTGCAATTAGGAACATAACTTTTAAATTTGAAGTAAATCGAGTGAAAATTTTTAAAGTTATTTGTCACGCCAATTGTAAAAAAAAAAAAAAAAAAGCTGTTTCGAGAAGTTTCGAGTAGTCAGCCATTTTGTACCTCGAAAAAAAAAAAATTTCTCACAGCTTGATATTCATACTAAATAGATGTATAATTAGTTTCATGAGTGAATCACTTTTTCATACGAAAAAAAAAAAAATTGTTAAATTCGCACATGATTTTATACCCGTTAGTGTGGTCTAAGGCCTTAACTACATTACAAATATTACCATCAGTAGGTTGTTTCCAAACAATTGCTTCTCGTCCAACAGTATTTGGCCGAACGATTGTCAATTTGCGAACGAGTGTGAAGTTTCTTTCGTGGGAGTGCATTCGCGTGGTCGTTCCTCGTGGTCAAGCGACTATTCCGTTCTGTCTCTCATAGCATCGTCTTCTCACTCGTCCAAAGGCGCGTTCGAGGCTCCCGATCGCAAACAATGATGAGGACATATCGACTCTGTAACACGAAATTAAAAACTCGCATGGGAGACGCGAGAACGATCAGTCTCGTATCGATCGTCGCGCCGATTTTTCGTGCTCTCGTTCAAAATCGCTCCACGGAACGCAGTCGAACAAGTAACAAGTGACAGAAATCTCGCACTCCACGCGGTCCCTCGCGTATATGTAAACACGTCTGAGCAAAGTAAAAACAAAAACAAATGCCCTAAATCTTTCGTACAATTCCATAGGACTACGATCATAGCGATGTCCGATTCAATTCGAAAAATTGTTATGTACCTCGACAAACTAGGAACTAGGAACGCCTTGGTCTGTGCGCGTAGGTTGGACATCGAGAAACCTTGATACGCGTGTTTACTTTCGAGACTTGTTCCCATACGTGGCTCGTGCGGGCGACCTTTTTATTCTTTTCGATCGCTGCCTCTTCATCGTCATCGATTTCTCGTCCCACACGTTATCGATAATATTGAAGGTCGGAAGAAGGTTCGGAGACTTGCAAAGCTTGTGAAGATAACTGGCAAACGATAATAATAATAATAATAATGACAATAACAATAGATAGAAATAAAATAGAAATAAAATAGAAAAAAAAAACAATAGCTAGATAGGATGACAATAATAACTATTAAAAAATGAATAACAATAATAATTACCGATAAATAGAATCACATTGGCAGTTACTAGCGAAACAATGACAATAATCATTGACAGATAGATGGGATCACAATTATAATCACTAGAGAAAATGCCTAATAATTGACGGGTAGATAGGATTACAATAATACCAGAAAATAAATACCAATAATAATAGATAGATAGATACAATGAAAATAATAATTACGAGAAAAAAATGACAATAATAATTGATGGATAGATAAGATCACAATAATAATTACTAGAAAACTAATAATAATAAAAATAGGTAGGATTAACAAATTAATTACTAGAAATATAAATCACACTAATAATTACTAGAATAAAATAACAAGAATAATAATAATACTAATATTGCTAAGTTTCGCTGGGACCGACGGACAGATGGACATGACGTAAAGCATGCCTGACGTTTCTAAAAACGAAGAGGGTTGGTTTAAGCTTGTCTCCATCTTTCTTATCCCACTAATTTACTTCGTGCTCAATTGCCGGATAAACCGCGCGTGGAAAAATGAAGGAAGCCAGCAAAAAAGTAACTGCAAGCAGAGAGGGAGAAGCTCGAGTTGTACACGTGTGTATATATATACGGGGTACCCCACTACAATCTCGCACCTGATTTATCTTGAAAAATACTGCTCGGGTAAAGTTTTGAGTATAATAAAACTTTTAGGGTTCAAAGGAGGACGTTAAAAAAAATCTTTTTCGTTCCAAAATTCAAAATGGCGACGTTAAGATAGCCGACATGTTTTTTTTTAATGGGATCATGATTTTCTAACATCAAAACGTTAATCGGGTCAAAACTAACAACTTTTGTCGACAAAAGTTTTTCGATAACGTTCATAATTTTTTGGTTGGAATACCATTGTTTACTACTTTAGTGCTATCCAGAATGTATCACAAGCAGAGTTGGGCGTAATTCTATTTATAAATACGAATACGAATTCATTCACATCGTGATTTTAATGTGAATATAAATACAAATTTATTCATACTTTACTTATTTGTATTCACATGCATGCATACAAATACAATTTGTATTCGCAAATATTCGGAACATACAAATAAATTCACAGAAAAAATTATGAATATTCACAAAAAATGTGAATATTAACAAAAAATCGTGGGAATTAAAAAAAATTCACATCAAAATCTGTAAATGCAAATGTATTCACAAAAAATTGTAAATACAAAAAAATTCACAAATAAAGTTGTGATTTTTTTTCGTATTTAAGACAAATTAAAATCAAGTTCACAATGATTAAATTAAAATTTACACCAAAAGTGAGTTCTTACGTATTTAAAGAGAAAGCATTGCGTTGAGGCAAAGAAATTTTTAATAAAGTTGAGTTTCAAATATTACATCATAAATATGAAAAAATGCACAAAATGAGTTGTGAATTGTCTCAACTTGAAGAAAATTAAAATCGAATCCACGACAATTATATTAAAATTTACACCACAAGTGCGTCCTTACGTAGTTTGAGAGAAAACATTGTGTTGAACTCAACAAGTAGGAACTCACTTTTGGTGAAAATTTTAATCTAATCATTGTGAATTTGATTTTAATTTGTCTTAAATACGAAAAAATTCACAACTTATTTTGTACATTTTTTCGTATTTACAATTGTTTGTGCATACATTTGCATTCACAGATTTTTATGTGAATTTTTTTTAATTCACAGGATTTCTTGTAAATATTCACATTTTTTGTGAATATTCGCCATTTTTTCTGTGAATTTATTTGCATATTCAGAATATTTGTGAATACAATTGTATTTGTATGCATGCATTCGAATAAAAATAACAAGAGTGTGAATAAAAAACTCTGAATGTTTATTTACATAATAAAAATGCCATTAAAGATTTAAGGTTGATTTAAATAAATGCCATGGAAAATGAGATTCATATCTATAGATATGAATTCCATTTTCCATCATTTCCATTAAAGATTTAAGGTTGATTTAAATCTTAAATGGAATTTTTATTACGTAAATAAACATTCAGAGTTTTTATAAGGTAATGTCGTGTCACATAAGCAAATTTAAAAAAAATCATTTAATTTTAATAGCTACTGTTTGTTTTGAGATTATAAAATCTCTCACTTACAAAATTATAAAATAAAAATAATAATAACAATTTTTATTATCAAATAAAATACAAAAAATTGGGAAAACATTTTATTTAATTTTTCTGACGCTGATGTTTTAGAGATCCCATCTCGTTTAAAATCTATTTCGATGTGAAAAATTCTGAACTTTTCGAAAAAAATATTTTCAAAACCGGGAAAAATGGGGCAAGGCCCGAAAAATCGATTTTTACACTTTGAACGTGATTTTTGTAATTTTTAAAATAACCCAGAATTTCAGCATATTTTTTTCAAAAAGTTCATGTTTTTCTCTAAAAAATCGTTTTTTAAAAATGTTTCTAGCTATAATTGGAAAGAAGTTATGGGCATTTGAAAATTTGGTGTTTTACAAAATTTGAAAACTGTGAGCCGCCATTACTCACAAACTATTGGATGAAAAAATTCGAAAAAATCATGGATGCTTGTTTTAATATAACCTTTCAGATGACCTTTTTAGTTTTGCTAAATTCAGACCACCCCGTACAACATTGACACAGAATTGGTGGAATTACCCATATATATATATATATATATATATATATATATATATATATATATATATATATATATATATATATATATATATATATATATATATATATATATATATATATATATATATATATATATATGTGCACATAAGCCATGAGAATATATATAAAGAGATCGGGATAGAAAAGGAAGAGTGGATACGCGGTGTCTGACTGTTGGTCGTGAGTTATTTCTGGTTGTTCTCGCTCTCGCGTAACTAGGTGAGAACGCGTAGATTTCCGTCTCTCTCGGTTTCTTCGTCTCTTTCTGCACTGTCCCATCTCTCAAAACCTCGACCTCGCCTCTCTCTCTCTCTAACTCTCGCTCCCCCCCCCTCTCTCTCTCGCCATTATTCGTAACACACACGTGCCAAAATGTACACACGTCCATCACGACACAACTTCAGAACCGTACCGACCGACTGCTGAGAATCGAAAGGCCCTAACTGCCTCGACTCGGTTCGGCTTGTCCGTTTGGCGAGTTTCGCCCATCTGCTTGGCAGCTAGCCTTACGAAGCCAAGTGTAGAGAAGCCGTGTGCGCAGGGAGAAACGTGTTCTTCGTGTGTGCGTATGTAGTAAATTTGAGCTAGGCCAAGGAAACGGAGGAATGGGGGAGAGAAGGCTCCGGATATACGAAATTTCATACACGTAACCTCGCGCAGTGGGATACTCGTTCGAAAGATGGAGAGAGAGACAGCCCGGGGATTGAAAGCTTAACCTACGGGACCAGTTCCTCACGTCTCGCCGGACATCTCGGGACTGCGTTAGATCGGTCTCTTTCACGTTGTACTTGTACGAAACCTCCCACCGACAGAACTCCGCGAACGTCGCGGAAGCCTGTCCTTTTCGCGACCTCCAATAGACTATATCGAACTCGCGTTTACGCATCCTTCGAACTCGTCGTACACACCGCGTGTGTATTGTTCGTAGAACTGGGCGGATTTTTTTTTTTCTTTTCGGACCTACTGATCGCGGTTGTTATTTCGCTCTATAATGGAATTTGACTTTTTTTTAGTGATCTACCAATATTTGCGTCGATGGCCGTTCTCGTAGCGAAGGCCCGCTGATCTTTCGAAAATATCTCGCGAAAGCGAGGTGCTCGATAGGGTAAACCGACAAGTGAATGGACGAATAACGTTACTGTACACTGAGCAAAAAGAACCGTTGAATGTGCAAAATGCATTTTGTTGTCTCGAAATTTTGTTGTTTTAACAGTTGCTCAGACATGCTAAATAAGCAGATAGTTTAAATGTATATTTGGTTACTGCCCAACTATACTGTTTTGTTATGCCAATCAAAAATCAAGTTGAACGTATTTAATGATACAATTTTGTTAAACCAACTGAATTTTGGATGGATTGACGAATTTTTTTTTCAGTGTAGGATTCAGATGGACTGTGGAATGAAAATATTATGAAATTTAATATTTCAATTGCTATAGCTAACGAAAGATTAGCTATAGCAATTGAATAGTAGAAAATTTGATAGTAGAAAAAGATTAGTAGATAGTAGAATCTGATGGTAGAAAAAAATATTCGGGGTAGTTTCGACAAATAGTTTCGGAGGATTTGATAAATAAGTAGCGAAATGACTAAATCGCGAGTGAGTGAACGAAATCACCAGTAAATGGGCACTCGACCGCCAGTAAATAGATGGGTAGTGTAGATGAACAATATAAAGGATAACGATTTATTGTTTATTTTTATTAAGGGGTAAGGACACAGTAGAATTTTCAAAAAATCGATTTTTTTCGCTAAAGCGGTGCTTTATCATCATAAGAATAAGTTACTATTCGATTTATAGCAAGAAATTTTTTTTTCACCGACTTTGAGCGTATAACGTAAGCCCACCTCTGGCACGGCCATGGAGTGCCTTAAACTTTGAACGCGTTTTTCTCGAAACAGCTTTTTTCCAATTGGCGTGACAAATAACTTCAACAATTTTCACTCGATTTACTTCGAATTTAAAAGTTATGTTCCTAATTGCATTTCGCAGAGAAGTATGTACGAAATTTCTGATTAATCGGAAACTTTTCATTGTATGAGCAGTTTTATACGAAATTTACTGGAAATTCATCCAAATACCTACAACTCAATTCAAATACCTACAACTTTTGAATAAAACAATACTTTTAAATTGACGAGAATTTTTGTTTTTTTGATAACAAAAAAAGATAACAAAAAAAATATTAGTAGCCGGCCATTTTGTACATCAAAAAAAAAAAAAATCTAACATCTTGATATTCATACTAAATAGATGTGTAATTAATTTTATGAGTGAATCACTTTTTCATACGAAAAAAATGGTTAAATTCGCACACGATTTTATACCCGTTACTGTGACCTAACCCCTTAAATGCTAGATTTGGAGATCACTGTGTTGCAAAAAAAATCTAATATTTTTATACATATGAGTATTATATTTGTTATTGCCATTTTGGAGAAAATACAAAAAGCTTTTTTGCATCTTAACGTGACATTCTAAAAAAATTACCAATATTTGTTTCGACAGAGAAATCGAAAATTGAATGTTGTCAACATTTAAAACACGAATGAATTGATTTTACGACAATATTTAAGGCAATGTACATTATCATTTCTCTACAGTAATTTATTTTGCAATTTTCAGCAGATGAGACAAATTTTCTACTCTGCTTTGGGAATTATCAGAGCAGAGCCCATTCACTGGGACGAGGTTAGAATACAACTCCAGTAAACAAACATGTCTTATTCTGACTTATTATTACGAATTTATTGTAAAATTTTACAGAAAATCGAAGATTCATTCCATTTTCAGTAAAGAAAGTAATACTTACCCTCAAAGCTCATAAAAACTATTGTGTTCGCCTTTAGAACACCTACTATACACATCCGGATCGTAATGAGTTGCGCGATGTGCAAGTAACACAAACTAGAAAAATTCCGTGTGGCGTCAAAAAAAATCGATATTAACCCTTAACAGTCATCGGGGGTTGAATCAACCCCAGCCGTTTTTCGACTTGCGATACATGCCAGAAATTTTTTTTCAACATTTTTTTTTATTCCAAAGATTACACGACTTGAAAATAATCGGCATCGGCAAACACACAAGGGTTGAAAATGCATTGTAGTCTTTTTTTTCTTTAATTTTTCAATTGTTTATCACTCTCCAAAGTGAGTGGGGTTGATTACACCCCCAATGACTATGACATCACAATCTGGAGGTGTGACTGACAAGGGTTAAACTGAGAAATCGGTTTTTAATGACCCCTGTGATTTTTTTGTTAAATTATAGTGATCGAGTTTTTATCGACACTTCATATTCTTTGCTTACTTTGAATATAAATCAGCTTTCGTCCATTCACTGGTCGGATTTCCCTATCGCCATTTTGCTTTTTTGGAAAACGCGAAGCATTCGATAATTACGTAACTGTTGATTTTTTCAATATTAGGATAGTTGGTTTGTTCGATTATTCGTGCAGAAATTTGTTGGGGAGTCCCCAGACCCTACCACATCCCTGTCGGGATTCGATCCGCACAACCCACATTGAAATCCAAATGGATGCCGCGCTATTTCTCGATTTACTCAGTTTGAGAATTTTTTATTTGCATTTTCATTGACCGCATGAATTCGCCGCCATGAAACAATTTGTAGCTTGAACAATCAGCTACATTTTTGTCGACAGCGCCAAACTCGTATCTCTTCCAGAGTTGGGCGTAATTCTATTTATAAATACGAATACGAATTTATTCACATCGTGATTTTCATGTGAATATATTTAAATAAAAATTTATTCATACTTCACTTATTGTAAATACGAATACAAATAAATTCGTATTCACAAGTGTAAATACGAATTTATTTTTATTCACATGCATGCATACAAATACAATTGTATTCACGAATATTCTGAACATACAGATAAATTCACAGAAAAAATTGTGAATATTTACAAAAAATCCGGTGAATTAAAAAAAATCACAAAATGAGTTGTGAATTTTTTCGTATTTAAGACAAATTAAAATCAAATTCACAAGGATTAGATTAAAATTTACACCAAAAGTGAGTTCTTACTTGTTGAGTTCAACACAATGTTTTCTCTCAAAATACGTAAGGACTCACTTGTGCTGTAAATTTTAATATAATTGTCGTGAATTCGATTTTAATTTTCTTCAACTTGAAGAAATTCACAACTCATTTTGTGAATTTTTTCATATTTATAATGTAATATTTGAAACTCACATCTTTTTTGCAAAAATATCTTTGCCTCGACCCAATGTTTTCTCTCAATATACGTAAGAACTCACTTTTGGTATAAATTTTAATCTAATCATTGTGAATTTGATTTTACTTTGTCTTAAATACGAAAAAAAATTACAACCTACTTTGTGAATTTTTTGTATTTACAATTTTTTGTGAATACATTTGCATTCACAGATTTTAATGTGAATTTTTTTTAATTCCCAGGATTTTCTGTAAATATTCACATTTTTTGTGAACATTCACAATTTTTTCTGTGAATTTATTTGTATGTTCAGAATATTTGTGAATACAATTGTATTCGTATTTACAATAAGTAAAGTATGAATAAATTTGAATTTATATTCACATGAAAATCACGATGTGAATAAATGCGTATTCGTATTTATAAATAGAATTACGCCCAACTCTGATCTCTTCATTTTCGGTTAATAGTTTTCTCAAAATTTCATTTTGAATTTTTAACGCCCGAGAGAGGTTGGAAAAAGCAAAATTCAAGGGTGGTCCATAGACTTCAGGACCCATACGTCACGCCAGTTTTGAAAATGCAGTTCAGAAGACCGTGCCAAACCTCTGCTATTTTTATAGATTAATTTCTTTTTAAATGCCATGGAACAGCCTAAAGTTCCATGGCATACCCTCTGTCGGAAAAAATGGTGAAGAAATTTTTCCTTTTAGAAAAAAACATGAAAATCAGCTAATTTCTTCCTCGCCTAAGGGTATCTTCCCCCTTAAAGTTTGACTAGCAGTTCTGTCGTTGTAATCATAAGGTTACTTTCAATCTGCGATTCCTGCACCATAAATGGGACTGTCCTCTTCAACTTGAGCTGCCTCAAGCGACGATGGATTTTTCGAAGTTTCCACAGTAGCATAACCCCTTAACTTTTGTCTAAAACATTTTTTTTATGTCTTCAAGAGTTTCGGAGATATTCGAGGGGGTCGATTCGAATGGGACACCCTATATATTTATGCTTATCATAATTCGGTCACTCCATTCGAATAATTCAATTATCACAGTTTGATATTTTATAATCCCTAATTGTTCCCAATAAAAAAATTACTTATTTCAATCTACGCCCTTCATTCCACGAACTTTTTCGTTTTTCCGCAGAAGTGCGCGACGTTTTCCACGATTTCTGTCGTCGCGACGCCGTAAGAAAAAAAAACAACGAAAAAGGAAGCCCGCG
Source organism: Ophion slaviceki (assembly GCA_944452715.1). Lineage (NCBI taxonomy): Eukaryota > Metazoa > Arthropoda > Insecta > Hymenoptera > Ichneumonidae > Ophion > Ophion slaviceki. The sequence continues at coordinate 39,867,571 of OX101784.1, forward strand.
AAAAACCGTTCGCGCGTAACTCGAACTGTTCGTTATTATCGTGTTGTGCAATGGCGAGCTTGGAGAGGCCAATGTCGCCCCTTAATTCTATAAGTCCCGCGCGTTTGGCGACAATCCAACGCCACGCTCCGTGGGAACGTCACATGGGTGAGTTGAGCTTCGAACGTAACGGGAAGAAAAACAAACGACAAATGCGCAAGGAAACTTTATTATCGCGAGAATTTATTGACGCGTGAGAGCGCGAATCTGAATTGCCACGAAATATTACTTATATTTGGTTGGCACATAAATAATGAGCGATTTTATGAAAAATATATTTTATTTATTTTTTATATGAAAAATATACTTTATTTATTTAACCTGAATTATTACAATCAATTGTCAAAAATATAACTGTCAGCGTTATTTGTTACTTGCCTTCATCGTGTAGGCGAAGTTTCGCCGTCGAAGTGTCTAGACGATTTTATAAAAATTCTCAAAGGTCAAGACGAATTATTCATTACTCATGTGGCCAAACCAATAATTCGTTATCGATTCGACGGAACTTTGAAATTTGAATGATTCGATACGTGTTTTTGAGAAACGAATTCAATTTGTGTTGCGAAAGTGCAAATCGAGGGTTATTATGGATAGTCAGATAGAATATTCAAGGCAATGTTCATAGGAACGAGATATTCAGACACGACGCATTTTTTACGATGTTCAGATACGACCATTTTTTACGAATGCAGTGAAAACTTTTTCTTTAGCCCATGTTTTTTTGCGCGTTTGGGCTGCAAAGGCACTCAAATTGTTGTTAGAATCTTTATTATAGATTTACAAAATGGCAAAGAAAAGAATTTGCAAAAAGATTTTACGAAAAGAGTCAGTAGAAGAGATATTTCAAAAAGATTTTGCAACAAGATTATGAAAAACAGATTTCGCAAAAAGATTTTGTTTGGGTTTACAAAAAAGATTTACAAAATGGCAAAGGAAAGATTTTGCATAAAGATTGTGCAAAAAAATGATTCCCCAAAGAAAATTTTGTGTAAAGATTTTACAGAGTCTGTAAAAAAGATTTTTCAAAAAGATTCTGCAAAAAAGATTTTGCAAAATGATGATGAAAAACAGATTTGGAAAAAAGGTTTTGCACAAAGAGTCTGCACAAAAGCTTTACAGAAAGATTTTGCAAAGAAAATTTTGCAAAAAAAATCTGCAAAGAAAATTTTGCAAAAAGATTCTGCAAAGAAAATTGTGCAAAAAGATTCTGCAAAGAAAATTTTGCAAAAAGATTCTGCAAAGAAAATTTTGCAGAGATTCTGCAAAGAAAATTTTGCAAAAAGATGCTGCAAAGAAAATTTTGCAAAAAGATTCTTCAAAGAAAATTTCGCAAAGAGATTCTGCGAAAGAGATATTGAAAAAAAATTTGCAAAAAAGGTTCTGCAAAAGAGATTTTGCAAAAAGATTTCGCAAAAAATGTTTACAAAAATCGTGCAAAAAAGATTCTGCAAAGAAGATTTCGCATCAAGCTGCTGCAAAAAAAAACATTTCGGATAACAATAAAATTGAAGAAGTACGAAAATGGGAAACGTATCCTCGCTGCATTCCTACGATGCAAATATTCAATGTTCTATTTCCTGAGCTCCAACGTATACCCTCGCGGGTTTTTACGTATTACCCTTCCCATCTGAACCTTCGCTACTCTAACCTAACTTCCGTTGCGTCCATAGCCGTCTTGAATTACACTATACCGCATTTGAGGTACGAGGAATCTGGAAAATCCGTATCGGTATAGACGGCTCCACATTCTTCCGATTCGCTAGTGCACGCACACGTCTAACTCAAGTATCTAAACCGAGGACTGCCCATCCTCATCATCCTCATATTTTTCGTATTGCCTACGCATACGTAATATGATTCTTCGCCTCCTTTTTCGTTTTTTCTCTCTATGTTTTCTTTTTCATCATTCCACATTCCATCGCGCATATAAATTCATACGAATACACATACGTTTCGTATGTACGGATATATTTTGCACTTTGATTCATCGTTCTCGTGTTTATTCTCCGCAAATGGAATCCACGTGCTCCCATCTCGATCCGTGGCTGTACTTGAACGCTGCAACGATGAAACACACACCGAGATGCGAATATTCCAGACCGTTTACAGCTGTCAAACTAAAGATTTTACGCTCGTTACGGAATTCGCTCTATTCAGTAGCAAAAAAAATGTTTGATTTATTTTTTTAGAATTGATCTTTTGTGATAATAAAACAGAAAGTCAAAAGAGATTTTCTTTAAAATAATTCTAAAGATAATTATTAATCGTTTTTATATCACGATAATTCAAATTGTAAATGTTGGCGCGAAATGCCACGCTATTGGCGCTGGCGCTTGTGACGTCACCGTTCGAACGCGACCGAATAGGCTATGTATACGGCTTACACGCGAGGGTACACAAATGTGAAATTTGGTGTAATTTTGGGGTCGTCCATTAATCACGTGAGGTTTTTCAGGCCACTTTTTGAGCCCCCCTTCCCCGTGGTGACATGTGGTGAGGTTTCCAGCCCCCCCCCGTCCACATCACGTGTATTTTTTTTAAAGAAATGTCAGACAGAAACGATAGGGAATACGGTATTTGATTCTCAAAAACGAAATAATATATATTGTCAATATATTTAAATGGCATTGTCCTAGGACCATGGGTTCATTTGCGTGTTTTCTACAGTAACAAGTGGACAAGCCTTTTGTGGATCAGATGTAGGCACTTCACTTTAAGTACGTGGCCAGTCGAAATTAAATAGAACTAAAAACTGTTGCTCAGATTACTTTTTAGGCACAACCAGGGGGTTGAAACCTTCTATCTCCTACCGGTATACAAATGCTGCTCTTCTTGACTGCTTTTTTTAGTTTTACCTCTCCCCATGGCGCTAGCAGTTATCTTACAATATTCTTATAGCGCAGGCGCGAGGCCCGCTCGGCGTACATAACGACCGTATATATACATAGCCCATGCGCAGGCATCAGGTTGTAAGAGCATAACTAGCGCTGCGAGCGACAGGGTACGACACTAAAAATGCGGTCATTTTGCGTAGCAAAAATTCCAAAGGTTCCTTTTGGATTCCAGCCCCCTCGGCACAACTTGCCTGTTCAATAGCTCACATGAAATGCACTCCAGTTCACTCAGTTACACAAAATATGCACTCCAGTTCACGCAGTTACAAAAAAAATACACGT